>OX940974.1:88929124-89452942 GCA_954871275.1 Leptopterna dolabrata | reverse complement strand
GGTGCTGTATAGATAATCCGAATCCCGCCCCCGCCCCTATAGAAATAAATTCGAAATTCCGGCGATGTAGTGCAGAACCAGACTGAATTCTGTGTCGAACAAAAAAAAAGAAACACGTAAATCGGTTGAGGAATTAAGCCCTGGGCAGTGCTCACAAGATTTTGTGGAAACCACACGTTCTTTAAGCATTGAACCCCCCTTCCTGCCACTAGAAATCTTGGAATTCCGGCGACGTAGTGCACAACTAGACAGATTTCTGCGTCAAACAAAAATAAAACGTGGAACAGTTGAGAATTAACCCCTGGACAGCGCACACAAGATTTTGTCACACACACACTATGGATTTTTTTCTTCACGGATTTCGATTCAGGATGGTTTGAAACGGGATTTGAATGTGGTTCTTTTCATTCTCGGCTGAGTGTTGTCCTCTTCTGACCAGAATCAAACAAATAAGGACGTCTTACTACTGAGGGACGTCCTAAAAACGAGCGGTTGGAATGGGTCCCAAATTTTCAGTACACGATATGTATAAATATGAAGAGTACAGGGTAAAAACCACCAGGGTCCACTTTTTGTGGATTTTCAGATGAAAATGCCGTCTGGTAGCTTTTCAATACTAACAATATTATAATCTACATTATATTTCAAGGTGTACTAACAATACAATATTCACTGAGGGGAAAACCATCAAGGTCCTTGCGAAAAACGAGGCAAAAGATATCCCGTTGCTTTGACATCCAGATGAACTGAATATCAAAACAGTTTTTCTCAAAACTACCCCCAAGTGGACCCTGATGGGTTTCCCCCTGGACCCTCATATGTATGTGTATGTACAGGAGTCAGTCACCAAGTGACATCTTTATGCAGACTGTAACTGGATGATAAAAGAGAATGTACGGAGAGAATTTGAGTTCTCATGCTGAGTTTTTTGCCCTACAAATGCTAGAACCAAAAACGTATACACAGAGGTTTTTCTAACACATCTAACTACCTAACACCTAACTGGTTCACAATAACCAGGTTCGACTGTGTAGGTCCCAAACATTTGAGGACGAGCTGATCCGCGCAATCCCTCACGTGGGTGGTCCAGGGCTCCTCGCCTTTTTAATTATGATCTATTTCTTTTACTTCTTTCCGGTGGCCTTCCTTTTAAAGAACGACAATGCCGAAGGAGGTATCAAAGGAACAGACGGGAGATAGCGGCGAAGCTGGAACTGGTTCACTACGAGAAACGCTGGGAGTGGTCGGTAGGTTTTAGGTACGTCCCTTCCCCCTCCACTATAGATTGGCCTCGCTAACATCTTCCAACACTTTCCGGCGGAGAACGACGCGCATTGGTCGAACTGTGGTAAATAACCGCACATAAAAACCCAAACTTCAAGGAAATGCCTCAAGTTTTTACGGGTTCATTTTTTTTTTACGGGCTACTGAAGCGGTTCAGGAAAGCTGGCTTTTTTTAAATGAAGAATTCTGATACATCTGTACCTTTTTCTTAATTTAGTGGATTGGTTCTACCAGCAACATCTGATCCATTGCAGAGATAACAAGTAGGTACCTTATAAACGCTCCATGAAAAACTAAGGGCCGGTTTATCAACAAACATGCTTATTCACCGGATAGCTGTACTGCCGATAAAGTAATCCCACCGGTAACATGCCAACTGTGACAGAGTGTGAGGAGAGTGACGGTGGACCCTCGAGAGTCCCCCTCCTAGACCAGAGATATTATCACCAGTTAAGAAGGGATATCGATTAGGCGTCAGCCAAAACGACCCCATCTTCACCGGAACAACAAATGACTCGAGAACTGCGCCGTCACACTCCTCTCCACATGACATACTTCTGGGTAGCGGAAGTATGAGAGGGAAAAGGGGGGTTTTAAAGTAGTATGGAGTTCTGGTTCAGGAAAGGACATCTGAACAACTTGAAGTTGACTAACCTCCATCGTAATGGTACTACCTCAATAATTTACTGGTGGAGAACAAAGCTCCTACATATACGAATATTGGCGGAGAAAAAATGTCAGAGGTTGCTGTCCAGTGAACTGTGATCATCTGAGCAACCTCTAGGTGATAACCTCCGTCGTTAGGATGGAACAACTATTGGGACTTGTAAATTGGGACACGGCGTTAAACCCCTTCAAATGAGCTCAATATATTTTAATTATACCGAGCGCTAAAGGGGGAATGGGGGTGGGGAAGTCAATAGATGTTTGTTTTATTAAAGGGGCAGGATGTTCGTAAAGGAATCCTTCTGGAAACCTTTGGGCTTATATTTCTGGTGGGCCCTCAAAAAGTGGATGGTGTATGGTGAAGTACTCAACGCATACTACCAAACCACGCTCTGCTACCATGTGACAGAGTGTGAGGAGAGTGACGGTGGACCCTAGAGCATCCCCCTTCCAGACTAGCGATATTATCACCAGTTAAGAAGGGATAGCGATTAGGCTTCAGCCAAAACGGCCCGAGGATGGACCCCATCTTCACCGGAACAACAAACGACTCGAGAACTGCTACTCACCCAACTCAACGGTAAGATAGCAATCACCCAGAATAACCGAAAAATCGTTGATTTTCATGCCAGGGGAGAAGACCCCGGCCTCCAAGCTGCGATGTCAAGAATTTCTAATTCGCGTGTACGTTCAATGAAAAATAGCCTTTTCGGTTTCCGAAGTATTCAAGACCCAATTGCCCCTGGGAATCTTGATTTTCTCTTAAATGCCACTCTATCAACTCTTCCTCAGTGGTTGGCATTTTTATGAAATACGGCAATAATTTGGCAATAACTGCCTTATTTTCAAGCGATAACGACGTTGGTCGGTCACATTCATAGAGTAGCCATATGTATATACCGGTAAAGGAAGTCTCTCGTGTCTGTGAATTCCCTCATATTTCGGCCCCACAATCAAAAAGTGTTCAATTAATCACCACCTCGCGGACTAGCTCATTATTTCTATTTACCGCCAAATCGAAAATATCCTACCGCCGTGCAGTGTATTTATTTGTTGGTGACCAAAGAAAAAATCCCGGGCTCCCACCGCCGCAAGCAAGCGTTTAAAATTGTCAGTTTAGAGCTTTTACCCTTCATTTCCTTCCCTCTCCTACTAACAGGTAACTAAATACATTTATCGTACCTACCAAACTTCGCTGTGGGCAACTGATCCAGCCAACTTGTGGAAAGTCAAATTTTTTTTACCCCGTTTTGCGATCGAAGTTTTTCACCCGCATTATTTGCGTCCCCCGACGCTGGTCCTTCAAATAACAATTCATCCACCCGTACAACCACAAGATTAAAAAACCAACATGGAAATTAGATTAACTAAATAGTAAAAAAAGCGACTGGATATCGACGTAATTAGTGTAATATGGGCAATTCTTAGTGGGTAGATTCTCTTTTTGTGCCAAATTCTGTTCAATAACGGAAATTAACACTTATTGACCACATAGAGAGCCGTTACGTCGGAAAGTCTGGACAGAGAACGAGTGTGAAATCTGAATTTCAGAGTTCCCGCTAGAAATGACGTATGAGGTAAATCGCCGAGCAGTTCAACTCGAATCCCGCTTGGAGCGCTAGTTCAGACGATGTACAGAACCACAACGGATGGATGGATGGAACCGCAAATTTATAAATAAATTAAAACAACACGTCCTCAAAATCAAACCAAGGGAAAGGTGACGGCAAAGGTTCTTGTAGGTTGCCTCGAAGGTTTTCCATTTCTAATGTTGGGTTGCTGGGAGCTTCCAAGGCATCGCACAGAGCAGAGATGTTGATAGACCTGATACGGCATGTTCTGCAGCATTTTTACTTTTAATCGCTCTCATTTAAAAATAACGTTTATTTTTGAAAAAGGACGTCAAACTACCATTTTGTTTTATTACTTTCAATAATGAACCTTAGAAATCGGCCATGAAAAAAATGTATCCCCCCCCATTTCATGATTGTTCCAAGGGACGTAGAATACGAACATCGAATAAAAATATTTCCGTCCGCCCGCCGTACGCGGCTTTTTTCTTAGTTCCCTCGAACCAAAATTCACGAAATTTGGTATATGGGTCCCGATTGGGCTCTAGTTGGCCCTCAAAGCTCGGAGTTTCTGTCACTCAACTCTAAGGGGTGGAAAATGGGAATTGAAATATCCAGAGTATCACTACTTCGGAAAATTTTATTTTGAGGTGTGGGTTTTCTCGCATTGTTAAATATTTTAATTTTTTTCTGGATTTCTGAGACCTACGATGTCGCCATAAAACTTGCTATGAAATCTGCCGTAAAGAGAAGGGTGTATGCAGGCATCAAGCTGGGTCGAGAGCGCACTTGTCCGTCGGCCAGGTGGTGCCGTAGCGGAGTGGCCTAGGCGTCGGGCTCTTATAATTAAAGTCAGAGGTTCGAACGGTTCCAGGACCGAATATTTTTCACTTCACATCAACAATTTCCCTTCAGAACTACATTTGTGTTTCTTTTTGCCATTTTAGCTACTGCTTGAACATTCAACGCATGACATTAATTTGTAGTGGCGAATAGGTACTAAACTACGGAGAGGCTGTGATCTATACAGAACAGGGTTGCCAACTCGCTGGCAGAAGAATACGGGACACTATACATATACACACACCTGGTACTGGTTGCTAGGTGAGTAATGAACACCTCAACCTTTATTATAATAATGTTGAACAGCACACTACTCACTTCAGGTCAAATAGGCGAGACAAACAAAAAATAGACGGAATACCTTTTGTCGTGAGTCCCTCCCGGGAACACTCCACTAGTAACTTTAAGCTCTCACCAACATTCTAATGCCAAACTTAGTTTCCGTCAATAAACAAACGAGTGGGGAGACAAGCCACAGAACCCAGGGGACACAACCTGGGGCCCCACCACCAACTCCCAACAGGGAGTTGGAGGGAGAGGCCTCCAGTTCCTATAAAACCCTGGATCCTGGGGCTTTAGCTTCATTCGACACTTCCTCTAACCAGCTCTCTCTCTTCTCTCCTCTACCTTGCTCCTCCTCTCTCAAAAGATCCCAGATGATCGGTGGATATCCGCCGCCTGGGCAAAACCTCCTCCTCTAAAAGATTCTAGATGTCGGTGGATATCCGCCGCCTAGACAACATCTCCTCTCTCAAAAGATCCTAGATGTCGGTGGAATACCGCCGCCTGGGCAAATTCTAACACTCACCTCCATCTCTCCCTAAAAGAACCTAGATGTCGGTGGAATACCGCCGCCTGGGCAAATTCTAACACTCACCTCCATCTCTCCCTAAAAGATCGTAGATGTCGGTGGATATCCGCCGCCTGCGCATTTCCTCACGCCACCGTGATGAACCAATTTTAAATTCATCACAGTGGTGAACCCGACGTTCACCCAACCTTCCTTTCCTTCCCACCTAATGTGTCAACCCCCAGTCTCAAGTTAAGTTCGGTGTCCCCATTTCAATTTCAAATTCGGTTAGTCAGTCAGTTTAAAATTCGCAATTTTAGCCCACCCTCAACCGCTCGGAGATCGCACAGCTCTCACATCTCCGCTCAACCACACACACCTCCGCTCCCAATTTTTGCGAATTTCGAATTTGAAATTTAAAATTCGAGTTTTCAAATTTCAGACCTCAGCTATGGACCCGAACTCGCCATCGCCCCCGCTCCTCCGACCAGCCACGCTGCAGCCGCCCGCCGCCCCGACAACGGACGCAGCGGCCAATGCCGATAACCCGTTCTCCACCCTTTCACCGTCCGGCTCCACCTCCTCGCAGGCGCCCAACGCCGCCGACGTCATGACGGCCTCTGCGTCATTTCCCCTGTCACTTCCCCCGTTCAATTCTCACGATCCTGCTCTATGGTTTTTTCAGGTGGACGCTGCGTTTTCAGCCGCCAACATCCGCAGTCAAAAAACCCGCTACTCAAGGATCATCTCCCTACTCCCATACGACATCCTCCTTCAGACGTCGGACATCTCCCCCGACGCCGCCGCTGCGTACGACGACCTCCGCAGTCGCCTCATAACCCTCTACCAACCGTCGAAAATCGCACGAGTCGCCGCGCTCTCGCAGCCACAGCACCTCGGCGACCTCAAACCCTCCCACCTCTACCGCCGTCTGCGTCACCAACTGCAGGGGATCCTGACGACCGACATCGCGCGGACCTTCTGGCTGCGCGCTCTTCCCCACCCCATACAGATGGCGCTCGCCAGCCACCTAGACGGCCCGGATGAACCCCTGCTCCGCCTCGCCGACACTGTCCACGACCTCGCCGCAGCCGCCAGCGTCAACGAGGTCCGCACACCCCGCACCTCAACACCACGACGAGACCGCACGACGTCACGGGAACGCAGCCGGCCCCCCTCCCTCGACAGGCGCCGACCCCTCTCCATCGAGCGCCGCCGCACCCCCTCCACCGACCGCCGGCGCCAACTTTCACCCGAGCACCGCCCCACCCCTCCTCGGGAACAACGCGGGGGAAGATCGCCGGCCGCTGCGGCCCCCTCCACCACACCTCGCCCCTCCAAGACGGCGTACCTCCCCGCCGACCCCCCCCACAGGTGTTTCTACCATGTCAACTTCGGTGGGGAGGCCCGCAAATGCCAACCCCCCTGCTCCTTCCCCTCCGGGCAGGGAAACGCGGACGCCTCGCCAACACGGGGGGGACCCCCACCAACCCCCCCCCCCCCCCCGGCCCGAATTCACACCACCACAAAGCACTACCCCTCCTACGACGCCGCCACGGCCGCCAACCTTCCAACCACGCCTAGCTGCGCAGCCAAGCCCCTCACTCCACCACCAACCGTTCCCCCACCCCGGAACGGCCCCTCCACATCTACCACCAGGGCCACCAACCTGCCGGCCGCGCCTCACGGCGCCGCCAAAGCCCTCTCCCCACCAACTACCATTACCCCACCCCAGGACAGCCCCTCCACAACCGCCACCAGGCCCTCCAACCTTCCGGCCGCACCTCACAACGACGCTACCCCGCCTCGAGTAAACCCCCCCACCGTTCCCCCACCCCGGAACGGGAAAAAATCAAACCGCATCTCTTTCGCAGGGGATAAACCCCCACCGCCACCACCACCCCTCACCTCCGACGCCCCTGCTCCCGGCCAGACATCCCCCCCCACAGCCTCCGCAATTTTGCCTCACTCCGCACCCACCCACCAACGCCTATTTTTAAAATGCGGCAAGACCAGCATCCCATTCCTCATCGACACAGGGGCGGCGCTCTCCATATTTCCCAACTCCATTCTCCGTCGTCAGGCGCGCTGTTATCGCCAGCTTCTCTACGCCGCCAACGGTACCACCATCCCTTCGTACGGGACGTACCGCTCATCAATTTACATGAGCGGACTCGCGTACGAGTGGGAATTCACCGTGGCGGACGTGGAGAAGGCGATCCTGGGGGCCGATTTCCTGGCATATTTCGGCCTCCAGGTCGACGTAAAAAACGCGCGCCTGATAGACCCCTCAACCAGCAAACCAATCCCCGGATTTATACACACAATCGACCGCCCACCAACCAAATTCGAAGCCCTCCTCCAACAATATCAACCCCAGCGCCGCCCCTCAGCACATATTTCCACGATACAGCACTTTATCGAAACCACCGGACCCCCAATATCCGCCAAAGCCCGACGCCTCCACCCCTTGCAACTCTCCCAGGCCCGTCGGCACTTCAACAAATTGACGGAATTATCCGCCCCTCAAAATCCCCTTGGGCTTCCCCGCTTCACATAGTGCAGAAGCCCAATGGGGATATCCGCCCCTGCGGCGACTACCGCCGCTTAAATTCCAAGACTACACCCGACCTATACAATGTCCCCCACCTCCGAGATTTTTCCTCCCACCTACACGGCACAACCATATTTTCCACCCTCGACATATCTAGAGCCTTCCACCATATAAACATACACCCCCCCGATATACCAAAAACCGCAATTATAACACCCTTCGGCCTGTTTGAGTATGTCAAGATGGGTTTCGGCCTTAGGAACGCTGCCCAGACATGGCAACGTTATATGGACAACATTCTACGGGGCCTCCCGTTCGTCTTCTGCTTTCTGGATGACATCCTGATCGCCTCCCGAAACCCCCAGGAACACCTAGACCACCTCAAACAGATCCTAGACATATTCTCTACCGAAGGACTACAAATCAACACAGAAAAATGCGTCCTCGCCCAACCCTCCGTCCGCTGCCTCGGCCACCAAGTCTCCTCCGACGGAATCAAGCCCCTCCCGGATAAAGTACACGCTATCACAGATTTCCCCCAGCCCCGCACCGTGACGGAACTCCGCCGTTTCCTGGGTATGTTGAACTTTTATCGTAGGCACATCAAACACGCAGCACAACACCAACAACCACTCATACACCACTCATACACCATTCATCCACATCCCACCATTGTAAATACTCCATTCACCTAGCGTTAAGTCCCTTGTAAATTGTACATCACACCTCATCCAGACCCCACCATTGTAAATATTCCATCCCCTAGCTTTAAGTCCAACGCCTTCAGCCCCACTCCTGTTTGCCATAGCCCTCAGCTCTTGTAATCTTGCGCCCTCAGCACCCGACCCTCGATTTACTTATTACCTTGGCCTTCAGCCCTACTTATGTTTGCCTTGGCCCTCAGCCCCTGTCCACTTGCGCCTTCAGCTCCACGAATCTTGGTTCGAACTGGGGGGACCTCTGTCGTGAGTCCCTCCCGGGAACACTCCACTAGTAACTTTAAGCTCTCACCAACATTCTAATGCCAAAATTAGTTTCCGTCAATAAACAAACGAGTGGGGAGACAAGCCACAGAACCCAGGGGACACAACCTGGGGCCCCACCACCAACTCCCAACAGGGAGTTGGAGGGAGAGGCCTCCAGTTCCTATAAAACCCTGGATCCTGGGGCTTTAGCTTCATTCGACACTTCCTCTAACCAGCTCTCTCTCTTCTCTCCTCTACCTTGCTCCTCCTCTCTCAAAAGATCCCAGATGATCGGTGGATATCCGCCGCCTGGGCAAAACCTCCTCCTCTAAAAGATTCTAGATGTCGGTGGATATCCGCCGCCTAGACAACATCTCCTCTCTCAAAAGATCCTAGATGTCGGTGGAATACCGCCGCCTGGGCAAATTCTAACACTCACCTCCATCTCTCCCTAAAAGAACCTAGATGTCGGTGGAATACCGCCGCCTGGGCAAATTCTAACACTCACCTCCATCTCTCCCTAAAAGATCGTAGATGTCGGTGGATATCCGCCGCCTGCGCATTTCCTCACGCCACCGTGATGAACCAATTTTAAATTCATCACACCTTTGTTTCAACGTTTTATTTTTCAGGTACCTAAGTATATTTTTAAAGGAAAGGAAACATTTTAGGTAAGGAAAGGACCTACCTACAAGTAAATTACCGAGAAAATGGCATGAACAAAATACCTAGACAGGAACAAATTATAAAATAACAGGTAGGTAACTTTCTGTTCTCAGTCAATTCCAAATAATGTTTCAAAACAATTTATAAAAGGCATCATAATAATGTGTATTCTGCACTTCTTTTTTAATATAAAATCACGTTCTGTTTTTAGTATTTCTAATCCAAAATAAGTTTTTCTTCAAACAAAATATTAAACGCATCACACTTCTAAAATTAAATCACTTGAAAATAATAAATCACGATACCCTGAAATACGGGACAAATAGCGTCCCGGGAAGGGTTTCGCCGGGACATGGAACAAATGGACAAAATAAGGGACTGTCCCGTAAAATACGGTACGGTTGGCAACCCTGATACAGAAGGGTTATCTACCTATATACAGAGAGCTGTGATCTGTAACAGAAGGGCGTTCTATACAGGATAATAAACCGTTGTGTAGGGATTTGCAGCGTTTTTCCAAGAGTTCTAAATATTTTCTTTAAAAAAAAAACTTTTTTTGACCAAAATTCTCCACTAGCCATGCTGTGAAACAGATAAGTAAATCTATCAGTAGTGCAGTTTTTCGTTTCACTTGCTTTCTATTTTATATCAAGTGTAGAATTACCATACTTCGTGTAACGCAACTGCGAGCCCACTTTCAGGCATGTTTGCCAAATATATTTTACACTCATCCATTCACGATGATTCATTCCGCTTTGTGAGGCCTTAGTTGAGGTGGTCTCGTTTCCAGCCTCATCCCCGTGGTAAGAGCATTGATCCTTTCACCGCCCTACCGCCTTCGTCGTCCTTTCGGACAGAGGACAAAAAAAAGAAGGGGGAAAAAAATTCCCACAAGAATCACTCGGACTGATAAGTTGCCGAATCCGAGGAACGCAGGTCCATTGCCGCCGGTATCGCGGTCCTATAGAGAAGCAGAGAAGCACCAACTTCTTGAAGCAACCGAACTCCCCAAATCACGGATGATGGCCTTCTCAAATCATCTCACTCAAGCTTCACTTCATACCCTTCGGAATTGAATGGTTCCTCCGTTTCTAATCCCATATAAAGGTTCACTGAGATGGAATTACACGACACAATAATACTCTGGGCTCACTCAGATCCGAATTAGGGGGAATGGGGGTATTACAGTGAGTCTAAAAATAAGATGATTTCTGGAATATTTCAATTCAAGTAACTGTGAAAAGGAAGTAAAGTTAGGAGAAGGTGAATTTTGTAATATAAGGAAGGAAAAGCGAAATAAAGATATCGTATGTTGAAAAAGCGGGAGGTCTACGTCATGGCCAGGCTGTGTGTGTGCGCGCGCGAGCGTGCGTAAAGGTAGCCACACACGTACAGGCCGAGCCTTGAGGACTGGACTCAAGGCCTAGGCCTTGGGGTTTGGCCTGAACAGTCCTTGCCCACACAGGCGAGGAATTTTTCCTTCAGTTCAGTTCGTGACAGCAATGGAGGACGATGTTGTTGGCAGTAACGAGCTGCTTAATTGCAAAAAATTACATTTCGAAAAAGAAGAAAAGAGTGTTCAATAGCAATAGAGCATAAGCTACTTGCTTCGTTCTGTCATGGTATTCTTTACTCTGCACTTTCCATAAACGAGGCTCATTTTCGTATATATAGTGAGAAACTGTTCCAAATTCTCGCGATCCGACATAGTCGAAACAAGAAAAACACGTGACCAACGCGCAAAAACTTCAAAAACTCCAAGCAGACTGAAGGAAACGGCACACACGTGAGGGAGTGGCCTGTACAGTCCCGGCCTCAGAGGCCGTCGGAATGGTTTTTCGATTCGTCCGTTTTGGCCTGTACAGGCCGTTCGGTGGCCTCGAGGCCACGACACTCACGTGAAGGAAATCCTCAAGGCCTGGACTGTTCAGTCCAAACCTTGAGGAAATCCTGCACGTGTGTGGGCACCTTAAAGGTGTTAAAGGTTAAAGGTGTGTGCCGTTTCCTTCAGTCTCCTTGGAGTTTTTGAAGTGTTCGCGCGTCGACGTGTTTTTCTTGTTTCGACTATGTCGGATCGCGAGAATTTGGAACAGTTTCTCACTATATACGAAAATGAGCCTCGTTTATGGAAAGTGCAGAGTAAAGAATACCATGACAGAACGAAGAGGCAAGCAGCTTATGCTCTATTGCTATTGAACAATCTTTTCTTCTTTTTCGAAATGTAATTTTTTGCAATTAAGCAGCTCGTTACTGCCAACAACATATCGCCCTCCATTGCTGTCACGAAGTGAACTGAAGGAAAAATTCCTCGCATGTGTGGGCAAGGACTGTTCAGGCCAAATCCCAAGGCTCATTCAGTCTAACGTTACATTACCGTTCAAAACTGGTCAAGTAACTGAAATGTCCAGCTATTATATATTATTTCCATCTCGATCTTGTTTATTCCGCTTTCATTTGTCCCCGATACTAGGGGGCAGTGAAATATCTCTACGTCACAGCCCGCCCTTCTTTTCAAACTCCCTATTTCCATTTGCTTCTCTAATTTTATTTTAAAATTTCCTCGACGAACAGACCCGATTATCGTTAACCCCAACCAAGGAATATACTTCGGGAGGGGGGGGGGGGGGATAGGAATACCCCATTCCACCGTGCGTTGCCCAGCGCAGAATTAATTGGGGTTGATATATTTATTATATCCAACATCTCTATTTTCACAAGTAGGTAAAATTTCTTATTTCTATTGTACACAATATTGATTATAATTGAAGATGACAAATAAACCAATTCATTCATTCATTTACTCTTAATTACAGAGCTGCAATGTACATTACCTACCTATTTCGTGACAAAAACATAGCTTCGAGAAATTGTTTCCTTCGAATTCCGCCAAAACGTCTGTACCGGCAAACGGAAGGATGGATTCAAAGATGAAAATTTTACAGAATCAAGTCAAGTTTTTTTCTTTCAAAAATCGCTACAAAAAAAGTTGCCAAAAAGCGAAGTGTCATAATGTCATAAACGTTGAAAATTCACTCACAGGGTCATGAATTAGAACGTTTTACATTTTCATCAAACCAGGAGCGCGATATTGCAACTCATATGGTAAGTTCCCTTACTATTTTGAGGAAAGAAGACATAGGACACATCTGTGTTCCCCAAGGAACATTTTGTGACCCTGAAAACGTTAGTAAGTGCCGATCGATAACCAGAGAAACTTGTCCATTCATCCACGAAGACATCTTCTCGTTCCTCGTGTAAGAAAACGACTAGCGATCCATCCCCTTCGTAATAAACCTTCATTATGACTGTGACACGTCGAAGGAATATGACTGGCACTTTGTATTACTGATGGCCTGATGCCGTAATGGCTCGATCTAACCCCCGATACCGCCCCTCTTCCCGGGTCACTCGTCGTCCACGGGCGATGACGTCATTTCGGAATTAGGGAGCGATTTGCTGACATTAGATTCCCCTGACCACAGTAATCTCCGCCCTCTTATTTCCTTCCTCAGCCTCTTGAAAAAGCTCGCTCGGTAGCCCGTTCATTTCGCTCTTCGCCCTGTTCTAGCATCATGTTGTTACTCTGGCTCCATTACGCCCAAAGACAATTTGACTTATCCGAAATGGTTTCGGGTTTCAGGGACAGATGAAAGAAGATCTGAGCTTCTTGCAGTTGCTTCTATGCAATATGGTCAGACTGGAAAACAGATTCATTGGTTCCAGCGAATGGATTACAAAATAATAATATCAAAAGGATGACCACCATCAAGAGGATGATCTCGAACATAAACTCATGTTCTGCGCAAAGTTCAACCGAGCCAGAAGTCGAATGCTGGAATTATGTGTCGAGCACGTGGTCAATCCAATGAACTTTTCTCAAATAATTCATCCAATTAAGATGTGCACACAAGGCAATGCTTTCTTGTAGGTACAAGAATGTTATTATTAGTTAATGTAAGTAGTTTGTTAATTCTGTAACAAAATGAAAATGAAAACTTCACGGTTATGGCTGACGGCTAATGCCAATTGAAGGGGGAAAAAAGGATGTACCTACCTCTTATTATGCCTATTACGCTCTTCCCGTACAATTTTCATTTGCGTGTATCCAAAATTGGTTGGCATAAGTGATGACCATGTTAGGCAACAAGCAGGAGGGTATTAAGCAGGAGAGGTGGGCAAAAGTAGTAGGCTGTAATAAGTATTCGCACATTGGGCGTGTAATAAGTATTGGCATTTTGCCTAATTTTGTCATCATCACAAGAATCATCACAAAA
The DNA here is from genome assembly GCA_954871275.1 of Leptopterna dolabrata. Lineage (NCBI taxonomy): Eukaryota > Metazoa > Arthropoda > Insecta > Hemiptera > Miridae > Leptopterna > Leptopterna dolabrata. The sequence goes on along the minus strand of OX940974.1, from coordinate 89,439,329 downwards.
ACCAGCGATTTCGAGTTTTTGGAGTCAGTTTGTTTTTAGTTTGTCCAATTTGAGTTTTTGGAGTCAGATTGTTAGAAATTTAATGATAATTTGCCACCAAAAACAAGGTGTAGGACTGTGAGTTCACTGGGCTGGGCCAGCTTATACATCAACTTCCCCTAACACAGTTTCAAAACGCTGCAAAGTCCTTGTCACATGGGTTTATTATTCTAGTGGACATACACCTACAGAAATGTCGGCTGTTCATTTATTGTTTCTTTCATGTGAAATAATTGAAATAGCTATTTCTGATGTTTTCCAACAATTTTGGCCCCTAAAACACGAATTAGGTACGCTCTTTTTTTTCTTCTTCAAAGAATCTTTGATCATTGATGAGCCATTTAATCGTCTTGATCCACGTGTTGACACTTTTTCCAATGTTATTATACAAACTGATGGTGATTTCAGACGATTACCCAGGTTTTTCACTCATAAAAAATCAATTTTGGGAGCTGAACATTTGGTAGAACTCAATTTTTCACTCTTTGGTCAAAATTGACTTCATATTCGGTCTTCTCGTCCCCAAAAACATGGAAAACGATATCTCGGAAGCTCATGTTACTGACATGTTGCTAAAACACAAAAAGTACCTATTTTTATACACATTTTCACTCATAACACCCCTGGGTGTATTCCGATCGGGCTTAAAAGTTTCGGGACACAACTAGGGCCCAAATGGAGCATGTGTGCGAAAGAACGACTTTTTTAGACCGAAAATTAAGCCTGTAGACGTGATACGGCGGACGGCGTACGGCGGACGGACATTGCATTTCTGGGATCTACGCACCTTGAAACGGAAAAAAAAAAGTTTGAGGGGGTGTTATAAAAAATTTTTTGCTGAGCGAATACATAGGTGAATCTACGCACCTTGAAACGGAAAAGAAAAAATTTTGAGGGGGTGCTATAAAAATTTTTTGCTGAGCGAATACATAGGTGTATTATTCACAGAATAAACCAAACGCTGCAAAGTCCTTGTCACATGGGGTTTATTATTCTACAGAAATGTTGGCTGTACATTTATTGTTTGTTTCATGTGAAATAATTGAAATAGCTATTTCTGATGGTTTCCACCAATTTTGGCCCCCAAAACACAAATTAGGTAGGTACGATCTTTTTTTTTTCAAATTAACTTTGATCATTGGTAGTGCCATTTAATCGTCTTGATCCACGTGTTGACACTTTTTCTAGTGTTATTCTACAAACTGATGGTGATTTCAGACGATTTCGCAGGTTTTTGACTCATGCAAAATCAATTTTGGGAGCTGAACATCTGGTACAACCTCAATTTTCCACTCCTTGGCCAAAATCGACCTCATATTCGATCTTCTCGTCCCCAAAAACATGGAAAACGATACCTCAAAAGCTCATGTTACCAACATGTTGCTAAAACGCAAAAAGTACCTACTTTTACACACATTTTCACTCACAACACCCCTGGGAATATTCCGATCGGGCTGAAAAGTTTCGGGACACAACTAGGGCCCAAATGGAGAATGTGTGCGAAAGAACGACTTTTTTAGACCGAAAATGAAGCCTGTACACGTGATACGGCGGACGGCGGACGGACATTGCATTTTTTGAATCTACGCACCTTGAAACGGAAAAGAAAAAAGTTTGAGGGGGGGTTATAAAAATTTGTTGCTGAGCGATTACATAGGTGTATTATTCAGGGAATAATAAACCAAAACGGATAAAAATGAACAACTTTTGGTATTTTGAGATCCACAGTGACAGACTGACAGCCGTTTCCCGACCCAGTGTGTGTGTGTGTGTGAGTAGAGGTTGGGACGCACATTCCTCATCCTCTCTAATTCTAGTTACTTGAACGGCTTTGAGCTGTTACTTGGGCAGAGCGGTGACCTGGGGCTGTAATTTGTTACCTCGAGGTTCTTGATGACGTTGCAATGTTGAGCCCTCGGCCTCTCGCCCTCCTGCCTTTGCTCCTCCAACAACCACTTCCCCTTCCATTTCTTACTTCTTCCACCACTCCACCCTCGTCATGTACTGTTGGGAGAGAGAAAGAGTGAGACGGAGAACGAGAAAGGCCTTTTCCCCTCTACACTCCCTTCGTACCTCTCGCTCGCTCTCCATGCTGCCTCTTTCTGCTTGCCCTGCCTCACTTAAATGTCAGCTTCAACATCTCCTGCCTGCACATTTGCCGACTGGGTCCATTACCGCAGCCCTTCCAAGTCAACTCGCCCCGTTTATCAATTCGCTGTTCCACCCATATGGTACCAACCTAACCAACAGCCCACAAACACAACATTATACTCACAATATTACTCTCGCCAAAACCAAGAAAAAGTTGTTTTCACGCCCTAGTCCACACATCATTTGGTTCTGAACAGGAACTTGACATTAAACATAATCCAAATTACAACCGAACCGGTCTGGTTTGGATTTACTTGATGGCACAATTCGATGCAGCATGAAATTTCATACTGCACCGAATTGTACCATTGAATAGATTTTTTCGATTTTGAAGCCCTTCTACTCACCAACATATCAATTTTTGCGCCCCCAGATGACCGCTGAACTCACTTTTTTGATGTGCGGAAGTCCGAAAGAACCTCTCTAACCGGTGTTGGTACCTACTTTTTCTTGGTAACTTACCTAATTTATTAATGAAACAGTAAGTAGTTATGCATAAGTCATGTGGACTTGCGTATAGGCGGACTCACAGGCAGAAGGTCGCGGAATACAATTTTTTTTCAGGAAGGTCTAATACACAAAACGCGAATGAAAATTTTGATTTTGAGGGACAACAATCATTCTCTCTCACAAAGATCACTATGCTTGCGCTATCCTGATAATTCTACGTACTGAATTTATTTTGGGCAACTTTTCGGTAACTGGAAGTCTATTTCTCTCTCGAACTGATATTCTAAGTATACATTTTTGGTGCGTTTGAAGTAGTTTCTGGTGATTTATAGCAGTGTTTGACCACAAAAATTGAAATTTCACCCCTTTTCGAGCAAAAATATCCTGACTACTTAGATATAAAAAGTCTTAGCGGATTTTTGAAGAGAAATACAAATTGCAAGAGGTCCAAAATGTTCAGTAACCTAATTTTTGAAATTTTTTCGATGCAAATCCGCCCAGAGCCCACGGGCCCATAATTTATAACATAATTCATAATATACTAGGTAAGTATCACTCCAGACGATATCAGATCTTCGTGACGGGATGAAACATGTTTGTAATGTCAAACGGAAGTATGAGTTCGAAGATCGGCGAATGTCAAAAACAAATAGTGAGTCAAAATTTTGTCGCCAACATTTATATAATATCACCAGAACTGGCACAGAATAATGAGATGAGACAGAAAATAACTAAATATATTAATAGTCAAAAATATTTTTCTAAAAAAAAGTGGGTCACATTTGTGGGTTCAAAAATCGCTCAAGATCTAAATATATTGGTTAAAAAAAGGCTAAAATCACCAAACATATGTAATAAATTAATTTAACGTGGTAAAGAACGTGGTCCAATGTACCCTAAAAAAGTTAGTTCAATTGGAGTACTGGGCGTCATAAATCGATAAAAATCAGTAAAAACGGTTCGAATCACCAAAATTGGATGTTAATTCATCAAGTGTAATAGAATGGTGACTGCATCCATAAAGACAGTTTCAAAAGTCAAAAATATTATTAAATTTGAGTTTTTGAGGGTACGCTATAAAGTATCGGAAATAACTACCAAGTTCTACCAAACTCTAAAATTTGTTCACACGGTCACGCTGAATGACCAGAACTTCTTTGTCTCAACTCCGTTACGACCTATTTTGATGAATTTGGAGCATTTTTGGTCTCTTAGCCGTGTAATAATTAAACGCTGTCTACAAAGCAGGCCGAGGAAAATGATTCGTTTTTCACCACGTTCCCCTTTTAGGCCAGTCAGTAGAGATATTGTACGAATAGGTATGTTTCAAAAGGTGGGGGTACAAGCTTTCATTTTTTCGACTTGTATATATGGGCACCAACATGTAAAAAATAAAAATGGTGTTTATTAAAACATTCAATTTGAAATATTAATATTTTAATTAATCAAAATTTAAAATAAGCCTAATACTTTTCAGTAAAAATCGAAAAATTAGTCAAAATTAGTCAATCAAAAAACTAGTCAAAAATCGTTGAACCAAATTCAATGATTAAGATAATAAAGACGCAGAATTTAATGCTCTTTAATTTTGGTGAGGGGGTAATTTTCTGTAAGAAGCACCGTTATGATGTTATAAGCAGACAACAGAAAAAAGTGCCGAGATTTCGAGGTTTCTGGGCTGCCAAAAGTTGTTCAGATGTTTCCCGTGTACCAGTTTTGTTTTATTACATGCTTGTACCCATAGGTATATACCATTTAAAAAATAAGAAAGCTTCTACACCACCTTCTGCATCATACAATACCTCTACTGACTGGCTACTTGACGTAGGGCTATTATTTACATTTGGTTTTTTTAGGTACCTGTCTACCTACTCGTTTCTTTTCTTCCATCCCTCGCCCCTCCCTCTACCTCTCATCTTGCCATACCAGACCATACGAATACATCTGCTGTATAGATGCGCCGCCAGACGGCAGCACGAGACGAGCTGCGGCGGCCCGATTTATACATTTCTGGACGATCAGCTCCGATTGGTGACAGCCGGTTTCAGATTTTGGTTTCCAGGGAATTGGGAAGCAACTCCGAGCGAAGCTGTTGAGGCCACGTGCGGGCAAGTCCCCTTCGTTTTCCACGGAGAAGAATGGCGTCACCCGAGCCATCTGCTTTGCCAGACCTCGCAACCCCAAAGCGAGAGAAGTCTCTCAGGTCCCTCACGGATTTCACGACCCCAACAGCGAACATCGGCTGGAAGCTTATCGCTAAGTTACATAAGGGCAAACAACCAACAGCTCATCCGCCCCTCCAGCCCGTTTCCTCCTTTGTAAACCGATGATATCGAGAGAAAGGATGAGCAGAGAGAACAGGGATTGTTCGAAAAATAGCTATGAACGTATAAAACCGTGGAGTAAAATGGGCGGGCAGAATTGCTACCTCGAATCGTTAATATGATTCAAATAATAAAATAGTTGGTATGATGACGCACATACCTACATCCCCTCACGTTCAATGGAATAGCGAAATTTTCTCCGGAAATGGGCAATTTTCGTGGGTTTAAAAATTACCTTTGTTTCCTCAAAATTCTGTTCAATAAAGGAAATTTACACTTATTTACCACATAAAGTGGTGTTTGTGTCGGAAAGTATGAGGACGAGGTAAATCGCCGGGTAGGTCAACTCAAATCCCACTTGGAGCGCTAGTTTATCACTGTAAACGATGTAAAGAACCGCAATAGAACCGAAAATTTATAAACAAATTTAAAAAGTCTTCAAAATAAAATCGATGGGAGGTACACGAAAAGTCACAGCAAAGGTTCTTGAAGGTTGTCAAGTAGGTTCACCATTTCTAACGATGGGTTGTTGGCAACATTGAGAACCTTCGCTCCGCCTCCTTGGGGTCAATAGCCTAGTCAGATGTAAACAGACCTGACACGTCATTTCTTGCCGCATTTTTACTTTCAACCCCCCTCATTTAAAAAATATCGCTTATTTTTTTTTTAAACGGTTTTCAAAATACTACTTTTCTAAGAGTTCTGAATATCTTTTTTCCAAGAAAAATTTTAGACGAAAATGCCCTATTCGCTAAAAAGTGCTTTTTAGTCTTGAAAATGGATAGGATCTATCAAGAGAACCACGAAATATGGTAATACATATCAGAAATCAGCTTGAAATTTCTGACGAGACCTCGGAATCTGTACTAACAGTTTGGTACCGCCCTGTACATTATACGCATAAAACACCTGGCGGAAATGTCCTGTAGGTCGAGAGGTAGTTGAGGCCAACCAAAGTAAACCCCTCTTAACCGGCCTCGGATTAACCGGCCAATCCCATGGAACAGGTTTTTTTCCCCAACTCTTTTTACCTGGAAAATAAAGCGGGTTGACGAGACCGACGTTATGTTAGCAGCAACAAGATACAACGGAACTGGACGTGACGAACTAACAAAAATTGAGACTTGTCTTTCCAAAAAAATGGGGAAAAGGGAAGAAAAAATAAAATTAAAATAACTGATTTTTAGGCTCGGCCTCTCAAAAGTGGCCGAGGCTTTGTTTACTTTCTACACTTTTAGACTATTTTCATTATTTTGAAGTGAGAAAACCCGGAATTTTCCCATTTTCGACCATGCTGCGCAGGAACCCATCGAAAAACGCTGAATTTCCTTGTCAAATGGGTTTATTATTCTACTGGACATACATACAGAAATGTTGGCTGTTCATTTATTGCTTCTTTCATGTGCAATAATTGAAATAGTTATTTTTGAAGGTTTCCACAAATTTTGGCCCCAACAACATGATCTAGGCTCCTATTTGTTTTTTTCACGTTTATCTCTTATCACTGTTATTGTCTTCACTCATTCACCTGTTATACTACTTCTAATATTATACAAGTTCATGGTGATTTCAGACAATTTCCCAGGTTTTTGACTCATAAAAAACGAATTTTGGGAGCTGAACCTTCGTTACTACCTCAATTCTCCACTCTTTGGTCAAAATCAACTTCATATTCGGTATTCTCCCCCTAAAAAAAAATATGGAAAACGATACCTAACAAGCTCATGTTCACTAAAACCTCGAAAACCCCTATTTTTACACCCATTTCCCCCATTCTCCCCTGGGAGTATTCCAATCCGCCTGCCAAGCCGAGGAGCACAACTAGGACCCAAATGTGTTCCCAAATGGGGATCCAAACTGCGTCTGGAAGAACGATGATTTTAAACAACAATTTAACATAAATTAAAGGCTGAAACTTCCTTAGAACCTCAATTTTCTAGTCTTTGGCCAAAATCGGTTTCAAATTCGGTCTCCTCGTCCTAAAAACCTCAAAAGCTCATGTTAATACTGAAACATCAAAAACCATGGGTGTTATAGAAAATTTTTGTTGAGTGAATACACAGGTGTATTATTCACGGAATAATAAACCAAAATGGGATAGTACAATGCACAATGGTACATACATGCACTAAAATACGAAACATACCAAGATAGAACTCATAGTGGTGGTCAGCTGGTCCAATTCTGGTGGTCAGCTGGTCCAATTCTGATGGCAGATCTTGTCCAAGAGGCCCACAGGGCACAGTACAGATTCAGACCAGCCAGGCTGGAGTTTACCCAAGTAACTGAAGGTTTTGGTTTCAGGTAGGGAGAATGGCGCAGTGCTATGTGTGCGCAGGAAGGATTTTCATAGAAAAGCAAATGAGGTAAATACCAAGGAGCGGATCAGGCTTCACGTGGAGCCACTAAAACCTCACCAAGAGAGCTCCAGATTGGACGATTTCCTTGACGCCAGGAGGGCAGCTCCCCTCGGCTTACCAGGAACTTACCTGTCCCACTGCTGTTTCCAGGCATCCCAGGACAGGAGAAACAAAGCAAGTGGTTTCTGGGTATTCGAAGAACAGACTGCCTACCTGCCCTTCGCCCCACTGGGTGTTTGCCAGATTCTCTTGGCCCACATAATGTTATATTTTAGCCCAAACAGAGAAAAAAGTATTCCCATGAAATTAAAGCATTCATCAACAATGAATATTCTGGACTTTGAGTTAAGTTATCCCCCTTCAACTCCGAGGTTTTTAGAATTTAAGAATGAATTAAAACAGGTAATCATGGGGACATGATCAACAATAATTACTTGACAAATTTTATTTCAAAATACAAAGAATACAAAATACAAATGAAGTAACGTTGCGTGAATTTTCAAACATTTTTCAAAACTTAACGAAAAGTGAAAACAAGAAAATAAGTGACAGTCTCGATGCCTAAAGGACGTCACATTTTTCCCTTCTCCAAGATTCGACAAATACCCTTTTGGTTTATTATTCGACGTGCGTAGCTTCCGAACATGCAATGTCCGTCCGCCGTATGCTGTATCATTCGCATATTTTTGATGTAAAAAATGCGTTCTTTCGCACACAGGCACCATTTGGGCCGAAGTTGTGTCCCGAAACTTTGCAGCCCGATCGAAATATACCCAGGAGTGTGATGGATGACAAATGGGTGTAAAAATAGGGTTTTTCGAGGGTTTTTTGAGCTTTTAGTGAACATGAGCTTGTGATGTATCGTTTTCCATGTTTTTTAGGGCAAGAAGACCGAATATTAAGTTTATTTTGACCGAAGAGTGAAGAATTGAGGTTGTAACGAAGGTTGAGCTCCCGAAATTCATTTTGGTTTATTATTCTGTTAACAATAGATCTATGTATTCGCTCAGCTTTTATGAGTCAAAAACCTGGGAAATTGTCTGAAATCACCATAAATGTGTATAATAACTCTAGAAGTAGTATCAACAGGGAAATCAAGACAGTTAAATGGTACTATCAATGATCAAAGATAATCTGTTTAAAAAAGCCGAGCCTAATTCGTGTTTTTGGGGGCCAAAATTGACGGAAACCATCAGAAACAGCTATTTCAATTGTTGCACATGAAAGAAACAGTAAATGAACAGCCAACATTTCTGTAGGTATGTCCAATAGAATAATAAACCCATGTGACAAGGACTTCGCAGCATTTTTTCAAATGGGAACCACTTTTTTTTATTGAAGATTCGAATTCCACGTAAAATTTATTGAAAAAAAAAACCCATCACTCGACTTTTTGCCTGCGCAAAAACGAGCGCAATTATTGATGAGCGAGATCAAACGTGGGAGGAAACAACGGTTGTATTTGCAGTTATCGTGCAATTAACGAAATGACATCACCAAGGAGGTTGTTTATTTATTACGGGCGGAGCCCAATGTATAAAGTAATACAAAAACTGATTTGGACTGAGCGGTTGAGTGGTACACGGCAGGTGGCACAGAATAAAAGAAGAAAACCAACTAATAATAAATAAGGAAATCGACCTAACAACAAACAAATAAGGAAATCGAAATTAGGAAATAAAAACCTAAAAACTTTCACTGATTTACGGATCATTCAAATGATCCGTACTGCTTAAATGTGGTGAGTGGCAGAGAAGGGGGGGGGGGGGGGGGTGCACATGTGTGGTTGTGGGACGGAGGGCGGTGGGGGGGGGGGGGGTCGATTTTTGGTTTATTATTTTCAATAATGAACCATTGGAATCGAGCATGAAAAAAAACACGCTGCAAATCCCTGCACAACTGTTTATTATTTTGTACAGAATACCCTTCTGTTACAGACCACAGCTCTCTGTATAGATAACCCTTTATATAATATATGTACTATTCTATACATATGATATAGATCGCACACCCTCCGTAGGTTAATACCTAACCCCGTACTCGTTACTAGGTACCTACCTAAATCACGAGTTAAATGTTGCTAAAATAATTCTGCCGATGACAAACAGTACCTAACAAAAAGAAACACACATAACGAAGTTCTGAAAAGAAATTGTTGATGAGGAGTGAAAAAAGTTGCGAAAGTACCTACCACCAAACTCCAGCCCCTTCTACGTAGATGGTATAATGAACCGTTGTGTAATAATTTACCGTTGAGTAATGATTTACCATCTTGTAGTAATAATTTACCCATCAATAATACTTCAACGTTTGTTCAAGTTCCACTACCTATCAACAAACTCCAAAAGAGCCATCATTTTTCAAATGAAATAATATCACAGAACAACCAACTCGACTTCATACTCCGCCTATAAAATCAGGTGATCCCTAGCAATGATTTTATCTCTGGCCAATTTCCTATTGTCGGCGCGTCCCTGGTGACGAGATTTGGTCTGATGTATACAATTGCATTCACCCTGGTGTCGAAAATACCTGTCGGTGCAAACTTCGGGTCCTTACTGTGAACGAACGGCTGGACGTACGGTGCTCCGGGTGGTCTTAAAAAACTCCCAAGTTCGAGAACCATCTAAAACCGTAAAAAAAATCACGTAAAAAAAGGAATAGGCGTTCTGAAAATTTCAACCCCTATTTTGAACCCCTTAGAGATGACTGACAGTAACGTCGAGCTTCGAGGACCAACTAGACCCCGAACGGAACCTATAACCCGAATTTCATCAATTTTGATTCATGGTAACTAAGAAAAGTGGCCCGTACGGCGTACGGCGGATAGACAGAAATATTTTTATTGCAGTTTTGGATTCTACATACCTTGAAACGTAAACCATCAAATTTTGAGGGGGGGGGTAAGATTTTTTTTTTTTCATGCTCAATTCCAATGTTTCATTATTGAAAATAATAAACCAAAATTCTAACACCCCCTCAAAATTTGATGGTTTACGTTTCAAGGTATGTAGAATCCGAAAATTCAATAAAAAAATTTCTGCCCGTCCGCCGTAGGTACTTCACTCTTTTCATAGTTACCATGAACCAAAATTGACCAAATTCGGTTTATAGGTCCTATTTGGGGTCTAGTTGGTCCTCGAAGCTCAGCGTTAATGTCAGTCATCCCTAAGGGGTGAAAAATAGGGGCTGAAATCTCCAGGACGCCGTTATCTCGAATTTTTTTACGGTTTTAAATAGTTCTCAAACTTAGGAGTTTTTTAAGACCACCCGGAGCATCGTACGTCCAGCCGTTCGTTCACAGTAAGGCCCCGAAATTTGCACAGACAGGCATTTTCGACACCAGGGTGAATGCAATTGTATACATTTAGCCCAAATCTCGTCACCAGGGACGCGCTAACAATCGGGAATCGGCCCGAGATAAAATCATTGCGAGGGATCATCTGATTATAATCACGGAGTATGAAGTCGAGTTGGTTGTTCTGTGATATTATTTCATTTGAAAAATGATGGCTCTTTTGGAGTTTGTTGATAGGTAGTGAAACTTGAACAAACGTTGAAGTATTGATGGGTAAATTATTATTACACAATGGTAAATTGTTACACAACGGCCAATTATTACACAACGGTAAATTATTACAGAACGGCAAATTATTACACAACGGTTCATCTACCAAGAAGGGGCTGGATTTTGTTGATCGGTACTTTTGCAACATGACCAACCGTTGATGTATTATTGATGGGCAAGTTATTACACAACGGTTCATTATACTTGACTAGAGGGTAGGTATTGACCATAGAAAACAGTGATCTACGCAGAAGGGGCATCTATTTCACTCCACATCAACCATTTTCTTTCAGAACTTCATTATTTGCGTTTCGTTTTGCCATTTTAGTTACTGTTTGTCATGGACAGAATTATTTTAGCAATATTTAACTCGTGATTTAGGTAGGTACCTAGTAACGAGTACGGGGTTAGGCACTAACCTACGGAGGGTCTGCGATCTACATAATATGTATAGACTAGTACATATTATATTATGTAGACGGGTTATCTATACAGAGAGCTGTGATCTGTAACAGAAGGGTATTCTGTACAAAATAATAAACCGTTGTGCAGGGATTTGAAGCGTTTTTTATTGCATTTTCGGATTCTACATACCTTGAAACGTAAACCATCAAAATTTGAGGGGGGTTTGAATTTTTTTTTTTCATGCTCGATTCCAATGGCTCATTATTGAAAATAGTAAACCAAAATGATGGCTCTTTTGGGGTTCGTTGATAGGTAGTGGAACTTGAGCAAACGTTGAAGTATTATTGATGGGTAAATTATTATTACACAACGGTAAATCATTACTCAACGGTAAATTATTACACAACGGTTCATTATACCATCTACGTAGAAGTGGCTGGAGTTTGTTGGTAGGTACGTTTGCAACTTTTTTCACTCCTCATCAACAATTTCCCTTCAGAACTTCATTATCTGCGTTTCGTTTTGTCATTTTAGTTACTGTTTGTCATTGACAGAATTATTTTAGCAACATTTAACTCGTGATTTAGGTAGGTACCTTGTAACGAGTACGGGGTTAGGTACTAACCTACGTAAGGTCTGCGATCTACATAATATGTATAGACTAGTACATATTATATTATGTAGACGGGTTATCTATACAGAGAGCTGTGATCTGTAACAGAAGGGTGTTCTGTACAAAATAATAAACCGTTGTGCAGGGATTTGAAGCGTTTTTTATTGCATTTTCGGATTCTACATACCTTGAAACGTAAACCATCAAAATTTGAGGGGGGTTTGAATTTTTTTTTTTCATGCTCGATTCCAATGGCTCATTATTGAAAATAGTAAACCAAAATGATGGCTCTTTTGGGGTTCGTTGATAGGTAGTGGAACTTGAGCAAACGTTGAAGTATTATTGATGGGTAAATTATTATTACACAACGGTAAATCATTACTCAACGGTAAATTATTACACAACGGTTCATTATACCATCTACGTAGAAGTGGCTGGAGTTTGTTGGTAGGTACGTTTGCAACTTTTTTCACTCCTCATCAACAATTTCCCTTCAGAACTTCATTATCTGCGTTTCGTTTTGTCATTTTAGTTACTGTTTGTCATTGACAGAATTATTTTAGCAACATTTAACTCGTGATTTAGGTAGGTACCTTGTAACGAGTACGGGGTTAGGTACTAACCTACGTAAGGTCTGCGATCTACATAATATGTATAGACTAGTACATATTATATTATGTAGACGGGTTATCTATACAGAGAGCTGTGATCTGTAACAGAAGGGTGTTCTGTACAAAATAATAAACCGTTGTGCAGGGATTTGAAGCGTTTTTTATTGCATTTTCGGATTCTACATACCTTGAAACGTAAACCATCAAAATTTGAGGGGGGTTTGAATTTTTTTTTTTCATGCTCGATTCCAATGGCTCATTATTGAAAATAGTAAACCAAAATGATGGCTCTTTTGGGGTTCGTTGATAGGTAGTGGAACTTGAGCAAACGTTGAAGTATTATTGATGGGTAAATTATTATTACACAACGGTAAATCATTACTCAACGGTAAATTATTACACAACGGTTCATTATACCATCTACGTAGAAGTGGCTGGAGTTTGTTGGTAGGTACGTTTGCAACTTTTTTCACTCCTCATCAACAATTTCCCTTCAGAACTTCATTATCTGCGTTTCGTTTTGTCATTTTAGTTACTGTTTGTCATTGACAGAATTATTTTAGCAACATTTAACTCGTGATTTAGGTAGGTACCTTGTAACGAGTACGGGGTTAGGTACTAACCTACGTAAGGTCTGCGATCTACATAATATGTATAGACTAGTACATATTATATTATGTAGACGGGTTATCTATACAGAGAGCTGTGATCTGTAACAGAAGGGTGTTCTGTACAAAATAATAAACCGTTGTGCAGGGATTTGAAGCGTTTTATCTTCAAACGCTCCGGCATTGTGCGGAGGTGAGATCGGCCGCGGATTTCAAGTCCCCCCTCCCCCCCCCACCCACCCACCACATTTCACATGTTTCGCAGGGCGAACGGAGCTGAATCCTCCTCCTCCTTCTCCTCCTCCTCCTTCTCCTCCTTCCTCCCACGGCAGACAACCAGAGGTCCGTTCCCAGAGGCAAATGTACCGCTACACCGCCGAGTCCGGGTCTTCCAAGGAGGCAGGTAAAGGCCAAGCAACAACGAGAACGAGGGGGGGGGGGGGGGGGGTTGGCCGACGAAACCTTCCAACGGCCGACGAGACCGGCGGAGGAGGCCGACGGGAGACTCTGGGCCGGCGTGGGTGATCACAACTCGAATTAGTGACGGGAACTCCCCCCCCCCCCCCCCCCACCACCACAATCCGCCACCACCACTCCACCAATCACGACCGCCGTCCGAACATGCAACTTCCAGAAACTGCAAGCGAGGAGGTGGAGGAGAAGGAGGAGTAGGAGGAGGCGAGTTAACTGATTCTCTCTAAGAAGATTCGATTAGGAATTGGCCTGGTGTGTTGTACACGGATCAGTGTTGCCAACCAGCGGTTATATGCCCTTAGCTAATTCCACTCGCGTACAGCTCTTCAGAGTTATGGCACTCCTGCTTATCTTTAATAATGGTAATAATATACACACATACAGTGTGTCTACAGTTATTATAGGACAAACTCATGGAATCGATTCTACAGCTAATTTGCAACAACTTTTGTCTCTTAACAATTTTATTTTAGAAAACCCGAGTTTTTTGCTTTTAATTTTTTTTCACGTTTTCGACTCTGCCTCATAAAAACTGCCATAACTCCCTTATTTATCAATGTAATCTCAAATCTGAGAAGTCCGTTGGAAAGAACGTAAAATTTCCTATCTCTCTGATAATAAATCCGATTGTTTTAAATAGTCCTGACTGGTGAAAAAGATGGCCTAAGTTCAAAATTTGAAGATTCCTTAAAAATCACAGGTTTTTTGGTTTATTTTTCTGTGAATAATACACCTATGTATTCGCTCAGCAAAAAATTTTTATAACACCCCCTCAAAATTTTTTCTTTTCCGTTTCAAAGTGCGTAGATTCCAAAAATGCAATGTCCGTCCGCCGTCCGCCGGACGCCGTCCGCCGTATCACGTGTACAGGCTTCATTTTCGGTCTAAAAAAATCGTTCTTTCGCACACATGCTCCATTTGGGCTCTAGTTGTTTCCCGAAACTTTTCAGCCCGATCGGAATATACCCAGGGGTGTTGAGTGAAAATGTGTGTAAAAATAGGTACTTTTTGCGTTTTAGCAACATGTTGGTAACATGAGCTTTTAAGGTATCGTTTTTCATGTTTTTGGGGACGAGATGACCGAATATGAAGTCGATTTTGACCAAAGAATAGAAAATTGAGGTTCTACCAGATGTTCAGCTCCCGAAATTGATTTTTTATGAGTCAAAAACCTGGGAAATCGTTTGAAATCACCATCAATTTGTAGAATAACACTGGAAAAAGTGTCAACAGGTGGATCAAGACGATAAAATGGTACTATCAATGATCAGAGATAATTTATTTAAAAAAAAAAAAGCGTAGGTACCTTATTCGTGTTTTGGGGGCCAAAATTGGTGGAAACCACCAGAGATAGCTATTTCAATTATTTTATATGAAAGAAACAATAAATAAACAGCCAACATCTCTGTAGGTATGTCCAGTAGAATAATAAACCCATGTGACAAGGACTTTGCAGCGTTTCTTTCGTTTTTTGCGCTATTAGTACGGAGGTTTTTCGGCGTGCACTCCTCGGGAAAAACTTGCCCAGAATCTCAGCTCTCCAATGGAATAAGAAAAAAATTTTCACAGTGAAATTTGGTGGAGAAAATTACGTTTGAGTCCTGAAAAACGAGGGTTTTTAGGTGAAAATCAGCGTTTTCCACCAAAAGCCGACTTGCTTCATGAAAATATTTGTTGGCATCTCATTTATTAAATTGATTCAGTTTAAAAAATAACATCGCGAATAAGGATGGTTCTACAGTCCTTGCTGAACACAAAGGCGGCATCTTTTGAGCTCCTCGTGACGTCCCGTAGTTGGCGAGCATTTTGCAACACCCCGCCGGATTCCTGCACTCTGGAAAATGATAATGTATTAATTTGAGTAATCGTTTAGGTAGTAGCAGAGTCAGGTCATTGTATCCAAAGAAATTTTGGTAACTACCGTTTTCTGTAACTTTAAGAACTGTTTTTATTGACTGATCCACCGCCCGGGAAAATGGACGTTCATCCAATGACGGATGATTCGGGGCGTTATGGGCCGGTACCCTGGCCACCCAGGAGCCCTGATCTGACACCTGTGGAGTTCATCATATGGGGTACGCTCAAGTCCTTAGTCCACGCAGAAGCTGTGGACACGAGGGAAACCCTCATCAGGAGGCAAGCAGATTCCAAGTAATGAAAAAACAGTTCTTAAAATTACAAAAAACTAGTTACCAAAATTTCTGTGGATACAATGACCTGACTCTGCTACTACCTAAACGATTACTCAAACTAATACATTACAGAGTTTTCGCAAAGGTTTGGTTACTACTAGCCCGTTGACGGGCTGAAGCCTACGTACGAAGGAAAGTGCGAACTGCGCATGCGCACGTTTGGGTGGTAACGACCTAACTTAGCTTGTCAACGTTGGATGCCACCAGTCTACCTAAATGACCTAGTACTAGGTCGTATGGGCCGTTTCCCGTACTAACCTTCCACCAAGGAAACCTCATCGCATAGATTGCCTTCTTCCAAGGCAGTTGTGATTATTTTTTTGTTTGTGTTGTGTACGTGTACCTGATAGCCTGCGTATTTTTTCTCTCTATTTTCGGTTTTTCTGCTGTATAAAAACCCTACATATCTTTTTTTTTTTGAAAACAGATTTGGAAATATTTCTGTGATCCTTGAAGACTGGAAAATGTCAATAAATTGTACCTGGCTAATTTCTCTATGTCTATGGACAACCTTACAGTTTTTTGGCTAATAATGTCTACCTATTAGCCAATAATTTTTGCCAAATAACTTTAATTAGCAAAAACTTTAGTTTTTTGGCTAATTTGTCTCGTGTCTATGGGCAAACCTACATTATTTTCCATTTGACTAGTAATAGGAAATGTTTCTGTGATCCTTAAAGACTGGAAAATCTTAATTAATTGAACCTGGCTAGTCTATGAACAACCGTATAATTGTACTAGCGAAGATGAAAACTAAAAACGGCTCTTTGAACTGAAATCTTCAAGTGATGAAACCTTGAAGTGAAATCTTAACGTTAGCGTCACCCATCGAATCAGCTTAGATCGTTCGACGACCTAACTTCACGACCTAAGAGGTTAGCATCCGGTTTTGGTTTATTATTCTGTGAATAATACACCTATGTATTCGCTAAGCAAAAAATTTTTATAACACCCCCTCAAAATTGTTTCTTTTCCGTTTCAAGGTGCGTAGATTCCAAAAATCCAATGTCCGTCCGCCGTCCGCCGTACGCCGTATCACGTGTACAGACTTCATTTTCGGTCTAAAAAATTCGCTCTTTCGCACACATGCTCCATTTGGGCCCTAGTTGTGTCCCGAAACTTTTCAGCCCGATCGCAATATACCCAGGGGTGTTATGAGTGAAAATGTGTATATAATAGGTACTTTTTGTGTTTTAGTAACATGTTAGTAACATGAGCTTTTGAGGTATCTTTTTCCATGTCTTTGGGGACGAGAAGACCGAATAAAAAGTCGATTTTGACCAAAGAGTGGAAAATTGAGTTCTACCAATTGTTCAGCTCCCAAAATT
The DNA here is from genome assembly GCA_954871275.1 of Leptopterna dolabrata. NCBI lineage: Eukaryota > Metazoa > Arthropoda > Insecta > Hemiptera > Miridae > Leptopterna > Leptopterna dolabrata. Next base: position 89,422,206 of record OX940974.1, on the reverse strand, counting down.
GATTTTTTATGAGTGAAAAACCTGGTAAATCGTCTGAAATCAACATAAATTTGTATAATAAGACTGGAAAAAGTGTCAACACGTGGATCAAGACGATTAAATGGCACTACCAGTGATCAAAGATAGTTAAAAAAAAAAGGCGTACCTGATTTGTGTTTTAGGGGCTAAAATAGCTATTTCGATTATTATTAATGAAAGAAACAATTAATGAACAGCCAACATTTCTGAAGGTATGTCCAATAGAATAATAAACCCATGTGACAAGGACTTTGCAGCGTTTTTTTACCTTAGATCGTTAGCCCGGAGATCCTTAGTCCGTCAACGACCTAGTGACCAAACTTTTGCGAAAACTCTCTATTATCATTTTCCAGAGTGCAGGAATTCGGCGGGGTGTTGCAAAATGCTCGCCAACTACGGGACGTCACGAGGAGCTCAAAAGATGCCGCCTTTGTGTTCAGCAAGGACTGTAGAACCATCCTTATTAGCGATGTTATTTTTTAAACTGAATCAATTTAATAAATGAGATGCCAACAAATATTTTCATGAAGCAAGTCGGCTTTTGGTGGAAAACGCTGATTTTCACCTAAAAACCCACGTTTTTCAGGACTCAAACGTAATTTTCTCCACCAAATTTCACTGTGAAATTTTTTTTCTTATTCCATTGGAAAGCTGAGATTCTGGGCAAGTTTTTCCTGAGGAGTGCACGCCGAAAAACCTCCGTACTAATAGCGCAAAAAACCGTGATTTTTAAGGAATCTTCAAATTTTGAACTTTGGCCATTTTTTTCACCAATCAGGACTAATAAAACAATCGGATTTATTATCAGAGAGATAGGAAATTTTACGTTCTTTCCAACGGACTCCTCAGATTTGAGATTAAATTGATAAATAAGGGAGTTATGGCAGTTTTTATGAGGCAGAGTCGAAAACGTGAAAAAAAAAAAAAAAAATGAAAAGCAAAAAAACTCGGGTTTTCTAAAAAAAAGTTTCTAAAAAAAGAAAAGAAAGTAGTGATTTGTAGTGAACATGAGTTTGTGAGGTATCGTTGTATGGGGTTGCATAGTTTTTCATGTTTTATGCAACTGTAATTCCCGGACTCGCTCCAGTACTCGATTTAGGGCTTTTCTGGGGGGAGCACGAGGGTATCGACCACTGAAAACAGTAATCTACGCAGAAGGGGCATCTGTACAGGTAAATAATAAATAGTTGTTTAATAAATTGTAGTTTTGAAATCTACGCACCTGAGCGAATACATAGGTGTATTATTCGCAGAATAATAAACCAAAAGAGGATTCCGCCTGGAAAAGCTCTCAGAAATATAAAGTGGAGGGGGCACCGAGGATTAAATCCAGCACGTACCCACCAACCACGCTCCGCTACCACGTAATGGATGAGGAGGTAAAACCAGCAGCTCACACAGCCCAGTTTCCCCCTCTCCACTCAGAAAGGTAGGGGAGGGAGTGTGACAGCTGCCCCTAGAGAGACATTGGGTTGATTATCACGCAATGCTTCCAGGAGTTGACGATTCGTTTTCGCGAACCGACCGCCCCATTAGCCGCGTGTCAAAAACATGGGGAACGACCCTGGATCCAATATAAAATTGGACGGGATTTCCATATACCGTCACAGCCAAAGTAATCAGTATTGTCCCCAATTTATTACCCCATTCATTATGCACCTGTTTTAATGAACCCTTAAATTCTAAAAACTGGCGTTGAAGGTGGATAACTTTACATGAAGTTCATCAACAATGAATATTCGTGATACTTCAATTTTCATGAAAATATCACACTTTTCTCGATTTCGGCCTGGAGAATGGCTAAAACGGGCTCGGGAATGGCCCAAGAGAATCTGCCAACCCTAGTGCAAGTGCTCACCGCTGCGGTAGGGCTTTTATGAAATACGGGCAGTAACCTCGCGTTGTACGTGTCGTTTAAGAATCAATTTAAAATTGGATAATCTTGCTGTAATAGCGTTACTACTGCGGTGGCGGTGGTGGTTAGCAATCGCAAGGGCATTTATTAAGCATGTTCCAGCCAACGCGAGTTTTCGAATGAGTTCGGCGCACAAAAACTGTGTTCCAACGATACCGAGTGTTGAAAATGTTCTCTTAGGTTTCATCTATAAACTGCTACAACTGCGTCAGGTGCGGGAACTGGGTTCTGTGAGTTTTGAAACTTCTCGCACCCGATCGGGAATGTGTTTTCAGGACGTCCCTCAGCAGTAGACGTCCTTATGTATTTGATCTGGTCAGACGAGGTCAAGACTCAGCCGAGAATGAAAAGAACCGCATGCAAGTCCGTTTCAGACCATCCTGAATCCAAATCCGCGAGAAAAAAACCACAGGTGTGCATGTGTCTGTCGAAATCTTGTGCGCGCGGCCCAGGGCGCAATTCTCAACCGATTTGCGTGTTTCTTTTTTCGTTCGACGCAGAAAGCTGCATCGAACTGATCTAGTTGTGCACTACGTCGCCGGAATTCGGAAGTTTACTTCTAGAAGGTGGAGGAGGGGGGGGGGGGATCAATGCCGAAAAAACGTGGGTTTTCGATAAAACCTTATGCGCTTAATTCTCAACCAATTTACGTGTTTATTTTTTTGTTCGACACAAAATTCAATCTAGTTTTGCACTACGTCACCGGAATTCCGAAATGTATTTCTATAGGGGCGGGCGGGAAGGAGAACGCGGGATTTTCTGCAAAACCTACGTAGGTGTCCGGTGCCCGTATTCTCAAACGATTTGGGACGTACATACTTCATGCACCAAAATTTCAAGTCTCAAGTATTTTTCCCTCTTTCCGCGCCGGTAATATTCGGAGTAATTAACTTTGCCTTTCAGGATTACACTGCAATTTTATGACTGATTCGGTAAGCAGTACAAGTCCAAACAACAAATATTTAACAAGATTAAGAACAAAGTTTATCTCAAGTAGGTAATAAGAACAAACGATAAATTAATACGAAGAAGAATATCAGAAGAAAGAAAATATTAAACTTTTCCGACAAATACTATTTACTATTACTAACTGTTTACATATCGACTGTGGGCCATTCCAGAAATGCAACTCAAAAAAAGTGCGTTAAATTCGTACAAATATCGATCCTCTTATCGAACCAATTACTTTCTCGCTTGGTTTATCATGTGTGACGGCATGATCGTCCGTGATGCACCTCGTCCACAATTGACCAGGGCTCTTCTCGAGTTTTTGTGCACGCAGCAGGAAGGACAGATACGGAAAGGGTGCAGGCAGAAAAGAAACGAACCGCCAACTCCTGGAGCCTGTTTCATCAAACAACAAGCAACGAGTGTACAAGTCTGCAAGTACAAGTACTTGTAATGCACAGTGTACAAGTATTTCACCAAAATAAAATGTACAAGTTCAAAAAAGTACAATTACCTATTGTCGAGCGAAAGTTACTAGTGTGTGTGTGTGTGTGTGTACTTTCAGTTTCATTGTCTTCGATGACGTATTTTAGCAGTGAAGTTGTGTTGATAAGGCGTTGACGTTTTGAGTTTCTTGTTGTCGCTGCCGGCAGCCGTTCGTAGTTCCATTTTCGGAAAAAGAGACCAATTCTTATCCGTAGGTAAAGGACGTTCGATCCGTCGACCGATGAAAACTACTCCTGGGCCTCAGCGGAATTCGAAAACTTTTGTTGAACTCATACAAACTTCGAAAGTTGCAGTTGAAACGTGATCAGAAAGACCTAGCTCGCCTTCGACGATGAACAGACTCATATTCTTCACCTTCAGAAGTTGTTTTTAACATATCAAATAGGTAGGTAGGTAAGCAGTAACCATAAAAGTGACAGGGAAGAACGACTGTGTGAGAAATGTGAAAAAGGAATCCAAACTGAACCATTTTACGGATTCTACAAGTTTACAGGCAAACCAACGTAGGTTACAAATCGGCCGCCTTCTACAACTGTAGAACTAGGAACTTGTAGAAAACAGTCATACAGCATGGCTATAAGAACGAATTTTCAAAGAAATATTCGTGCTACTGTGTAAAAGTATGATATTACGCGAAACCATACCACTTTTAATATTACCATACCTTCCGGAGGAGTCCGTCGTCACTAGCTGGTTGAGTACTGGAGGCGAGCACTTTCGATGTAAGGACATCATGATCGGCCTGATGATGATGTCCGTACATCGAAAGCGCTCGCCTCCATTATTCAACCAGCTAGTGATGACGGACTCCTCCGGAAGGTATGGTAATATAACTTCTTACACTAGCGGAACTAACCCTTTAGATTTAATACCATACCACTTTTGGTAAAATTGTATAATTTTTTCGTGATTTTCGTCATTTTTACCTTGTTTGACTCTTATAAAGTCAAATTCGACCCACTCTTTTTTGAGAAACATGTTTTTATCATCGAAATAGTCCCTTTTTCTGTCGTGAATCACCATCCCATGCAACTTGAGGTGAATTAGTATTGATTTTAGCCCTTAATATCAATTTTAGACATCCTAAAATACAATATTAACCCCTATTCTGCATACTGAAATGGTATTTCTCTGTCTTTACTCACCCTACCGTCAGTGATTTTATATAAATGTTCGCGAGTTGTCGTTTTTACCGATTTTTGACCTCTAAAACTCAAATTTGATCCCCTTAGAATTTTGGGAATTGCTCATCTTCGGACTCATCTTTTTGTTTGGCAATACGAACATTTTGGCAAAATTTGGAATTTTTATCATGTAACCAAGGTCGGATGTCGTCTGGAGTGACAAATAAACAAAAAATCTAGGGATAAATCCAGATGCTCTTAAACGGATTTGCCCATAATTTTTTTTATTTCTAAATTTATGTTTTGAAAATGTTGGACCCATTGCAATAGCTCCATTTTCTTAGAAAATTCGTTAATTATGGACAAACACCTTTAACTTGCCAAAATCCGGCTGTACAATTGTAGGAATACGCTGTAACTTACAGGTCTACACTTGTAGCTTTGTGAAACACAATTCATCACGTTCTCTACAACTTGTACAATAACTGACTTGTAACTTGTCACCTGTTGCTTTATGAAACAGGCCCCTGGAAGCATTGCGTTGTAATGTAACCAGTGTCTTACCACGGGGATGTCTCGCTCCTCAACCTACCCTTCTTGAGTGCGGGGTGGGGGGGGGGGGGGGGGGACTAAGCTGTATGGGCGGCTGGTTTTACCCCTTCCACCATGATGAATTACGCTTCCTTCACAATCTCCATGTTGATTTATGGACGCGATAAACATTTCAAATTATTTATCAAAAACGCTGCAAAGTCCTTGTCACATGGTTTTATTATTCTACTGGACATACCGACAGAAATTTTGGCTGTCCATTTATTGTTTCTTTCATGTGCAATAATTGAAATAGTTATTTTTGACGGTTTACACCAATTTTGGCCCCCCAAAACACGAATTAGGCACGGTTTTTTCCAGATTATCTTTGGCCATTGATAGTACCACTTAATTGTCTTGATTCATCTGCTAATACTACTTCTAGTGTCATTATACAAATTTATGGTGTTTTCAGACAATTTCTTAGGTTATTGACTCATAAAAAATGAATTTTGGGAGCTGAACCTTCGTTACAACCTCAATCCTTCACTCTTTGGTCAAAATCAGCTTCATATTCGGTCTTCTCGCCCTAAAAAAACATTGAAAACGATACCTCAAAAGCTCATGTCCATTAAAACCTCGAAAACCCCTATCTTTACACCCATTTTTCACCCGTAACACCCCTGGGTGTATTCTGATCGGGCTGCCAAGCTTTGGAGCACAACTGGGACCCAAATCTGTTCTCAAATGGGGACCCCAACTGTGTGCGGAAGAATGACGATTTTAGACCAAATTTAACATAAATTTAAGGCTGAAACTTTGTTAAACCTAAATTTTCCACTCTTTGGTCAAAATTGACTTCATATTTGGTCTTCTCGTCCCAAAAACGATGGCAAGCGACACACCTCAAAAGCTCATGTTATTAATACACAAAAAAATGCCTATTTTTTGCTCATAACACCCTTGGGCATATTCCGATCGGGCTGCTAAGTTTCGGGACACAACTAGGACCCAAAATGGAGCATGTGCGCGAAAGAACGACTTTTTTAGACCGAAAATGAAGCCAGTATGCATGATACGGCGGACGGACATTGCATTTTCTGAATCTACGCACCTTGAAACGTAAAAGAAAAATTTTTGAGGGGGTGTTATACAATTTTTTCTGAGCGAATACATAGGTGTATTATTCACAGAATAATAAACCAAAATGAGCTATTCAAGAGGCATGAAAACCCCAGTGAAAATCAGGCGACATGCGGTACCTCCTGGTAAAATCACAACACTCACCACTGGGTTGGTGACTTCTGGAGAGACAAACCCTGGCTCTAATCAAGAGTTCACTAGACAAAGAATTACATATCAAACAATTGTTCCTATTTGCACAGGAATCGGCCTATAATTGTATGCTCAAGCATCAGTAGATACGAAGAGATTGAAAAAATAACGAAGTTTCCTCAGGAATATCATCACTGTTAACACGGGGAAATTCCCCAACATACGTTTCTGGAACTGGAGTTGATGTCAATAATACGGGAAATAACGGAGGTCACAACTTCTTGCTCGAAACATGCAACCCGTAACTCCTTCATCTGGAGATGTGGAAAAACTAAATAGGTAGGAGGCACTTGAAAAAGAGGGGGGAAAAGAATGCAGTTTACTTTTCACCATTATGAGCGTCGGAATATCTAGAAAACCACCAAGCTAGTCCATCGGTACAAAAACCTAATTTTGGCCAAAAATGGAGAAACGGGCTGTCTATCGCCCACCGTCGATATATAGTATTTCCAAGTCAAATTCAACCTTTTCTAAACCAAACTCAACTTTTTCTAAGTCAAATTCAACTTTTTCCATTTCAAATTCAACCTTCCCCTACTTCAGCAAAAAATATAAATGTTAATAAACCTCATTACTAACTATTTGTTGCATTATTTAAGGCTTCAATTAAACAACGCTATAGTAGTTCAGTTCAGCTACTAGGTATGTGTTTTTTTTTCTCTTTACAATTTAAAATTTTCCTTTTGTGAACCTTCAACTGAAGTTAGGAACATAACTTCGGTGTTTACAAATTCTTAGTGTTTACCCATCAATTTCGTTGCCCATCAATCCTTCTGATTAATCGAACGCACTTCATCTGATGTCATACGAAGTAGCGAGGGAGTTCGCACACAGTCGCTATCTGATGCCATACGAAATTCAATTTAAGCATTAAATAATGCAAAGTTAGTAATGGGGTTCACAAGCAAAAAGCTAGTAATGGGGTTCACAAATTCAGTTTATTAAACTTTATATTTTTTGTTGAAGTAGGGGAAGGCTGAATCTGAGATGGAAATAGTTGAATTTGAAATGGAAATACACTGCCAAGGACATGGCACAGAAGCTTCCTCGTGGCCTTCACAGTATGTCGTCATTAAATTTTCATACATAAAGATTCAGATTAATTAACGGATTAATTATTAACATAAAGATTCAGATTAATTAACGGAATTATTTAACTGTTATTTAATAATAAGGGTACCTAATTCGAAGTTAGTATTCATGCTTTAAGATAACGTAATTAGTCCATGTATAGAACTGAGAACGCAAAGAGTCCCTATCAAATTTCAACTTCCTAGGGTGAACAGGAGAGAATTTAGCACATCAGCTGAGCAGTGTGCGGAGCCCGTCATTTCATTCGTCAACGCAGAGGCCCTTCCAGGTTTATAGTTCTATGGTCTGGAATGCTCGACGTTTAGAATGTACGCGGTGCCAGTGCCACGTGCCACTGCCACCGCTGATCAATCATGATGAAAGTCGTATGGGACCTCAAGGGACCTTACCCGCATCATCCCTGAAAATCTGACCAAAATCCCTTCAAAATTGATGGAGTTATGACCGTAACAAGAAAATCTCGTTAGCGCATGCGCAGAGGCTACCGTTGATTCGATCACGATGAAACTGATAGGGGACCATCTAGCGCTAAACCCACACAATTCCTGAAAATTTGATTGAAATCGGATCAAAATTGTGGAAGTTATGGCTGTGGCAAGGAAATGTGGACAGATAGACAGACACGAAACCAAATTTGTTCAGGAGGCCCTGAAACGCAAAATGCAAGTGGAAATTTTGATTTTGGAGCACAAAAAAAATTTCATTTCGAAAGTGAAAACGAAGCTTCCGCTGGCAGACTCGGAAGCAAAAGTTGAATTTGACTTGGAAAAAGTTGTATTTGGTTTGGAAAAGGTTGAATTTGGTTTGGAAAAGGTTGAATTTGACTTGGAAATGCTATATACAGATCACAAAGTAACAATGACAGGATCTCTGTTCAGGACCTAAGGATCGTTAATACCTAAGTACTACGCTCAAGTAAGGGCAGTAGGTACCTACGGACCGGAGGTTCAGAACCTCAGCTTTCTCGTCCCACCAGATTCCAACAGCTCTCCGCTCACGGAATTGACCCCCAAGGTTTCTTGAGATTTGACGCGTTGCGCAACCACCCGAGTTCCCTTCGAAAACTCGCCGTCGCTCGCCGCCAAACCAATTGACCGGGTGATAACCCCACTAATGAATTGATGATCACCTTCCAAAGGATCCAATTCCACTAATCTCGGTTAAATTGACATATTGTATTAACCTCCAGCGAACCATCTGCTTTACTGTGAAGTACCGCCTGTGGGAGCAAGTGGTGGAAGGACGTGATTTGCACGTTGTACAGGTTCATCAGTCCAAAAACGGTGGCCACCTAATTAAGAATTCAAAATCCCGACTTTTGCCTGAACGAGCTTGGGGACAAAAACCACACCTAAACAGATCGATCCAGAATTACTGGAAGAGAACGCCAAAACACGAGACGGTTTTTCTTCCTAAATTAGTTTGGAAATAGAATTTGGAAGTAATGCCCTATCGAATTAGAAATCTATGTTGAATTTCACGTTAAGTACGTTCATTAACGTTTGCTCCCAGAAAACGAGGTGTTAAATGGGACTCCGCCTCGCATGAACTGTGTCAAACTGGTTCACAACAGTGAAACTGATCCCCCGCGCTGAATTAAATTTAGTAAAAATTTTACTAAAATTTTTAGTCCTAGACACATTGAAACAACAGTTTCTCATCTAAATACCAGGATTTATGAAGATGCAGAATCGTTCAAAAACTCAAAACTAGGAAAAGTTGTGACGATTTTGACTAGGTTGTAATATTTTTAGTTAACCCTACTGATTTGTGGAGGTTTCCACATGCTTTCAGTTTCTTGTTTGTTGTGTTTTTAAGCACCCTAAAACATATTGCAGGGCCTAGACGATGGCCAAACCTAAAGGGAAATTAAACGGAGATCAACGACTTATGTATCAGTAAAGTAGATTTTTTATATTCTCCAGATGAGTGATCGGTGATTCAAGATGTGAGTTGTTTCAATAGATAGCCAAAATTATTTTGTCTCAAATCAAGTTTTTGATAAAAAAAAAAATCAATCGTCAAAGATAGTTAAAAGTAGCAAACTTCAAAAATTCGCTCTCATGATCATGCTGCACGACTGGAAGTCACTATTCTGTACCACTTGGGCAATTTTTTATACCAATGTTTGGTAATTTTTACGCATGTTTTGTCAGTGATTGTTAAAGAGAACACACTTATGTGAAATGGAGATATACTGTTATATAAATATATCGCACCTGTCTGAGAATAAGGGTACAACTCAACAGACGTGATTTTCATAGGTACCTCTTTCATAGATCTTCGTTGTACTGCAATGGGTCCAAAATGTTTAAGCACATGCTGTTTTGAAAATTTGTTTGGACTTTTTCCGATTTCAGAGCATTCCAGATCCATCAGTAGATTTCAACATTCCAACAATCAACTTGTTGTTGTTTAAATAAAGATTGATCCAGATCTTGGCTAAGAGATAGAAAAAATTCCAAATTTCACCAGAATGTTTGTAATGGCAGACGAAATAAGGAGCAACTTTCGAGATTACCCTGTGGGTAATATATTTTCGTGGGTCAAATGTCAATAAAAATTGGTAAAAATAAAACCACCAAAAATTTAAGTAAAATCATCAGAAGTACTGTAAATTATGGCCTTCGAACAGAAAGATGTCGCCCGAGTTCAACAATACAGCCAATTCCGGCTATCAAGGATTAATTACGAACTGAATCACTCGTGGAAACCCATTTCAAATTAACATATTGAGTCGTTAATCAAGTAGTTGGCACTTATCACCCACTTATGTCCGCATTAACGACGTATATGGTATAGTTTATTCTGACAATACGTGAGACCCCTGAACAGCGGGCCCGCTAGTATCGCCTTATTATCTAAATTTGAAAAACTTGAACATATTCAGCACTTTCTGTGTTAGAGCAGCATTGTCGATACTTACACTGAGTTTTATATGAAACAATTGAGAAAAACTGAACCTGAAGGAGCAACTTTAGGTACAATTGAACTATTTAGGAAATGGAACTCTGAGACATTAGAACTTCAAGATTGAGAAATTAATTACTGTATGAAAATAATGTGCAGTCGCCCCTCAATAATTCGAATCTCAAAGAACCTTGGAAGGAGTATGAATTTCTGGATTTTTGATTTATTGAGTAGTTCGATATTGATGAAAGGGGGTAGATTTAAACAATTCACATAACCAAATGACCAAATATTTCAACACAGAATTAGTTTATTTACAGAATGTTTTGAACGAGCGTAGGTAAAATGCGGACAAGTTAATCCGTTGAGCTCGCTGGAGGTTGGTTTCGCATAGGTGAAATGCGGACAATTCTGTACTAGTAAAATGCGGACAGAAAATGTTTCAGAAAAGGTGGGCAAGGATGTATAATGTTCAGATGTATTTATGCACAAGGAATGAAATGATACGCAGAACGTGGCAAGAAGTTTAGTTCCCATTCCGCCGCTCGCATTGTCAAGCGATATGGATGCTCCCTAGCGCTCGCATCTCAAAAAAGATAAACAATCCCAGAATCTATCTCGTGAATGAGCAGGTTGTTTGGGACTTCTGAATAGATTAGTGGAATGCATTGTCAAGCGATCTGGATGCTCGCTAGCGCTCGCATATCAAAAAAGATAAACAATCCCGTGAATGAGCAGGTTGTTTGGGACTTCTGAATAGATTAGTGGAATGCATTGCTAAGCGATCTGGATGCTCGCTAGCGCGATCTACGCATCCAGCGCAGATCTACGCAAAGATCTAGCGCGATCGCGCCACAAGTGTGGGAAACTGACAGGACAGACTCGTCCGCATTTTAACGTACATGTTTCAAAAACACCGTCCGCTTTTTAATGTTTACTTTCAGGGATTAACAACTTACGTCCGCAATTTACTGCGTCCCTTTTGAACGAACCGTACATTTCAACTGTATGCACGAAATATGGCCACTAGATGTATTCAACAAACCGAAAGGAACTTTTGATTAATGTTTTGTTAGTGCTGACTGACCCTATTTGAAATAAAATACTTTTATTTAATGAGAGGATGCAGCTACTCAATTTAAAGCGTCCTCTGGGGTGGCCTATCATTGAAAATGTTCGATTTACCATGAGTACCAAAACACATCGAATTCCACAGGATGTGTAAGATTCATCAAAACACATACGAATTCCATAGGAACTATTCGATTTATCACAACGCATAATAATTCCATAGTATGTGTAAGTTTTATCAACAAATTCCACAGGATGTGTTCGATTTATCAAAACACATAAGAATTCCATAGGAACTGTTAGATTTATCACATAAGAATTCCATAGGATGTGTTCGATTTATCAGAACACATACGAATTCCATAGGAACTGTTCGATTTATCAACGCATAATAATTCCAGTATGTGTAAGTTTTATCGAAACAAACGAATTCCATAGGTTGTGTTCGATTTATCAAAACACATATGAATTCCATAGGAAGTGTTCGATTTATCAAACATACACGAATTCCATAGGATGTGTTCGATTTATCAAAACACGTAATAATTCCATAGGATGTGTTCCATTTATCAAAACACATAAGAATTCCAAAGGATTTGTAAAATTTATCAAAACACATAAGAATTCCATAGGATGTGTAAGATTTATCAAAACACATACGAATTCCATAGGATCTGTAAGATTTATCAAAACACATACGAATTCCATAAGATCTGTAAGATTTATCAAAACACAAGAATTCCATAGGATTCGTTCGATTTGTAGGGTTTTCCAAGGGAAAGAGCGGCTGGTTCAGTTCCAGTCATGCAGCATAACAATTTCAGCGGACTTAGTACCTACGTGCATGGACTTTCGAACATTTTCGATGGTTTGGCCCGCAAATCTGAACACAGTTCTGCCCCAAAACGTTTTATTATTATTATTTTGCTTTACACTACCGACGGTAGGGAAGCCTTGGATTCGTGATTGTGTAAAAAAAAAAGTATGTCTTCCAAAATGAAAATTTCCACTTCCATTTTGCGTTTCAGACATCGAGGAACATTTTTGGTTCCGTGTCTGTCTGTCTGTCTGTCTGTGGTAATTCCTTGTAACGCCCATAACTACCCGAAATGATGGTCGAAATAGGCAGGAATTTGATGGGTAGGTGTGTTTTGGTCACAGACGGTCCCATACCAAAATCATTGAAAAAGTACGGCAACTTTCGGCTGCGCATGCGCAAACGTAATATACATACTTGAAAAGCTCATAACGACCCTAAATATCTTTGAAATGAGTTCAAACTTAGCGAGTCGATCAGGAATAATACTTTGATAGTTCCAAATGAATTTCACTGGAATCGTACTGTAACTTTCGTCTGCGCATGCGCGAACATGAAATGTTGACCATTTCCTTGTAACGCTTCTAACTACGAGAAAAACAATCGTACAGAGCTGAAATTTTGAGGGTACACGCGGGTTGGATCGCAAATGATCCGGTTCCAAAATCATGGAAAACGTTTCGTCTGCGCATGCGCAAACGCGAATTACTTGAAACGCCCGCAACTCCCCCCCCAGGAAAGCACTAAATCGAGTACTGGAGCCGGCCCGGGAATTACAGTCAGTTTCATAAAAATGTGCGGGATTCAATAATTCAATAATTGATTATTTGTTGTTATTCATGACGTTCGTACAGCCATACAGGCTTCATACAGCCATCCGTGATTATAATCAGTTGATTCCTAGCAATGATATCTGGGCCGGATTTATACCGTTTCATTCACGATCATGTTGACGAAGCTTTTCGGTGCAAACGAAAGGCTGGACGTACAATGCTCCGGGTGGTCTCAAAAAATTCTTTAGTTTAAAATCAATTTAAAAACGTTAAAAAAACCATAACCTTCTATTGAAAGTTTTCGAGCTACGGCGTTCTGAAAATTTCAACCGTTATTTTTCACCCCTTAGAGACGACTTAGAGTAACGCCGAGCTTCGCGGACCAACTAGACCCCGAACGGGACCTACAAACCAAATTTCATTAATTTTGGTTCATGGTAACTAAGAACAGTGCGAAGTAAGGCGTACGGGCAGAAATTTTGTTTATTCCATTTTCGGATTCTACGTACCTTAGAACGGAAACCATCACATTTTTGCGAGGGGGGGGGGGGGGGGGGGGGGAGTTAAAATTGGTGTTCGTGTTCGATTCCAAAGGTTTGTTATTGAAAATAATAAACCAAAAATCGAAACAATACGCCCTGAGGCTAGATTTGGTCATATCCGAAGCATTAATTAATTAATTTCTGCCAACGCTTAATTCGAGATATTTCTAGATTTGAGCATTTCTTTCGGTGTTTTCCGTCGAAAGAACACTCAAATTCGAAAATGCCTCAAATAGATGAGAGAACCCTTGGTCCCCTGATCTACTCGTAATCAGCTTGAGTTTCCTAATTAAAAAACAGAAAACCCAACATTTGAAATACTGTGATACCCTGTAAGTATATTATGGCGAGATTTTCGATGGGAATTTGAAAAACCAGTCGGTGTCTCAACACATTTCCCAAAATTCCTCTCGGAAGTTCATTATCATTCGATCCAAAACATTACCGCAATCTGAATGCTGAGAGGCCGACAGATTATTTACCAAACGGTTCAGTACTGCCGCCCATATGGATGGATGCTCTTGATTATGTGATGATAAGCCACAAAAACTGTTGAATTCCAATTCCCTCGGTTATTCAAAAAGTTTGAAATTCAATTCGAAACAGTACATAACTCCTTGTCAGAGGGGCTGAACTGTCTAATTTTAAACAGCATTTAATTTCTACGATCCTAACGCGTTTTCCTTCAATTTGGAGTCTGTTTTGGAATTCGCAGGATTTGATGTTTTTAGCTATACCACCAGCAGCGTCGGATTATTTAATTTTATTGAACTTAAAAATCTTGAATTTCAGTTCAATTTCGAATCTTATTTGAAACAACAAATTATGATGAAAAAAAATTACATTATAGAGGCTCAAATGTTATATAGTTCGACTATCTATTCCTCAAATTGTGTAATTTTTCGGTTCAGAACGATCTAGAAGGTTATAATGTAGTTTTTATCTTGACAACTTCAGCTTTCATAAACTCGAAATAGTTTTTTTTTAAACAGATTTTTGTTATATAAACTTGACCATTCAGCGAATAGACATAAAACTTGTACCTACGTACCTACTTCTCAACAAACACGTTGGATAAAATTAATGTCTGCGACGAACGTAACTAAATTCTGCCATCAAGGGATGTTTCTTCGATAATGCACTTATAAAATTTGATAGAAAATTCAGATTAGCCATATTAATAATCTTTTGAAGCAAAAAAAATAACATAATTCTAATGGCAAAAAAAATAACAATAATATAACAATAACAATTCTAAAATAAATTTCTAAAATTTCTGAAATAAAATTCTAAAATAACAATAAAAAAATAACAATTCTATTGCCTCGGAGTTTTATTTCCTCAAATGTTTCCTAAATTAAAATGAGCTTTGCTGTTCTTAAGTACTTAATTAACAAAAAAGTACTGAAAGTACTGAGTAGTTGAAAGTTCGACAGCAGGTAAAAAATACCGTCCATGCCTATTGGGATACCTACCCGTAAAAAAATAGGTACCTAACAGCCACCTATATATTTTTCAGAAAAACCTAAAATTCCATTTTTCGAACAATTTCGTAAAACTTGACAGATTGATGCGTTACATACCTATCAAAATACACAACTAAAGGGCTAAATTCAGTCTCATTTAACGATGAGTGACATTTCGAGGTGTTTTTTCTGGAGTTTAAAATAAAACACAAAAAAAACTGCTGAAAAATCGGAAAGGACCATTCGAGGTTTATGACATGTTCGCAATCAGTGTGAAATTCCCCGAATAAAAGAACGAAATTTCAGCATTCATTCGAAAAAGCCCCTACGAGGGGGAGGTTTTACGGTGGGGAATTGAATAATTTTTCGGCGTCCCGACTCGTTTTTCAACATCGCCTACCGGTGTATTGGACTGTCAACAGTAAAGAAAGCAATAGCAGGAGACAGAACTCAGTTAGAATCGGCCAGAAGGGAAAGGGCGAGGAATTCGTTGTAGGTAAGCTACAAAAAGGCCCCCGTCTACAAAAGAGCTGGAAAGGTGTCCCAAGATGGCCGCTTGGGGAAGAGGAAATTCCAGAACCCCGACCAGCCTCTCCAAGGTAGAACAATCTCGAGTTATTTCCAACCACAACACAATTGGATTCAACGCGTAAAAGGTTTTATTGAGAGCGTATCACAACCCGTGAACCTCAGTGACAAGTCATGGGTTGGATAGCGAAACAAATCAAAGACACCGCACGTACAAAATGAAAACTATGTAATTTACGTGGGTGGCGAGAATGAAAAAAATAACTTTCATTGAATTTACGTGAATCAAGTTCAAAATTTGTACACTTGATACGAAAATTCCTCGGATTGCGCTGATCACAGCGCTTTGTTTACCTCACTGGCTGGCCACAACGAGCGACTTATCGCGTATTTTCGCTTACATGTAGAGGTTTAATAGTAAATCAGTACTCACGGATTTCAATAGAATTGTCGAGGCAGATCACTGAAGTCCGAGGAGCCAGGTGAATAAGAAGAGTTGAAGACCATCAAAAAACTTTGCCATGTTCTGCTTGCCGGGACACTTGCAAGCCATTCATTTAGTAGGCGACGTTGTACACAGGATTTCAATATCACCGCTGGGTTATAAACACTGTGTTCACCAGGCAGAATTTGAAAATAAAACTGAAATGCTAATTTAAAAATAAGGAAAAATAATTTAAAACGAAACGATAATGAGACGGCTAATGTTAACTGGAGTCAGGGAGCACGGATACACATAAACAGCGTAACGAATCCTTGTTCTTCATCACTGGTGTTTTGATGTGTGGAAAACTTCCCGTTTCAAGTTTCCCGTACAACGAAACTGAGTTTATGAAACGGTGATGGAATATCACATGATTTAAAATGACAAATAAGTACGACCGCTCATTTGAAATCGACCGACGGCGAATAAAAAGACAAACCAACACCGACTGTTAGCAGTCTCTCAGGGGTAGCGAGAAAAAGAAGAAGGCGACCCGAGATGAACTGAGCAGGACAGCCAACCTCACCGTACGAATTTCCCTCTTTCCACACCGGTGTTACGTCAATTATCCCTTTCCCCGTTATTTCAACGACGATCAGGGGATACCTGAATTGTACAGTAAAATCCTTGTCACATGGGTTTATATCATTGGACGTACCTACAGAAATGCTAGAAAAACATTCATTGTTCCTTTCAAATGCAATAATTGAAATCGCTATTGTTGATGGTTCCACCAATTTTGGCACCTAAAAACACGAACTAGGCTCCTATTTTTGAAAAATTATCTTTGATCATCGATTGCGCCGTTTAATTTTCTTGATTCACCTGCTAATACTACTTCTAGTGTTATACAAATTAATTATTAAAAAAATGTTATTATTAAAATTAGTGTTATTAAAAATTAATTTTGGAAGCTAAATCTTCGTTACAACCTCAATTCTTCTCTCTTTGGTCAAAATCAATTTCATATTCTGTCTTCTCGCCCTAAAAAAACATATAAAACGTACCTCACAAGCTGATTTTCACTAAAACCTCAAAAATCCTCGAAAAACCCTATTTTTACACCCATTTTTCACCCATAACACCCGTGGGTGTATCCTGATCGGGCTGCCGAGCTCCGGAGCACAACTAGGACCCAAATGTGTTCCAAATGGGGACACAAAATGTGTGCGGAAGAACGATGATTTTAGACCAATTTTTAACATAAATTTAAGGCTGAAACTTCGTTAGAACCTCAATTTCCCACTCTTTGGTCAAAATCGACTTCATATTCGGTCTCATCGTCCTAAAAAACATTGAAAACTGTAGGTACCTCACAAGATCATGTTACTAAAACACCAAAAAAAAAACCATTTTTACCCCTATTTTTCACCCATAACACCTCTGGGCATATTCTGATCGGGCTGCAAAGTTTCGGGGTTTCGGGACACAACTAGGGCCCTAATGAAGCATGTGTGCGAAAGAACGAATTTTTTAGACCGAAAATGAAGCCGGTACACGTGATACGGCGTACGGCGGACGGCGGACGGACATTGGATTTTTGGAATCTACGCACCTTGAAACGGAAAAGAAAAAATTTTGAGGGGGTGTTATAAAAATTTTTTGCTGAGCGAATACATAGGTGTATTATTCACAGAATAATGAACCAAAATCGCTGCAAAGTCCTTGTCACATGGGTTTATTATTCTATTGGACATACCTACAGAAATTTTGGCTGTTCATTTATTGTTTCTTTCATGCGCAATAATCGAAATAGCTATTTCTGATGGTTTCCATTAATTTTGGCCCCTAAAACACAAATTAGGTACTTATACGCTCCTTTTTTTTAAACTATCTTTGATCATTGGTAGTGCCATTTAATCGTCTTGATCCACGTGTTGACACTTTTTCCAATGTTATTATACAAACTGATGGTGATTTCAGACGATTTCCCAGGTTTTTGACTCATAAAAAACCAATTTTGGGAGCTGAACCTTTGGTAAAACCTCAATTTCCGCGTCTTTGGTCAAAATCGACTTCATATTCGGTCTTCTCGTCCCCAAAAACATGAAAAACGATACCTTAAAAGCTCATGTTACTAACATGTTGCTAAAACGCAAAAAGTACCTATTTTTACACACATTTTCACTCATAACACCCCTGGGTATATTCCGATCGGGCTGAAAAGTTTCGGTACACAACTAGGGCCCAAATGGAGCATGTGTGCGAAAGAACGAATTTTTTGTAGACGTGATACGGCGTACGGCGTACGGCGAACGGACATTGCATTTTTCTTTTCCGTTTCAAGGTGTGTAGATTCCAAAAATGCAATGTCCGTCCGCCGTCCGCCGTACGCCGTATCACGTCTACAAAAAATTCGTTCTTTCGCACACATGCTCCATTTGGGCCCTAGTTGTGTCCCGAAACTTTTCAGCCCGATCGGAATATACCCAGGGGTGTTATGAGTGAAAATGTGTATAAAAATAGGTACTTTTTGTGTTTTAGTAACATGTTAGTAAAATGAGCTTTTGAGGTATCGTTTTCCATGTTTTTGGGGACGAGAAGACCGAATATGAAGTCGATTTTGACCAAGGAGTGGAAAATTGAGGTTGTACCAGATGTTCAGCTCCCAAAATTGATTTTTTATGAGTCAAAAACCTGGAAAATCGTCTGAAATCACCATCAATTTGTATAATAACACTAGAAAAAGTGTCAAAACGTGGATCAAGACGATTAAATGGTACAATCAATGATCAAGGGTAATTTGAAGAAAAAAAAAGGAGCGTAGTACCTAATTCAAGTTTTGGGGGCCAAAATTTGTGGAAACCACCAGAAATAGCCATTTCAATTAATTTACATGAAAGAAACAATAAAAACCACAGTCATGCAGCATGGCTATAAGAGCGAATTTTCGAAGTTTTCGGCATCTTCCTCCTCCGCCTAAAATTTTCTGAAAATTAATTTTCGGCCAATGTTTTCCCAACTTGATACCATACAAAATTAAAACAGGAGTAGTTTTACGCAAAGTAAAATTTGGGGTGGAAGGAGGGGGAGGGGGAAATCAAAAATGTTTTGAATACCAGAAGAGTTAGGTATTGGGTACGTAACAAATTTTTTGTTCCATTTTTTGCCGAGTAACACCTCGGTTTGTAGATTTTCCTACGCTGAACACGATGGTGAAGTCAGAATTGCGATATCCCATTCCGTTATCAGATTAGAGCAGACGAACCAGGAAGAACATCTCAAGAAATAACCACGTTCCTTCATCTTCAAAGCGCTCCAGTTTGAGAACGGAATGAGATATCGCAATTCTGATTTCACCATCGTGTTCAGCGTACAAAAACCTTTAAAATGAGGTGTCACTTGTCAGACTTTTTCATTTTGGGAATTTATGGGTAATTTCCCCCCCCTAAAACTCCCCAAAACTCCCCCTTAGGGTGACCGGATTCTGCCCATCTTCGAACTTAGCCTGTCGATTGCCAAGACAGATTTTTCGTGCAAATTTGAACTTTTTATCTCAATTCTTTCGAGAGTTATCGTCTGGAATGACACATACATATATAAATATATAAATATATAAATATATATATAAATATATAAATATATATATATATATACATATAATTTTTGGTGTCTTTCGGCAGTGAATTCAGGATGGTCTGAAACGGATTTTGGTATACAAATCTTTCAGAAATTCGAGTTTTAAAAATTTTGGACCGAGAACAATAGCTTCCTTTTCTTCGAAAATTCGCTAATAAACAGCCGGCATTTCTGTAGACCAATAAAATAATAGAATAATAAACCCATGTGACAAGGACTTTGCAGCGTTTAGTAACATGTTAGTAACATGAGCTTCTGAGATATCATTTTCCATGTTTTCGGTTCGTAACTTATCCAGACAACTAAAGAAATGTGTAGGTAAGGTAGGTAGGTATGTCTACGTGGCATGGGCTGTGCCACCAGAGGATCGATTCTCCTGATTCACACAGGTACTCGGAACGATGAGAACACCGTATAGATCCCTTATCAGTAGTTTTTGGAAATTCACGATCGTGTTAACCACGAAATTCAATCAAATATGTAGAAACTGCCAAGTAGATACCTAAATTCGTGATTTTACTACACTCCTGTTCATAGTTACAGGGAAATACGACTTAAAATAAAGGGAAATAACAAAGTTGTACTTACCTTTAGTAGCGGATGATCCGTGAATGAAGGTGGTAGAACCCAAATCGCATCACTAATAATCAAAACCACAATCACTGGTCAATACGGGCCAACCTGCACTCACGTGAGGTATCGGAGTGTCCATATCACTTCTCGCGGTTATTCGGCGGATAATACTGAGGCAATTCTAGGAGAAAACACACCAAAATGTATAATCTAGTCCAGGAATTATTGTTTAAAGATGAATTTTGACGAAAAACTACCGCATACCAACCAGTTGCGAGCGATCTAGGGACTGACTTCAGAAAGTATCAGCAGGGTGGGCCTTGGTAGGTTTTTACTTCATATTTTCCCCTTTCATTTATCTGAATACTCAATTTGTTTTTCGGTTCGTAACTTATCCAGACAACTAAAGAAATGTGTAGGTAAGGTAGGTAGGTATGTCTACGTGGCATGGGCTGTGCCACCAGAGCATCGATTCTCCTGATTCACACAGGTACACCGAACGATGAGAACACCGTATAGATCCCTTATCAGTAGTTTTTGGAAATTCACGATCGTGTTAACCACGAAATTCAATCAAATATGTAGAAACTGCCAAGTAGATACCTGAATTCGTGATTTTACTACACTCCTGTTCATAGTTACAGGGAAATACGACTTAAAATAAAGGGAAATAACAGAGTTGTACTTACCTTTAGTAGCGGATGATCCGTGAATGAAGGTGGTAGAACCCAAATCGCATCACTAATAATCAAAAACACTGGTCAATACGGGCCAACCTGCACTCACGTGAGGTATCGGAGTGTCCATATCACTTCTCGCGGTTATTCGGCGGATAATACCGAGACGATTCCAGGAGAAAGCACATCAAAAATAATTTATATATAATGTAATCCAGGAATAAAGACGCATTTTGACGACCGCATACCAACCAGTAGCTGGTGATCAACGGACTGTTCAGAAAGTATCAGCAGCATTTCTGTCTGTCTGCCGTACGCCGTACGGGCCACTTTTCTTAGTTACCATGAAACGAAATTGATGAAATTCGGGTTATAGGTTCCGTTCAAGGCCTAGTTGGTCCTCGAAGCTCGACGTTACTGTCAGTCACCTCTAAGGGGTTCAAAATAGGGGTTGAAATTTTCAGAACGCCGTATCTCGAAAACTTTTGATAGAAGGGTATTGTTTTTTTACGTTATTAAATTTGTCTTGAGCTAAACCATTTTTTGAGACCACCCGGAGCATTGTTCGTCCAGCCGTTCGTGTGCACCAAAAAGCTTCGTCAACACGATCGTGAATCAAACGGTATAAATCCGGCCGGGATATCATCACTAGGGAGCACCTGATTATAATCAAGGATGGCTGTATGAAGTCGAGTTGGTTGTTCTGCGATATTATTACATTTGACAAGTGATGGACTACTGGATTTTGTTGGTAGCTACTTCTGAAACTTGAACAAACGTTGAAGTATTATTGATGGGTATAAATTATTACACAATGGTAAATTATTACACAACGGCAAATTATTACACAACGGTAAATTATTGAACAACGGCAAATTATTACACAACGGTTCATCTACTGAGAAGGGGCTGGATTTTGTTGATCGGTACTTTTGCAACTTGACCAACCGTTGAAGTATTATTGATGGGCAAGTTATTACACAACGGCTCATTATACTTGACCACGAGGGTAGGTATTGACCACAGAAAACAGTGATCTACGCAGAAGGGGCATCTATTTCACTCTACATCAACAATTTTCCTTTAGAACTACGGAGGGTCTGCGATCTACATAATATGTATAGAATAGTACATTTATGAAGGGTTATCTATACAGAGAGCTGTGATCTGTAACAGAAGGGTATTCTGTACAAAATAATAAACCGTTGTGCAGGGATTTGCAGCGTTTTTGGAATCTAATCATCTTGAAACGGAAAAGAAAAAAGTTTGAGGGGGTGTTATAAAAATTGTTTGCTGAGCGAATACATAGGTGTATTATTCACAGAATAATAAACCAAAATTGGGGGGGGGGGGGGGGAGGTTGGTGTTATAAATATTTTTTGCTGAGCGAATACATAGGTGTTTTATTCAGACAATTCGACAACAATGCGACTCAGCGCGTGAAAATACATGGAAAATGATACCTCACTCGACTTTTTTTCGTAAATTTCATAATTTTTATGAATTTCACCTCTATATTCACGTTTTTCAACATTTATTAACCCCCTTAAACCCCCGGAATCGCTAGGGACTCCTTAGATTCTTCAATCAGGTGCCAAGAGGGACTTCCCCAAGTTTCAGCCAGGGGCGAATTAATGAACCTATTTATTACCCCCATTTTGGGCCTATAGTTACTGAACCTACTAGAAGTATTTCTTCTCAAGAATATTGTAGGTAGGTGCCTATCTCTTTATTTGATATCGCCGTATTCGAGCTTTGGAAGTGCCAGTGAAATACCTGCCTATGTAATCGTATATTTTATATAGGAAAAAATTCAGTCGTGCAGCATTGTTTAGGGAGCGAATTTTCAAAGAAATAGTTTGGGAAATTAAGAATTTAAGCTATTGGTCATTCGTAACTAAAGTATGCTGTGTAATCTGAATGATCATGACGATACGGGCGGCTGCGGCCGCTTGCGCTCCTCCAGAGCACCCATTGTGGCCTGACTGGGCACTGGTTGAGACCAGTGGCACGTCGACCAGAAACTTTGTCAGAAAACCATTTTTGGACGAAAAGTTTGGGATTTCGATCACTCGATGCAGTCTGAATTGATTCAGCCCCCCCCCCCCCCCCCATACAACTCACATGCCTGCATAAAAAATTTGAAATTTTTTGGATTTCGGACTACAGTTTAGTAAATTTGATACGCTGGGTGCGCCTAATCGGGCTGGGACTAGTTGCAATCAATTTAGCTCCCAAAAAAAAATTTAGAGCACCCCACTTAGCTATGTTGCTAAAATGTCTTTTTTAAAGAATGTTTTGGACCAAAAATTTGTAAATTTGGACCGGTGCTCACAGTGCGATCGGGCTGCCCAAAAAAATAACATGCCAATCTACTTATGCGGAAAGACAGAAGTAAATATCGGGGATAAGCCAGTAGGTACCTACAAACCCTACCTACAAGCACGAACAAAACGCCACCTGTTGGCAAATTTGAGTTAGTACGTACATATATAGTAGAGTTTACATAGACTAGATCGTTGGAAATGTGATCATCTCAGTACTGGGGTAATGATTAAATAGGTAGGTAGCTTCTTTAATAAATTTGCTGTCTGGTGAAAATGAATAATAAACATACCCCGTATACCATAATCATCTAGGGACGCGGGAGCGTCCAGCCCGCCGAGAAATTCGAAAAACTCGAAGCGACCATGAACACTGTTTACACGACAGAACAAGTAGCCTCCCCCCCCCAACACCGTAACTCGGCCCCCCTGGGTGTACCCGGTGTTCATTTTTCGTACACCCTCTCTCTCGAGGGGCCCCTGAGGACGTGTACCAAATTTCAACCCTCGGGACCATCAGGTACCGGAGTTTTGGAAATTCGGAAATCGCAATTTTTAAAGTTTTTCTACTTCCTGCTCTTCTTCTTTGACACAGCCTCACAGACATAACGGATAGAGCAGACATCTTGCACACACATTCGTCGTGCTCCAAAGAAGTGAATTTTGTCCCCCCCCCCTCCATCGTTCACCCCCCCCCCCCCCCATTTGGCGAAGGAAGGAGGGACAGTTTTTAGGAGTAGGTTAGAGGGGGTTTTAAGAGCTGAAATATATCACTGGTTCACTGGGGCTCCATGAGGAAGTCTCGAAATCTGAGACTGATCGGTTCAGTAAAAGCCGAAGTTCCTTATAACTGCTTAAAAACGCTGCAAATTATGGTCAAATACCTAACATAATTGACGACATAACGTTTGGAGCGCTGCGACTTTCTCCTGTTCCACTTTCCTGCAGCGCTTTTTAAAAAGAGTTGAAAACAAATATCTAACAAATTTGAAAAAAAAATTTAATTTCAAAGAAAACCATGAATTTTTGCCCCTAGGCGAAAATTACCCGCCAAACAGCGTTGAAAGAAGTTTCAGTGTTTGGAGGAATGAACAGGTTTCTATGCACACATCCAACAGGGGGGGAAGGAAAATTTGTTAATAAGCACATCCAAGAGCGAAGCACCGAGCATGCTACTTTGGCGGGCGAAATGGATATCAATCCTTTTTACGGATGAGAAGGTTTTCTCGGCAGGGATAAATTTGTAAAACAGGGTTGTTTGCGGGGGGGGGGGGGGGATTGATTCTTACCTAATACTGTAATACAAACTATATTAATATACCTGCTATTACTCGTAACCATACAAGGTACCTACTATATTAATAACATTTAAAAACCTATGCTAGGTAGGCTCATTATATCTATACCCACTCTACAGTTTGTAGAATTCCCGATGGGAAGTGAACAACTAGTACAACTCAAGTACCTGCCACGTAGACATGCAAAACCAGGGTTAGCGGACGTAACACAAACCAGAGAACTAACACAGGTTCCTACTGCAGGTATGATAAACGTAACATAGATAAACCTTATGGATCTATGATAATGATACTTGGGTATCTTTATAAATAATCAACTGAGAGCACAGTCAGTTATTACTTACCTTCCTATTTTACCAACATGAAATAATCACATTTCTGACAGGTTAAATACTTACTTGAAAGATTCGCTCATTAGGTCATGATGCATGCAATTTGTATAGGTAGGTACCTACCTAGTTAGTTCCTTTGATATCTGAACGTGCTGTCAGCTGACAATTTATAATAAGTTTACCTAACCATGTACCATCGAAGAAACCTTTGAGAAATCCACTTCGCACGACCTCAATTCCATAAAACAGCACCTACGCCACCAACAGCTGGAACAACGTCATCTTCGACTGCCGATCTGAAACTTTTCCTCTGTACAGCAAGTCCACCGTTGCCCCTACCGCCGCACAGTGGTCCGAATTACGAATCTAGCTGATCAAAAATGAAAAACGTGACCCCTTTCCATACGGATGGAAAATATTATGAACAAGTGGTAACATGTTCATGAGAGCAGAACAGAGGGACAAAGGCGGGGGAAAAACAAAGTGCATGAGCGAGCCATAAACAGACAGCTAATGAGGACCACTTCATAAAATTTGCTTCGCCTATTTTTTAGAATGGACTTCTCTAATTCAGGTAAGAAAAACACTATCTAAAAGTTTTCTTGAAAAAAAAAACGCTGCAAAGTCCTTGTCACATGGGTTTTTTATTCTATTGGACATACCTACAGAGATGTTGGCTGTTTATTTATTGCTTCTTTCATATAAAATAATTGAAATAGCTATCTCTGGTGGTTTCCACCAATTTTGGCCCCCAAAACACGAATAAG
Organism: Leptopterna dolabrata; assembly: GCA_954871275.1. Classification (NCBI taxonomy): domain Eukaryota; kingdom Metazoa; phylum Arthropoda; class Insecta; order Hemiptera; family Miridae; genus Leptopterna; species Leptopterna dolabrata. Next base: position 89,396,595 of record OX940974.1, on the reverse strand, counting down.
GTACGCTCCTTTTTTTTTTTTTTAAATAAATTATCTCTGATAGCACCATTTAATCGTCTGAATCCACCTGTTGACACTTTTTCCAGTGTTATTCTAATTGATGGTGATTTCAGACGATTTCCCAGGTTTTTGACTCATAAAAAATCAATTTCGGGAGCTGAACATCAGGTAGAACCTCAATTTTGTATTCTTCGGTCAAAATCGACTTCATATTCGGTCCTCTCGTCCCCAAAAACATGAAAAACGATACCTTAAAAGCTCATGTTACCAACATGTTGCTAAAACGCAAAAAGTACCTATTTTTACACACATTTTCACTCATAACACCCCTGGGTACATTCCGATCGGGCTGTATTGTGAGTTGAAGATCCTGAAACTCATATGTTCGTGTTACGAAGAAGATGGTTGTAAACGTTCCCCTTAGTTACTCCTGAAAAAATATAGTTCAGTATTATTATCGACTAAAAGAGCTCTACTTTTTCTAAAAGGTTATCGGGACCAGACGATTCCACTGCGCCAAATATAGGCAAGTTCTTTAGACGTTCAAGGTCGCGAGAATGGATGTCAAACTACAGATAGATAAGTTGGAAGGTCCAGAAGATTGGGTTCGCTGGAAGAAGGAGGTAATGCTTCTGTTAAGACACAGCAAGGTGATGGGTATCGTTGATGGTACAGTCACAGGGCCTGTGAGGCCTGAAGAGGGCGCCGAGGCTGTTGAAATGCAAGCGTACGAGACCGACTTAGCGAAATTCAGTGAGAACGATGTTCTGGCACATTTAGTTTTAATAAAGAGCTTGAGTAGGGCTAACGCCGAGCTGACCAATACTTGCACTTCCGCTAGGCAGGTATGGCTAAAACTATTGTCCATTTATGAGCAAAGTTCCGGACAGAGACTTGATCGACTACTAGAACAGTTTTTTAGCTATTCGTTTGACAACTCAGAAAACATGGTATCTCACGTATCTCGTCTCCAGAGAATTTTCGTAGAAGCAAATGAAGAGTTGGATAGATTGACTTCTAAGACTATGCCTGATCTAGTTTTAATGAGTAGAGTAATGTCAACATTGCCAAACGACTACTTCGAGTTCAAAAGCGTGTGGGAATCAGTCCCCATGGAGAAACGCACGATCGAAACACTGTCGGAACGATTACGTTTGATAGAAATGAGACTTCCAAATAAGGGGGGTGAAAATTCCGCGCTTACAGTGAAAACTGCTGGATTTAAGAAGAAACCACAGGTCGTCAAACATAAGCAGGAAGGCGGAAGGTGTAGCATTTGTAAGTCTACCGAACACTACGCAAGGCATTGTGACAAAAAGAAGCCTGAAAAGTCTAAACAGAGTGACCAAGGCACTGCATTTGTATGTGAGACTTTTGTATGTGGGTCAACTGACGTATCTGAGTCAAGCTTGTTGATTGCCGATAGTGCATGTTCCGTTCACATGACTAGTTTTCAAGACAATTTTCGAACATATACAGAGTTTTCTCAACCGAAAAAGGTATTTGTCGGGAATGATGACGTCATTTATGGCTTAGGAGAAGGCACTATTGATGTTGAAATGCTCATAAACGGAAAATGGGTGAGAAACCATTTGCAGTCCGTTTGGTATGTTCCGAATATTGGTAGAAATCTGTTATCAGTAGGATCGACCGTGAGTAAGGGCATGACATTTACTGCAAATGCAACTGAGTGCACCATAAGGAAAAATGGGGTCGTCATGATCGTAGGAAAACAAACTCCGAACAAACTGTACAAAATGTCGATGCGTACTGTAAAACCTGAGAAACAGGTGGAGGCGTTTGTCACTACTCCCTCAGATAATTTACAGTTGTGGCATGAACGCATAGGGCATCAAGGCAAAAGGTACGTTCAAAATTTTCTGAAAATCCGGGGTATAAATTTGAAGTTTGATTCCTCGCTGTGTGAAGCCTGTGTGATGGGTAAACAGCCACGTCAAAGCTTTGGTGATCGTACGATATATAGGCCAACTGAATGTGGTGGGCAAATAAATGTCGACGTTTGTGGACCAATGGAAGTGGAATCCATAGGTGGGGCTCGCTATTACGTAGTCTTCAAGGACGACTATTCGTCGTTTCGTCGTGTTTATTTCTTGAAGAAAAAATCTGAAGTTCCCTCAGTTCTTCAGAAGTTCTTGGCAGAAGCTGAGATGGCAGGGCATAAGGTGAAGCAAATATTGAGCGACAATGGCACTGAAATTAAGAATGTGCAAGTCAAAAAGTTGCTTGAATTGAAGGGGATAAACCATAGATTCACTATGACATATACGCCTCAGCAAAATCCTGCAGAGCGAGAACATCGTACACTCTGTGAGTCTGCACGGTCAATGATGTTAGCGGCAAAGGTCAGCAAGTCCTTTTGGGCAGAGGCAGTGAACACTGCAGCCTATTTACTGAATTTGACAGGCCCTACGCCACAGGAAGATAAAACTCCTTATGAACTTTGGTTCGGTAAAGATAGAGTTCCAATCGACCACTTGAAGGTTTTTGGCACTGAGTGCTTTGTTCAGATTCCCAAACAAAAGAGACAAAAGTGGGACACGGAGTCAATGAAAGGGCTCTTTGTAGGATACTGTGACATCAGAGATGGGTATCGAGTTTGGGTGCCTGAAAAGAAAGATGTTATCTCAAGTCGGGATGTTGTATTTAGTGAAAACGTGTTGTCAGTTACCAAGTCTGAAAATAGTTCCAATGCTGCAGAGTTCCGTTTAATTCCGACAGAAAACGAAGTGCAGTTGGACAATGTAATGCAGCAGGACGTTGAGCAATATTCTGGGGAAGAAAATGAAGATGATCATTCCGGGGAAGATAGTGACCATGATGAGAGTCTTTTCGCACCAATTCCAGAGCCAGGGTGTTCCAACGCTCAAGGGGTACCAAATAAAAACAACAATCAGAGGCAACTTCGCGATAGGGGCCAATTGAAAGCACCTGATAGACTGGTCTACGACAAGTTGGGTGACAATAATATCGCAATGATGGCACTAAGTGAACCGACAACATATAAAGAAGCTATGAAGTCGGAGGAAGCTTCTCAGTGGAAAGCAGCCATGGACGATGAGATGAGATCATTGGCTGAAAACCAGGTGTGGGAACTTGCTCAGTTACCTCCTGGGAAGAAAGTGGTCGATAGTCGATGGGTTTTCAAGCTGAAAAGAAAACCAAATGGAGAAATAGACCGATTCAAGGCAAGAGTAGTTGCAAAGGGGTATGCTCAAGTCCCAGGCATAGACTACAATGAAACGTTCAGTCCAGTAGTGAGATTTGACACTATCAGAACACTGTTGAGTGTATCAGCGTGTGAGGGATTGAAACTCTTGCAATTCGACGTCAAAACTGCATTTCTCTACGGAAATCTTGACGAAGAAATTTACATGGCTCAGCCAGATGGTTACCACGATGGGACGAAACGGGTATGCAAGCTCACAAGAAGTCTTTACGGCTTGAAGCAAGCACCTAGATGTTGGAACACAAGGTTCACCAATTTTATCAAGTCTCAAGGTTTCAAGGCCAGTCATGCAGATCCTTGTCTGTATCATCGCGAAACGGGGAAGACAAAGATGTTTTTGGCGATATACGTTGACGACGGGATATTGAGTGGCTCAGATTTTGATGAAATGACCAGATTCATGAATCACTTGCGTGAAGAATTTCAAATCACAGAGAGTCCGCTTGGAAGCTATCTGGGAATGGAAATTACGCAGAATAAGGACGGGTCAATTTTCTTAAGTCAAGAGCACTATGCACTGAAAGTTTGCAAGCATTTTAACATAGAAAAGGCAAATCCGGTTACAGTGCCTATTGGGCCAGAAGGTCAGAGCCAGAATGATGTAGATCTGGGACCAGATGTGCCTTACCGCCAAGCAGTTGGGAGCTTGATGTACCTTGCTACTGTCACGCGACCCGACATTGCTTTCGCAGTAGGTGTTGTGTCACGGAAAGTCTCAAAGCCCACTGTTTCCGATTGGGTAGCAGTGAAACGAATCATGAAGTACCTAAGGGGCACTTCTTCGTTGGGCCTGCTCTACAAAAAGGGGTACAAGCCTGGAGTTCTTGAGAGCTATTCTGATGCTGATTATGGAGGTGACGCGCTCACGAAACGGTCAACATCAGGGGCTGTAAGCCTGTATGGCGGTGGAGCGGTGTCCTGGTTGAGTCGAAGACAAAAATCTGTGTCTCTGTCGACAACTCATGCAGAGTATGTAGCCGCAAGTGAAGGTACCAAAGACCTAATATGGCTCAGTCGACTGCTGAACGAGCTCACAGTTTTGAAAGGGAAGCCCACTCTTCTAGTCGACAACGAAAGTGCTTTGAAACTTGTGAAAAATCCTGTATTCCACAACAGATCGAAGCACATCGAAATTCGATATCATTTCATTCGGGAAAAATACGAAGAAGGCGCTAAGGACATTCAACACGTTGAAACGAAGTTGCAGATTGCAGACGTTATGACGAAGCCTCTACCAAGGGTCAGGTTTGAATGTCTACGACAGTTGTTAGGGATGGAGAAGAGTTCCTGAGTTTAGGTCTTCGGAGGAAGTATTGTGAGTTGAAGATCCTGAAACTCATATGTTCGTGTTACGAAGAAGATGGTTGTAAACGTTCCCCTTAGTTACTCCTGAAAAAATATAGTTCAGTATTATTATCGACTAAAAAAGCTCTACTTTTTCTAAAAGGCTGAAAAGTTTCGGGACACAACTAGGGCCCAAATGGAGCATGTGTGCGAAAGAACGAATTTTTAGACCGAAAATGAAGCCTGTGCACGTGATACGGCGTACGGCGTACGGCGGACTGACATTGCATTTTTGGAATCTACGCACCTTGAAACGGAAAAGAAAAAATTTTGAGGGGGTGTTATAAAAATTTTTTGCTGAGCGAATACATAGGTGTATTATTCACAGAATAATAAACCAAAAGAAGTTTTTAGTGATCTGAATGTTGAATTTAAAAAAAAGAAGAAAAAATGACTCAACGACATCTTTCAAATGCTCCAAACTTTAGGAAACCAATCAGAACCAGCACATTGTTTTAAATACATGTTACCTAACTGCTATGCTTTGAAAGAAAATGAAAATAAAATAACAATCAGCTGCGGCCACTTGCGTTTCTGGGAATTATTTAATTTTTTGTTGTCAGGGTTATTTGACGTGTTGAAGGCTACAAATTTTGGCGATGGAAAAGGCAATGAAAGTATTTTTGCGTACAATTTAAGCAAATACAATATTCAAAGCTACACGGAGGAGAAAAAACAGAAATTATTTCTGAAATCAGCACCTTTTTGAACATTTTTAAATGCTTCTGGGCGAAATGCTACAGGAATTCAAAGAGTTTCCATATTCCAAAAATATGATACTTGGTTATAAGGTAAGTGCCCTTAAACTTTTTAGTCCGAGTAATCAAGAGCTGTTACCAGTAACTGGTCACGGGGGAGGCCATACAAAAACATCAGCACCTGCAGCGAAGTAACAAAACGCCCAAAAATTAGGAATGTCGTTGAAACCCTTTTATTAGAGAAACTGTGCTGTGCCTTGAAGATGAAGTTGGAGAATAACGGAAAAAAATATGCAGCATACTTGTTGGTTGAGGTGCTGATTTCACCGTCAACAGCAACAAACATTAAATACACTGCCAAGGTGATGGCACAGGAGCTTCCTCGTCACAATCAGAGTGACCCATTATAAAATAGAACAGACTCGGAAGCAAAATAACATTACATTACATTACATTACATTACATTACATAACATTACATAACGTTAAATATACATATTACATAACATTACATTACATAACATAACATTACATGAAATATACATATTATACATAACATGACTTCCATAATACATTACGTCCATTATACATAACTAGCCTGACCGCTCGCTTCGCTCGCTATCCGAGATTCGCTGTACGCAGTATCGTGGAACCAACAAACGACGGAAAAATCCCATACCCTACCGGGTATTTTTGCCCAATTTTAACAAAATCCGTCAAGCCATTCAGGAGTTGACCATGGTCGACCATATTTCCGCTATGGTCAGGGAATTAAAAATGCGCCTACGTTCAACTTGGGAGGCTACCGGATATTGGTGCCAAATTTGGTCGATATCCGTTGAGCAATTCGGGATTCGACCATGGAGGGGCCCATGGATGCGCTAAGGTCGACCGCGGGGGTAGTCCGAAGGGTCGATCGTAGATAGAATTTCACGTAGATTACGAATACGCGATAAAAAATAGGGGTTACCATTTCAATTAACGAAGTTGACCATGGTCGACCATAGTTCCGCTATGGTCAGGGAATTAAAAATGCGACGTTGCACAACTTGGGAGCCTACTGGATACTCGTGCCAAATTTGGTCGATATCCGTCAAGCCATTCAGGAGTTGACCATGGTCGACCATAGTTCCGCTATGGTCAGGGAATTAAAAATGCGACGTTGCACAACTTGGGAGCCTACTGGATATTCGTGCCAAATTTGGTCGATATCCGTTGAGCAATTCGGGATTCGACCATGGAGGGGCCCATGGATGCGCTATGGTCGACCGCGGGGGTAGTCCGAAGGGTCGATCGTAGATAGAATTTCACGTAGATTACGAATACGCGATAAAAAATAGGGGTTACCATTTCAATTAACGAAGTTGACCATGGTCGACCATAGTTCCGCTATGGTCAGGGAATTAAAAATGCGACGTTGCACAACTTGGGAGCCTACTGGATATTCGTGCCAAATTTGGTCGATATCCGTCAAGCCATTCAGGAGTTGACCATGGTCGACCATAGTTCCGCTATGGTCAGGGAATTGAAAATGCGACGTTGCACAACTTGGGAGCCTACTGGATATTCGTGCCAAATTTGGTCGATATCCGTCGAGCCGTTTGGCCGTGCATAGAAGGACAGACAGACAGACAGAGCGCATGCGCAGGGCGAACCGCTGGCTCTATCATGTTGAAATTTATATGGGACCTCAATGGGCCCCACCCGCTTAATCCCTGAGAATTACATTGAAATTGGGTGAAATCTTTGGTTACTACGGCTGTAACAAGGAAATTGAATCTATTTCACGCCAGCGCATGCGCAGAGCGCACCGAGGGTCCGATCATGCTGAAATTCATACTGGAACTCACTAGGCCTTGTCCAAACAACCCTTGAAAATTTGAGCGAAATTGAATCAAAATTGTGAAAGTTATGCGTGTTTGTTGAATTTAACGTTAGCGCATGCGCAGGGCGTACCGCTGGATCAATCATGTTGAAATTTGTATGGGACCTCAAGGGGCCTTATCCGCACCATCCCTCAAAATTTGAGCTGAATCAATTCAAAATCGTGGAAGTTATGGCTGTAACAAGGAAATGCGGACAGACTCACAGACTCACAGACTCACAGATTCACAGATTCACAGACTCACAGACTCACAGACTCACAGACCGACAGACACGGAACCAAATTTGTTCAGTAGGCTTTGAAACGCAAAATGCAAGTGGAAATTTTGATTTCTGAAGACAAAAATTTTTTGGCTCACGAAAGTGAACACAAGGCTTCCGCTGCTTCGCAGACTCGGAAGCAAAATTACGCTACTTACCTGTTATAAAGTCTTTTTTTTAAAGCAATTTACCAAGGAGTGTTTTTATTCTTATTTAGAAGTGTCTTCTATTATAACAGTTCCTATCCACCATTTAGTGTTCTTCTCTTTCATTCAAAGTTTATTGTTCGAATTGATACAATAATTTTTTAGCAAAGCTGCTCTATAAACTCCTCTTTTTACGGAATAACCTACATATATATTATCTTTTCGAAGAAATAATTTAGCTCAAATGTGGTTTCATCATCGTGTTTGCCATTCAAAAATCTATTAGAAAACATATAGGTTGTTAGTTGGGACATCAACATAAATAGTTCTACGATTTTTGATCAGCTAAATTCGTAATTCGGACCACTGTGCGCTGTTCTTGCTCTTGATACCTATATGAAATGTTCACTTGATCACACGCAGAAAGATAGGTACTTATCAAGAGTTACTCCCTAGTACTGAACAGAGTTGACAAAGTCCACTTTTGCTGCCCCAGAAACAATGTCCCGTTTCTCTTTATTTTGGTTTATCATTTTCAATGATGAACCTTTGGAATCGAGCATGATTGCAAAAAAAGAAAAGAAAAAAATTAACCCCTTTCAAAATTTGATGGTTTGCGTTTCAAGGTAGGTAGAAACCGAAAATGGGATAAAAAACTTTCCGTCCGCCATAAGCTGTACTGGGCACTTTTCTTAGTTACCATGAACCAAAATTAATGAAATTTGGTTTGTAATTCCCATTTGACGTCTAGTTGGTTCACGAGGCTCGGCGCTGCTCTCAGTCATTTCTAAGGGGTGAAAAATAGGGGTTGGGGATTTTCAAAAAGTCCTAGGTAGCTCGAAAAGTTTCAAAAGATTTAGGTTTTATTGAAAGATTAGTTTTAATGACTTTTGGTTTATTATTCTGTGAATAATACACCTATGTATTAGCTCAACAAAAACTTTTCATAACACCCCCTCAAAATTTTTTCTTTTCCGTTTCAAGGTGCGTAGATTCCAAAAATGCAATGTCCGTTCGCCGTATGCCGTATCACGTGTACCGGCTTCATTTTCGGTCTAAAAAATTCGTTCTTTCGCACACATGCTCCATTTGGGCCCTAGTTGTGTCCCGAAACTTTTCAGCCCGATCGTAATATACCCAGGGGTGTTATGAGTGAAAATGTGTGTAAAAATAGGTACTTTTTGCGTTTTAGCAACATGTTAGTAAAATGAGCTTTTGAGGTATCGTTTTCCATGTTTTTTGTGACGAGAAGACCGAATATGAAGTCGATTTTTACCAAAGAGTGTAAAATTGAGGTTCTACCAAATGTTCAGCTCCCAAAATTGATTTTTTATGAGTCAAAAACCTGGGATATCGTCTGAAATCACAGTCAGTTTGTATAATAACACTAGAAAAAGTTTCAACACGTGGATCATGACGATTAAATGGCACTATCAATGGTCGAAGATAATTTGGAAAGAAAAAATCAGTCATGCAGCATGACTTAATGAGCGAATTTTCAAAGAAATATTCGAATTAATGGCTATGGTTTTGAATAAAGGAAAACTTCGGTCTAAAATTTGGTTTTCTATGTATATTCTCTTCGTATTTATTTTAATTTGTACGTTTTGTCCATCCTGATTCTACCGTTTGTTTATTACGTAATTGTACTAAGTGCTTATTTATTTGATCGCTGTGGGTAAATTCAAGGAGTTGTACTAATCGTTTGCCTCCCCCTTTTTTGCTTCGAACTCTCGTCTTCAATTAATACTTCTCACATTTTTCAATCTGACCACTCTAAGGGGGTGGGGGTAAGAGTTTAAAGATTATCCTAGTTTTGGGTAATTTTTGCGCACTTTAAATGCTCTAATTTAAGAACGGATTTAGATATCTAAAATCCGATTTCACTATCGTGTTCAGCGTGCAAAAACCTTTAAAATGAGGGGTCACTTGTTAGAAAATAACATTTTGGGGATTTTTGGGTAATTTTTGCGCACTTTAAATGCTCTAATTTGAGAACGGATCAAGATATCTAAAATCCGATTCCACCATCGTGTTCAGCGTGCAAAAACCTTTAAAATGAGGGGTCACTTGTTGGAAAATAACATTTTGGGGATTTTTGGGTAATTTTTGCGCACTTTAAATGCTCTAATTTGAGAACGGATCAAGATATCTAAAATCCGATTCCACCATCGTGTTCAGCGTGCAAAAACCTTTAAAATGAGGGGTCACTTGTTAGAAAATAACATTTTGGGGATTTTTAGGTAATTTTTGCGCACTTTAAATGCTCTAATTTGAGAACGGATCAAGATATCTAAAATCCGATTCCACCATCGTGTTCAGCGTGCAAAAACCTTTAAAATGAGGGGTCACTTGTTGGAAAATAACATTTTGGGGATTTTTGGGTAATTTTTGCGCACTTTAAATGCGCCAAAACCCTCCTTAGAGTAGGCCAATTTCGCCCATCTTCGAACTTAGCCTTTCGATTGCCAAGATAGATTTTTTGTGCAAATTTGAGCTGTTTATCTCAATTCTATCGAGAGTTATCGTCTGGAGTGACACATATATAAATAAATATATATATATATATATACATATAAAAAAGTGTTAAATTTCAGGAATCGTTTTAGAATGGTCTGAAACGGATTTCTATGAAGAAAATTTCCAAAAATTTATATTATTTAAATTTCGAAGCCATTGCAATAGCTTCATTTTCTTTGAAAATTCGCTAAAAAGGACCTTACCTAATTCGTGTTTTGGGGGCTAAAGATGGTGGAAATCATCAGAAATAGGTATTCGAATTATTTCACGTGAAAGAAACAATAAATGAACGGCCAGCATTTCTGTAGGTCCAATAGAATAATAAACCCACGTGACAAGGACTTTGCAGCGTTTTTTTTCTAAAATTACCTTTGATGACTGGTAGTGCCATTTAATTGTCTTGATTCACCTGTTGGCACTTTTTCTAGTGTTTTATTTTAAACTCTTTGAATGTGTTCGCCAGTCCCAATCAGCTACATCTTTGACGACTATTTTAAAGATTAAACTAAATGAAATACAGTAGATTTGGTTTAAATACTCGAGCGCGAAATATTGTAAAGTGGTTTTACCAATTAGTTCTATCAAAGAAAAGTTTGTTTCTTATCATTTGGACTTTTCTTTTATGTCTGTTGATTTTTTCTGTTGTTGAAACATTGTGGAACTCTTCTCCCCAACTCCATAGTTGTAGGACTTCTAAATAATGACCAAGATAATAAATCAGTTGCCTCAAAAGGTTGTGTGGCATCGTAATGAAACTAATGAAAACAGTAGTAGGTACCTCCTGTTGAAAATATGAAGCCTTCATGGACAAAGCTGAATGGATCCAACATCACAGTTCCAATTAATGCCAATATCATAGTTCCAATTGAACGTCCCAAGTGAAGCCGTAGGCAGGGAGAAGCCGTATGCTGGAAGTAGGTCTTACACACTTTAATTTGCTTCCTCACTACCAAAGGCAGGAAGACTTATATTCGTACAAGAAGTAAATTTAAAAAAAAAAAGTCCTCCAAAATCAAAAGTTTCACCCGTTGCATTTCAAAGCTTTCTGAACAAGCTGTCTGTCTGTGGTCAATTCCTTATCCCGGGGAAAACTGTACGAAATTATGGTCTGATTTTGATGAAATTTTCAGGCATTGTGTGGGTTAGCCCCTAGACAGAAAAGCAAAGAACGTTCGTTGTTGTCGTTTGCCGAATTTCATCGCCTTCGCACCATTGGTAGCATATGTGCATGCGCAAACGTGAATTTCATGAAACACGGTTTCTCAGTTCCTAATGGACCGATTTAGCTCAAATTCTGAGGGTAGTTGGGAGCTGACTCCAAGACAATTGCTTATGAATTTTGTTGAAATTGGATCAATAATAACTACTGCCCATGCGCAAACGTGAATATTATGAAACAACGATTTCTCAGTTCCTGATTGACAGATTTTGCTAAAATTTGGAGGGTCGTTGGGGGCTGGCTCCAAAACGATTCCCTATGAATTTCGTCGCGATTGTATCAGTAGTAACCATTGCGCATGCGCAAACGTGAATATAATGAAACAACTATTTCCCAGATCATAGTAGACCGATTATGCTCAAACTCAGAGGGTAGTTGGGGGCCTGCTCCAAGATGATTGCCTAAGAATTGCGTCGCGATTGGATCAGTAATAACCACAGCGCATGCGCAAACGTGAAAATCATGAAAAAACCTATTTCCGCATTCCTTATGAACCGATTAGGAACAGGCTAACCTCGAAGTCTTCAGCCCGGATTCTACAAACATCTTCCGAGCGTCATGTGCCTGCACTGCCGTCGTAGCGCATGAGGGTCCGACCGTTTCTAGTGGACATTGCACGGCCACCGTCAGGTATCATGACCAACGACATGACAATTCGGCCAACTTCATTCGACAACTGACTCTATAATGATGACATATTACTCCTACGAAAGATGTATAACCTATTTTTGTGACATCAATAGGTATTTAATAAGTTATAATTAATTATTATAATTAGCTTCACTAAATTGTTTCACTCAGTTGTTGTACCTACCTATGCAATCTTATAATTCACTCACATTGTAACATTATTGATAATTTATAAATACTCTCTTTCGTTTGGTTCTGTCAGTGGTTTATACCACAACTATTTAAAATACTAATATCAATTCCTAAATTCCTATAAGTAATCATATTACGAATATTAGGTAATTTATTACTAAGTATCTACTCTATTTATTGCTATTCAATAATTTTGACTCCTCTTTTTTTACCAACTGATTCTATACATCCATTTTACAATAATTGATGAAGCTCTACTGCCCACCCAACTTGGCGGACGTTTTTTTGTTCGGTGTTTCATCTTGGAGATTTGGGAATGCTTCGCACGGAGATAATTTTGTTCACTTGGCGTTCTTCTTCAATAAACAAAGACTCAAAAACTTGGGATAAGGATAACTTCAAAATGAGAAGTGCTTCAAATGTTCTGTTTCTCAACTCCCAGTCTATTGAACAGTGTTAACGGATTGATATTATCAAGCAGTGCAGGGTCCAAGTGAATTACCTACCAACCCCCATCTATGCTTTTGAACAATACATTCTGAAAGTCCTGCCCAATAATTCTGGCTATTCCGATAAATCCAACATCTACTGACAAAAAAACTATTGGGTCCGCTGACCAGGTGCCTCACGCAATGAAAAATGTTGAAAACGCATTTTGAAAAATTCTGTTTACGAACGTATAAGAAAAAAGTTTGAGGGGGAGTTTTAAAGTTTGTTTACTGAGCGATTACGTAGGTGTATTAAAAAATGGTGGAAGCCGTAAAAAATAGCTATTTTAATTATTGCACATGAAAGAAACAGAAATGAACAGCCAACATTTCCGTAGGTATGTCCAGTAGAATAATAAACCCATGTGACAAGGACTTTGCAGCGTTTTTTGTTTCTTTCATGTGAAATAATTGAAATGGCCGAAATAGCTATTTATGATACACAATTTTGGCCCCCAAAACACGAATTAGGTACGCTCCCTTTTTTTTTCATATTATCTTTGATCATTGGTAGTGCCATTTAATCGTCTTGATCCACGTGTTGAAACTTCTCCTAGTGCTATTCTACAAATTGATGGTGATTTCAGAAGATTTTCCAGGTTTTTGAGCCATAAAAAAATCAATTTTGGGAGCTGAACATTTGGTAGAACCTCAATTTTCCACTGTTTGGTCAAAATCGACTTCATATTCGGTCTTCTCGTCCCCAAAAACATGAAAAACGGTAACTCAAAAGCTCATGTTACTAAAACACAAAATGTACCTATTTTTATACACATTTTCACTCATAACATCCCTGGGTATATTCCGATCGGGCTGCAAAGTTTTGGTACACAACTAGGGCCCAAATGGAGCATGTGTGCGAAAGAACGACTTTTTTAGACCGAAAATGAAGCCTGTACACGTGATACGGCGTACGGCGTACGGTGGACGGCGGACGGACATTGCATTTTTGGAATCTACGCACCTCGAAACGAAAAAGAAAAAATTTTGAGGGGGTGTTATAAAAATTTGTTGCTGAGCGATTACATAGGTGTATTATTCACAGAATAATAAACCAAAATGAACAGCCGACATTTCTCTAGGTATGTCCAATAAAATAATAAACCCATACGACAAGGAGTTCGCAGAGTTTTGGTTTGTTCTTCTGTGAATAATACACAGCTATGTATTCGCTGAGCAAAAAAGTTGTATAACACCCATTCAAATTTTTTTTCTTTTACGTGTTTCAAGGTGCGTAGATGCCAAAAACATTGAAAAAGATGCGTCACAAACTCACGTACCCTAAAACCTCAAAAAAAAAACCTCGAAAACTCCTATTTTTACACCAATTTATCACCCGTAACACCTCTGGATATATTCTGATCGGGCTGCCGAGCTTCGGACCACATCTAGGAAAACGGAAAACGACACCCCAATGATCGTCTTACTAAAACACCAAAAAATCCTATTTTTACACCCATTTTTCACCCATAACAACTCAGGGTATATTACGATGGCTGCAAAGTTTCGGGACGCAACTAGGGCCCAAATGGAGCATGTGTGCGAAAGAACGTACTTTGTATACCGAAAATAAAGTAGATATGGATGATACGGCGGACGGACAATGCATTTTTGGAATCTACGCATCATAAAACGTGAAAGAAAAATTTTGTTGGTGGCGGTGTGGGGGAGGTATGACATTTTTTGCTGAGCAAATACATGGTTTATTATTCTGTGAATAATACACCTATGTATTAGCTCAGCAAAAAATTCTTATAACACCCCCCTCAAAATTTTTTCTTTCCCGTTTCAAGGTGCGTAGATTTCAAAAATGCAATGTCCGTCCGCCGTATCACGTGTACCGGCTTCATTTTCGGTCTAAAAAATTCGTTCTTTCGCACACATGCTCCATTTGGGCCCTAATTGTGTCCCGAAACTTTGCAGCCCGATCGGAATATACACAGGGTTGTTATGAGTGAAAATGTGTTTAAAAATAGGTACTTTTGGTGTTTTAGTAACATGTTAGTAAAATGAGCTTTTGAGGTATCGTTTTCCATGTTTTTGTGGACGAGAAGACCGAATATGAAGTCGATTTTGACCAAGGAGTGGAAAATTGAGGCTGTACCAGATGTTCAGCTCCAAATTTGATTTTTTATGAGTCAAAAACATGCGAAATCGTCTGAAATCACCATCAATTTGTAGAATAGCACTAGGAAAAGTTTCAACACGTGGATCAAGACAATTAAATGGCACTACCAATGATCAAAGATAATTTGAAAAAAAAAAAGAGCGTACACAACTCAAGTTTTAGGGGCAAAAATTTATGGAAACCACCAGAAATAGCTATTTCTATTATTTTACATGAAAGTAACAATAAATGAACAGCCAGCATTTCTGTAGGTACGTCCAATAGAATAATAAACCCATGTGACAAGGACTTTGCAGTGTTTTTTTCTTTTCTCAAATATTATCTTTGATCATTGGTAGTGCCATTTAATCGTCTTGTCCACGTGTTCAAACTTTTCCTAGTGCTATTCTACAAATTGATGGTTATTTCAGACGATTTCGCAGGTTTTTGACTCATAAAAAATCAAATTTGGGAGCTGAACATCTGGTACAACCTCAATTTTCCACTCCTTCGTCAAAATCAACTTCATATTCGGTCTTCTCGTCCACAAAAACATGGAAAACGATTCCTATAAAGCTCATTTTACTAACATGTTACTAAAACACAAAAAGTACCTATTTTTATACGCATTTTCACTCATAACACCCCTGGGTATATTCCGATCGGGTTGAAAAGTTTAGGGACACAACTAGGGCCCAAATGGAGCGTGTGTGCGAAAGAGCGAATTTTTTAGAGCGAAAATGAGGCCAGTAGGTACACGTGATCGGCGGACGGACATTGCATTTTTGGAATCTACGGACCTTGAAACGGAAAAGAAAAAACTTTGGGGGGGTGTTATAAAACTTTTTTGCTGAGTGAATACATAGGTGTATTATTCACAGAATAATAAACCAAAATGCAATGTCCGTCCGCCGATCACGTGTACCGGCTTCATTTTCGGTCAAAAAAATTCGTTCTTTCGCACACATGCTCAATTTGGGCCCTAGTTGTGTCCCGAAACTTTGCAGCCCATTCAGAATATACCCAGAGGTGTGAGTGAAAATGTGTATAAAAATAGGTACTTTCTGTGTTTTAGTAACGTTAGTAAAATGAGCTTTTGAGGTATCGTTTTCCAAGTTTTTGGGGACGAGAAGGCCGAATATGAAGTCGATTTTGACCAAGGAGTGGAAAACTGAGGATGTACCAGATGTTCAGCTCCCAAAATTGATTTTTTATGAGTCAAAAACCTGCGAAATCGTCTGAAATCACCATCAATTTGTATAATAACACTAGAAAAAGTGTCAACACGTGGATCAAGACGATTAAATGGCACTATCAGTGATCAAAGATGATTTGGGAAAAAATGAGCGCACCTAATTCGTGTTTTGGGGGCCAAAATTGGTGGAAACAATCAGAAATGGCTATTTCAACTATTTCACATGAATGAAACAATAAATGAACTGCCAACATTTCTGTAGGTATGTCCAATAGAATAATAAACCCATGTGACAAGGACTTCGCAGCGTTTTGAGTTCTAGTAATATGTTAGTAGCATGAGCTTTTGAGGTATCGTTTTCCATGTTTTTGGGGACGAAAAGACCGAATATGAAGTCGATTTTGACCAAAGAGTGGAGAATTGAGGTTCTACCAGATGTTCAGCTCCTTAAATTGATTTTTTTATGAGTCAAAAATCTGGAAAATCGTCTGAAATCACCATAAATTTGTATAATTACACTAGAAAAACTGTCAACACGTGGATCAAAACGATTAAATGGCACTATCAATGATCAAAGATGATTTGGGAAAAAAAATGAGCGCACCTAATTCGTGTTTTGGGGGCCAAAATTGGTGGAAACAATCAGAAATGGCTATTTCAACTATTTCACATGAATGAAACAATAAATAAACAGCCAACATTTCTGTAGGTACGTCCAATAGAATAATAAACCCATGTGACAAAGACTTTGCAGCGTTTTACCTTGGTTCATATTCGAAATGGAATATTTAAATTTCCATAATTTATGGTGATATTCTATTTATCGTGAATAGATATTGATATTCTAAATTTTTATATTATACATAAATGTAGATGCATTATATATATATATTTGACCCCAGTATTTATTAAATTGAAGACGGAGATTTATTCATAGGTAACTACGGGCAACGTTAAACAGCAATGGTTTGAGGGGGGGGGGGGGGGGTTAGCTCAATTAAAAAGGTTCATTATTGAAAATAATAAACTCATGTTTCAGGTCGGCTGGCTTTGGCTTTAATGTTATCCCGTGGCGATTGCATCTTTCGTTTTTACCTATTTGTATTACAATATTATTTAAATAAATTATAACAATACAAATTATATTGATTACAGTCTCGAGGATCTAAGTCTAGTTCATTTTATTGGTGCCCCCCGGTTATAATTCTAATGACTATATTGATAAATTACTGACTACTTGATGGGGAAATTGATCATTTTTCCATGTACATAGGTATTTGTGCTCTAAACTTGATAGTTCTTGTTGGTTACATTTTGTTCCCCATCACTGGTTATTTTTCCGTGAGAAGTTATTTTTTACCTCTAATTGCATTTTACCACAAAAAACAAAAACAAAATTAGAACCTCTTTTTAGAAGAGAAAATAAGCGCAAACATTAGGTATCATTGTTTAATTCAAAACTGAATTATTGTACCTAACTATATTTTGTGTATATAGCTAATGGTATTCTATGGTTATGTAGTAGGTAGGTATAGGTACGGGAGGATATAGACCCTGCACGGTACGTCTGTGATACTAGCGCTTCCTCACACTTATAATGATAACTTCTTCCTCCTGCTCTGCTGTTCTACATCTACATAGCACTGTTTATGTAAACTACCTGAATAATGTAATCAATAGAGTAAGGAAGTTTTGGTTCCTACTTTCGCGCCTACTGATGTTCCCCGTTTTGTGTTCATGGGGAGCACCGAGGCGCGAACCTAGGGTGACACTTGGAGGTGTAGCGCGGGACATATCGGACCATAGGTATTGTGGTGAGAGGTACGTTTGAGATTGGCTTGGGAAGGTGAGGTTTGAAGAGGTGAGGTGGAGACAGGTGAGAGAGGAATGTGAGAGCGTATCTGCACGGTTCTCACCGCCTCGAGGATATGAAAATATCTGTCTGGCTGCTGGTTCTCACCACGTTGTATACTTGGAAAAGCACTCGTCCGGTTCTAACCACATTGAGTGCTGGGAAGGAAATTCTCGTCCGGTTTTCACCACGTTGAGAATGTAAGGTTGAGGAAAAGGGTGAGTTGAAAGTGGTGTGAGGTAAGGTAAGACAGAGAAGGACCTGGTTCAAGAGAGATCGGTAGAATGGCGAGCTGGGTGAGCCGGGCACCTTATAAAGGTGCCTCTACCCTCCTCCGGTCTACCGACGGCCATTGAAAGCTGTTGGGAGTCGTTGGAGCGAG
Organism: Leptopterna dolabrata; assembly: GCA_954871275.1. Taxonomy (NCBI): domain Eukaryota; kingdom Metazoa; phylum Arthropoda; class Insecta; order Hemiptera; family Miridae; genus Leptopterna; species Leptopterna dolabrata. The sequence continues at coordinate 89,378,431 of OX940974.1, read as the reverse complement.
AGCTACCTGGCCTCATCCCCTGAATCACTCAGCTCGGGTTCTCCACGTCTTTATTGGTAACAATCTAATATTTACGGGAATGGTACATATTTTAAGGGTACCATGACATAAGCCCCCCCCCCCCCCCCCCCACCAGATTTTAGCAATAAAACTAAGAGTAAAACTAACATGGGAGAAGAGCGCTGAAGGCGAACAAAATACAAGGGGTGCTGAGTACAGAAAACTTAGAAAAGTAGAAAAATTTACAAAAACGGAGAAGAGTGAATAAAAGACAAGGGGTGGTGAGGACAGAAAAAAGGTAGAAAATATTAATTTACAAAAGCGACTAAGGTATGTACAAAGGGATGTTATGCAAGAGATAAATACAAGGACAGCTAAGCCTTGGCGACTGGTGGTTGGTGTTGAGTGTTGCAACAGGGCAGCCGGACGTTCCTGGCTGTGTACTGAGTGGATGTACACAGACAGGAACGTGCCAGAGGCCCCGCTGTGTTCGAGCGGGGCGAGGCAATAGACCGGGTCTACCAGGAAGGTTGTGTAGAATCGTCGCTGGTTCTTCCCGGGCCTTCGCTTCCTGGCAGATGTGACGGGGGATATCCCCGGTGGCGGCACAGTCATGGCTGGTGGAGGCGCAGTCCTGGCCAGTGGGGGCATTGCCAGATCGATGGGGACGTATGGGACATGTTTCCTGGTGGCTTTGTGATGTAGGAATCGGGGGTGATGGCCCACCGGGACACTTGCCACCGCTGAGGCTGGGGAGGTGGTCTAGTGATCCGTGCAGGGGGTTCCAAATTGATGGCGGACAGACGTTGTGCAGGACAGGGGTGACATCTGGGTTCGGTGATAGAGGTCGAGGGAGGGGTGACGAGGGATACATCATGGATTGTGGCTAGTTGGGGACTGTGGTGGATTTCGGGTGATGTTGGCTGGGGTTGATATGGTGGGGTTTGGCGAGGGAAGAGGTTGGTTTGCAGCGGGCGAGCGGGGGGGTATACGGTTTCCTGTCAAATCAACAGGTTAGCGGTGGTATTAGTGGTGTAGATGACATGAAAGGGGCACTATAGAGACGTTGAAGGGCTTTGTGTATACCTGGCTTCTTCTGGTAATCTGGGTGGTGGGTCCTTAAGAAACATGTCAGCAAGCAGTCGTGAAGGAGCTTGGAAAGTCTTGTCGGTGGGGCTAAAGCCATCGGTTGGTCAGGCAGACGTGGGAAGGCTTAACATGATATATGGAAGGGCTTTAGTCCAAGATGCCGTACTACTTGAAGTGGAAAGAGCCTGTTTGAGAACGGAGTGCCACTCCTCGATCTTGCCATTTGATTGAGGGTGGTAAGCTGCCATGCGTTGTATAGTAATTCCGAGCAAATGGAGGAGGGCGGAAAAATGGGCCGATTCGAACTGCCTGCCCTGATCGACCGTGACGATCCGCGGACAACCTTACCTCCCCTCGGAGGAGGAAGGGGCCCGACAATGTCAAGGTGTACATGCTCGAACGGGACAGCGTCGTCGAACGATTGTGGCGGAACGTGGGGGTGAGCCGAGACCTTAAAACGTTGGCATCTCTGGCACTCGAGAACCCAATTGTGAACATCGGAGTTCATGTGGGGGCAGAAATCCGCTTCTTGAGAAGGTCTCGGCTGGCTTGAATCTTGGGGTGATGGAGGGCGTGATAGTGGGTGAAAAGTTCTTGCCGCAGGTCTGGTGGCACATACGGGCGTGGGGTGTCCGTGGACGTGTCACACCAGAGACCGTGTGGCTGGAGTTACTCGGCTGCGATGACGTTGGCAAGAGTGGGGTCGTTGGCAGGCTCCGAACTAAATCACTCGCGACAAAATTGTGGAAACCCATTTCAAAGAAAAACGGAGTTATTGAAAAAATAGTCTATTTCCACTAATACACACAAAAAACGCAAAAAAACTCTGTTATTTATACACATAACAGTAGACATTATTAACAGTGTTTTTTTCGCGTTTTTCGTGTACTAGTGAAAATAGACTATGTGATGAATTTAAAATTTGGTTCATCACGGTGGCGTGAGGAAAGGCGCAGGCGGCGGATATCCACCGACATCTACGATCCTTTAAGGGGAGATGGAGGTGAGTGTTGGAATTTGCCCAGGCGGCGGTAATCCACCGACATCTAGGTTTTTTTAGGGAGAGGTGGAGGTGAGAGTTAGAATTTGCCCAGGCGGCGGTAGTCCACCGACATCTAGGATCTTTTGGGAGAGAGAAGATGTTGTCTAGGCGGCGGTAGTCCACCGATCATCTAGAAACTCCTAGAGGAGAAGGTTTTGCCCAGGCGGCGGTAATCCACCGATCATCTGGGAGGAGGAGCAAGGTAGAGGAGAGAAGAGAGAGAGCTAGTTAGAGGAAGTGTCGAATGAAGCTAAAGCCCCAGGATCCAGGGTTTTATAGGAACTGGAGGCCTCTCCCTCCAACTCCCTGTTGGGAGTTGGTGGTGGGGCCCCAGGTTGTGTCCCTGGGTTCTGTGGCTTGTCTCCCCACTCAGTTGTTTATTGACGGAAACTAAGTTTGGCATTAGAATGTTGGTGAGAGCTTAAAGTTACTAGTGGAGTGTTCCCGGGAGGGACTCACGACAGAGGTCCCCCCAGTTCGAACCAAGATTCGTGGAGCTGAAGGCGCAAGTTGACAGGGGCTGAGGGCCAAGGCAAACAGAAGTAGGGCTGAGGGCCAAGGTAATAAGTAAAGCGAGGGCCGGGTGCTGAGGGCGCAAGATCACAAGAGCTGAGGGCTAGGGCAAACATAAGAGGGGCTGAAGGCCAAAGGTTACAAGGGCTGAGGGCCACGGCAAACATGAGTGGGACTGAAGGTCCTGGACTTAAATCTAGGGGATGGAAATGCTTAATACTAAGGGTATGTATGTACAAGGGACGTAGCTAGGTGAGTGGAGTATTTACAATGTGCGTGTTTAACTATTTACAATCTAAAATGTATAAGGGTGGTTACGGTTGGGGTGCTTAGCGATATGAACTATTTACAATAATGATATATGTACAACAATTAACTAACTACAATAATGATATATGTACAATGATGGTTGTGGTTGGGGTGCTTAACAATACTAACTATTTACAATATATAATGATGGTAATGGGTCGGGGGTACAATGTAGGGTATGCGGAAGTCCGCCGTTCCCTGGGTGTGGATAGGATGTGGTGTGTGGATGGGTGTAGGTGTGGTTTAGGTGAAGTGAGGGGGCGCCTCGGCGATGCGGAAGGACCCCTGATAGGAGGAATGAAGGACCTACCGGGAGGGTCTTCCGCCTCGCCGGTGCGCCCGTGCCGTCTCCATGTGTGGTGGCGGTGATGGGGCGGCCGCGGCGGGGCTGTGAGGGGCGGTACAGTGCGTGTGGATGAATTATACACAAGCACTGTTCCGCCATCTCAAGGCCCCGCCGTGATTGCTCGTAGCGGGGCGGGGTTACTTGGCCGCCGGGACGCGGGGAATTCGGGGACGCTCCCTCCGTCCGTTTCGCCGCCCGGGCCGTTTTGTCCCGGCGGGAACTATTGTGGATATCCCCGGCGGTGTGGGGGGGGGGGGGGGGTAGGGGGTGTTCGGGGTTTGATGATTTTGGGGGGTGGTGGGGGAGACTGTATGTTGGGGGGGGTCGAAAATTGATATGTGGGGGGCGGAAATTTGAGGCTGAAATTCGGGGGGTGGGGGGTTGTTTTGGATGGGGGGGTTGCGATTTACAGGGGGGGGGTTTGATTTGAATGGTGGTGGGGGGGGGCATGAGTTTCGCTAGGCGGAACTCCCGGAGGATGGAGGACATCAAGGGGTCGACGGGGACGTAGGGAGGGTGTACCCCGGTGGCTTTTGCTGCGCGAAACTCGCGCAGTATTCGCCGCTGGGGGTACTTCCACCGCCGGGGCCGGGGAGGTAATCCGGTAATCCGTGGCGGAAAATATGGAAGCGGTGATGGGGGCCCGGGCGAAGGGGGTAGGGGGGATAGCGGGTCCGGGACGAAAACGTCCCGGAGTATGGCCGCCATTTCCGGATCCGAATCGAAATCCGGAAACGGCGACGGAGGTGACAGGTGCATCGGGGAGAGGTGCGACATGGCGAACGGACGGCGGGAGACTGATAGGGTTTGGTGGTTGAGGAAGCACAGGGGCGGGCTTACACCTGGCTAACGGGACTGTGTGGGGTTTCCCGTCAATTAACAGGGTCGCGGTGGTTGGTGTTGAGCGGATGACTTGAAAGGGCCCGGCATAAAGGGGTTGGAAAGTTTTATGCATGCCGGGCTCTTTCAAGTACATGTGAGTGGCAGTGTAAAACCTTTTTAGGTAAGTGGTGTCGTTTGTCGGTGTTGAAGTGTGTAGCGGTTCCCTGTTAATTGACGGTGGGTTGTGTGGAGTGAAAATGTCGGCTGGTAAACGGAGGGGGTCTTTGAAAGCGTGTTGTGCGGGACTTGTGTTGTCTGAAGGACGGGCGGAAGTACGGAGGCTTAGTAGGACGTATGGAAGGGTTTTGGTCCAGGAGGGGGATGTGGCTGATGTCGAAATGGCTGCTTAAGGACCGAGTGCCACCGCTCTATTTTCCCGTTGGATTGGGGGTGATAGGGAGTGGTGCGGATTTTTTGAATCCCGAGGGAACGGAGCAGGTCGGAAAAGTGGGCTGATTCAAACTGCCTCCCCTGATCGACCATGAGTGTCCGCGGACAACCGTAGCGGCTGATCCATTGAGTTAGGAAGGCCGCGGTGACGGCGTCCGCGGTAATGTGGGCGAGTGGAATGCACTCAACCCAGTTGGTTGCACGGTCGATCATGGTGAGGCAGTACCTCTTCCCCTCGGAGGGGGGAAGAGGGCCGACCAGAGGAGGGCGTCGGGAATGGGTTGAGGAGGTACATGGGGGTGAGCCGAGACCTTAAACTGCTGGCACTTCTGGCACCCAAGAACCCAGGTACGAATATCTGTGTTCATGTGGGGCCAAAAGTACCGCGTCTTGATAAGATCTCGGCTCGCCCAGATGCCGGGATGGTGGAGGGAGTGGTAGTGGAGGAACAACTGCCGCCTCAGCTCCGGTGGGACGTAAGGGCGCGGTGTGTCGGCCGTTACGTCGCACCAGAGATCGAGGGGCGGCAGCTGTTCCAATTTGGAGGCGGAAATGAGATTGGAGAGGGCGGGGTCGGAATGTGGAATTTGTTTGGATTTTAGGATTCGCGGGGAGGGGAAGGGCAGTAGCTCCTCCACCGGCGCGGGAGTGGGGCGGGATAGTGCGTCCGCCACGCAGTTGTCGGCCCCCGGCAGGTAGCGAATATCGGACGTGAATTGTCCGATAAATTCGAGCTGCCGGAGGCGACGCGGGGAGGCGGATTTGCGGTTTTGGAGGAGAGCGTGTGTTAGGGGCTTATTTATTTATTTATTTATTTATTTATTTAATATTTATTGGCAAAAAATCAAACATAAATACCTTAATGTACTGCTTATGATCTGTTATGACAGAGAACTGCCTGCCCTCCACGAAGTCACGAAAGTGTTTGATGGCTTCGTGGATGGCGAGGAGTTCTCTGTCGAAGGTTGAGTAATTTTTTTGGGTTGGGGACAGAGTTTTAGAAAAGAAACCGAGGGGTTGGGGGGTGGCGCCGGTGTGCTGGTGGAGCACTGCCCCGATGGCCCAGTCGGACGCATCGGTTGTGATGGAGAGGGGAGCGTGGGGGTCGGGATGGGCTAATAGAGCGGCGTCTACTAGGTCCTTTTTACAAATTTGGAAGGCGGTTGTAAGGTCGGGGGTCCAGGGTATGGGGCGGTTGTCGTTTTTCTTAGCGGGTTGTGGGATGGCGTGTATGAGTGGTTGTTGGTGTTGTGCTGCGTGTTTGATGTGTCTACGATAAAAGTTCAACATACCCAGGAAACGGCGGAGCTCCGTTACGGTGCGGGGCTGGGGGAAATCCGTGATAGCATGGACTTTATCCGGGAGGGGCTTGATTCCGTCGGAGGAGACTTGGTGGCCGAGGCAGCGGACGGAGGGTTGGGCGAGGACGCATTTTTCTGTGTTGATTTGTAGTCCTTCGGCAGAGAAGACGTTCAGGATCTGTTGGAGGTGTGCTAGGTGTTCCTGTGGGTTTCGGGAGGCGATCAGGATGTCATCCAGGAAGCAGAACACAAACGGTAGGCCCCGTAGGATGTTATCCATATAACGTTGCCATGTCTGGGCCGCGTTTCTGAGGCCGAAACCCATCTTGACATACTCAAACAGGCCGAAGGGTGTTATAATAGCGGTTTTTGGTATATCGGGGGGGTGTATGTTTATGTGGTGGAAGGCTCTAGAGATGTCGAGGGTGGAAAATATGGTTGTGTCGTGTAGGTGGGAGGAAAAATCTCGAAGGTGGGGGACATTATACAGATCGGGTGTAGTTTTGGAATTTAAGCGGCGGTAGTCGCCGCAGGGGCGGATATCCCCATTGGGCTTCTGTAGTATGTGAAGCGGGGAAGCCCAAGGGGATTTCGAGGGGCGGATAATTCCGTCCGCGATCAGTTTGTTGAAGTGTCGCCGGGCCTGGGAGAGTTGCAAGGGGTGGAGGCGGCGGGCTTTGGCGGAAATTGGGGGTCCGGTGGTTTCTATAAAGTTCTGTATCGTGGAAATATGTGCTGAGGGGCGGCGCTGGGGTTGATATTGTTGGAGGAGGGCTTCGAATTTGGTTGGTGGGCGGTCGATTGTGTGTATGAAACCGGGGATTAGTTTGCTGGTGGAGGGGTCTATCAGGCGCGCGTTTTTTACGTCGACCTGGAGGCCGAAATATGCTAGAAAATCGGCCCCCAGGATCGCCTTCTCTACGTCCGCCACGGTAAAGTCCCACTCGTACGCGAGTCCGCTCATGTATATGGATGAGCGGTACGTCCCGTACGAGGGGATGGTGGTACCGTTGGCGGCGTAGAGGGTTTGGCGGTAACAGCGCGCCTGACGACGTAGAATCGAATTTGGGAAAATGGAGAGCGCCGCCCCTGTGTCTATTAGGAATGAGATGCTGGTCCTGCCGCATTTTAAGAATAGGCGTTGGTGGGTGGGAGCGGAGTGAGGCAAAATTGCGGAGGCTGTGGGGGGGGGGGGGGGGGGGTGTCTGGCCGGGAGCAGGGGCGTCGGAGTTGAGGGGTGGTGGTCTGTCCTCTGCGAAAGAGACGTGGTTTGATATTTTCCCGTTCCGGGGTGGGGGAACGGTGGGGGGGTTTTCTCGAGGTGAGGTAGCGGCGTCGCGAGGTGTGGCCGGAAGGTTGGAGGACCTGGTGGCGGTCGTGGAGGGGCTGTTCCTTGGTGGGGGAATGGTAGGTGTTGGGGAGAGGGGTTTGGCGGCGCCGGTAGGCGCGTTTGGCCGGTTGGTGGCCCTGGCGGTAGCTGTGGAGGGGCCGTTCCGGGGTGGGGGAACGGTAGTCGGTAGGGAGAGGGGCTTGGCGGCGCCGTCAGGCGCGTTTGGCCGGTGGGCGGCCCTGGTGTGGGATGGGAAGGGCCCGGTCCGGGGTGGGGGAACGGTCGGTGGTGTGGTGAGGGGCTTGGCTGCGCAGCTAGGCGTGGTTGGAAGGTTGGCGGCCGTGGCGGCGGCGTAGGAGGGGTAGTGTTTCGTGGTGGTGTGAATTCGGGCCGGGGGGGGGGGGGGGGGGTTGGTGGGGGTCCCCCCCGTGTTAGCGAGGAGGGGGGCCCGCCGGATTTACCGGCGGGCGTCCGCGTTTCCCTGCTCGGAGGGGAAGGAGCAGGGGGGCTGGCATTTGCGGGCCTCCCCACCGAAGTTGACGTGGTAGAAACACCGGGGGGGGGGGGGGGTCGGCGGGGAGGTACGCCGTCTTGGAGGGGCGTGGCGTGGTGGGGGGGGGCCGCAGCGGCCGGCGATGTTCCCCTACGTTGTTCCCGAGGAGGGGTGGGGCGGTGCACGGGTGAACGCGGGCGCCGGCGGTCGTTGGAGGGGGTTCGGCGGCGCTCGGTGGAGAGGGGTCGGCGCCTGTCGAGGGAGGGGGGCCGGCTGCGTTCTTGTGACGTTGTGCGGTCTCGTCGCGGTGTTGAGGTGCGGGGTGTGTGGACCTCGCTGACGCTGGCGGCTGCGGCGAGGTCGTGGACAGTGTCGGCGAGGCGAAGTAGGGGTTCATCCGGGCCGTCTAGGTGGCTGGCGAGCGCCATCTGTATGGGGTGGGGGAGAGCGCGCAGCCAGAAGGTCCGCGCGATGTCGGCCGTCATTATCCCCTGCAGTTGGTGACGCAGACGGCGGTAGAGGTGGGAGGGTTTGAGGTCGCCGAGGTGCTGTGGTTGTGAGAGTGCGGCGACTCGTGCGATTTTTGACGGTTGGTAGAGGGTTATGAGGCGGCTGCGGAGGTCGTCGTACGCAGCGGCGGCGTCGGGGGAGATGTCCGATGTTTGAAGGAGGATGTCGTAAGGTAGTAGGGATATGATCCGTGAGTAGCGGGTTTTCTGACTGCGGATGTTGGCGGCCGAAAACGCAGCGTCTACCTGAAAAAACCATAGAGCAGGATCGTGAGAATAGAACGGGGGAAGTGACAGGGGAAATGACGCAGAGGCCGTCATGACGTCGGCGGCGGCGGCGGCGGCGTTGGGCGCCTGTGAGGAGGTGGAGCCGGACGGTGAAAGGGTGGAGAACGGGTTATCGGTAGTGGCCGCTGCGTCCGTTGTCGGGGCGGCGGGCGGCTGCAGCGTGGCTGGTCGGAGGAGTGGGGGCGATGGCGAGTTCGGGTCCATAGCTGAGGTCTGAAATTTGAAAACTAAAATTGTAAATTTCAAATTCGAAATTCGCAAAAATTGGGAGCGGAGGTGTGTGTGGCTGAGCGGAGATGTGAGAGCTGTGTGATCGCCGAGCGGTTGAGGGTGGGCCAAAATTGCGAAATTGAAACTGACTGATTAACCGAATTTGAAATAGAAGTGGGGACACCGAACTTAACTTGAGACTGGGGGTTGACACAGTAGGTGGGAAGGAAAGGAAGGTTGAGTGAACGTCGGGTTCACCACTGTGATGAATTTAAAATTTGGTTCATCACGGTGGCGTGAGGAAAGGCGCAGGCGGCGGATATCCACCGACATCTACGATCCTTTAAGGGGAGATGGAGGTGAGTGTTGGAATTTGCCCAGGCGGCGGTAATCCACCGACATTTAGGTTTTTTTAGGGAGAGGTGGAGGTGAGAGTTAGAATTTGCCCAGGCGGCGGTAGTCCACCGACATCTAGGATCTTTTGGGAGAGAGAAGATGTTGTCTAGGCGGCGGTAGTCCACCGATCATCTAGAAACTCCTAGAGGAGAAGGTTTTGCCCAGGCGGCGGTAATCCACCGATCATCTGGGAGGAGGAGCAAGGTAGAGGAGAGAAGAGAGAGAGCTAGTTAGAGGAAGTGTCGAATGAAGCTAAAGCCCCAGGATCCAGGGTTTTATAGGAACTGGAGGCCTCTCCCTCCAACTCCCTGTTGGGAGTTGGTGGTGGGGCCCCAGGTTGTGTCCCTGGGTTCTGTGGCTTGTCTCCCCACTCAGTTGTTTATTGACGGAAACTAAGTTTGGCATTAGAATGTTGGTGAGAGCTTAAAGTTACTAGTGGAGTGTTCCCGGGAGGGACTCATGACAGACTATTTTTTCAATAACTCCGTTTTTCATTGATCCATGTATCTTTGCCAGGTTTGCACAGCATTCCGTAGTCCAAAACCCATTTTGAGGTACTCGAAGAGTTCAAAAGGTGTGATTATTGCGGTTTTCGGGATGTTGGGTGGATAGATATCAATGTGATGAAATGCACTGGATATGTCGAGGGTGGAGAAGATGGTGGCGCCGTGGAGGTGGGAGGAGAAATCTCGGAGGACGTTATACATGTCAGGTGGTGCGTGAGTTCAGCCTGCGGTAGTCCCCACAGGGTCGGATATGGCCATCTGGTTTTTGTACGATATGGAGGGGTGAGGCCCCCGGGGAGTTGGAGGGGTGGATGATGTTACATGCGATGAGTTTGTCGAAATGGGCTGTTGCTTGAGAGAGTTGAAGGGAGTGAAGGCGTAGGGCCCTGGCGGAGATCGGTAGCCCACTTGATGTAGTGTTGAACCTGGAAGAGGTGCGAAGGCATGGAGGAGCGTAGCGAACATCGGGTCGGTTGGTGGAGGGGGTGTGATGGAGCTTATAAATCCTCCGATAGGCTTCCGGGAAACAGGGTCGATGAAGCGGGAATTCTTGATATCGACCTGGAGGCCGAAGTAGGAAAGGAAGTCGGCCCCCAGGACCGGCTTCTCTACGTCGGCAACGGTGAATTTCCTCTCGTAGACCTGGCCATTGGGCGTTAGAAAGGTAGGTGCCATATGAGGATATGTGGGTACTGTTTGCGGTGTAGAGAAGGTGATCGTTGGAGAGTGAGTGGCGGTGGAGGACATTGTTGGTGATAATTGAGATGGCCGCCCTTGTGTCGACTAAAAAGGGTAAGTTTGACTTTTTGCAGTGGATGAAAAGTCGTCTCGAGACGGGGGTGGGACGGTGGCTGTAGGAAGGTGGGTGGTGTGGGTGGAAGCACCTCTGTTGGTTGAAGAGTCTTGAGGGCGGAAGCGTAGGTCTTCGAACGATGGTGGAGGTGAGGTGGGGTGCGGATGAGAGTGGTGGTGGGAAATGCACTCTCTTGTTTCCGTTGAGGCGACGGTGGCAACTGGGGAAGATGGTGGTGGGGCCGTTCCACTTGTGACCAAGGGGAGGTGGGCGCGTTTCCCTGCGAGGCGGGAGTGCGGTAGTCACAGGGGGATTTGCATTTTCGGGCCCGGGCCCCGAAGGTGATGTGGTACCAGCAGCGGCTGGGTGTCTCAGGCGTTCGCTGGGGTTGCGGAGGGGATTTTTCGGTGCGGTGGCGGGATGGCGAGGGACCTTGGTCAGGAGGGTGGCTCTTGCAACTGACGGTGGGGTTGCGGGGGCGGTTAGCAGAGGCAGAAGAGAGTGGGACTGGTGGCCTGCAGGAGGTTGGGCCTCGTGGATGGCAGAGAAGGTGCTAATGTTGTACATAGTGTCGGCGAGGTGGAGGAGGGCTTCGTCGACTCCGTCGATGTGGGCGGCGACGGAGATCTGGATGTGGAGTGGCAGGGCGCGTAGCCAGAAGGTCCGGGTGATGTCAGTGGTGAGGACATCCTGAAGTTGGTGTCAGAGCCATCGGAAGAGGTGACTGGGTTTCAGGTCGCCCAGCTGTTGCGGTTGGGAGAGGATGGTGATTCTAGCGATCTTGGAGGGCTGGTACAGGGTGATGAGACGGGCCCAGAGGTCGTGGTAGGTGGTTGCAGAGTCGTGGAAGATGTCTGCCGTCTGGAGGAGGATGTCGTAGGGAAGGAGCGAGACTGTCTTGGAGTATTTCGCTTTCTGTGTGGATGTTGGAGGCAGAAAAAGCTGCATTGAGTTGGAAGAACGACAGGGTAGGGTCATGGGGTAGAAGGTCGGCAGCGTGAGTGGGCTGGCCGTGGAGGCGGTCATGACATCAGTGGTGGTGGTCATGATGTTGGCGGTTAAGAGCTGTGGTTCATCCTGCATTTTTGGCTAGAATGTCAGGGTTACCACTCTGGTGAGAGGTAACTTTGAGATTGGCTTGGGAAGGTGAGATTTGAAGAGGAGAGGTGGAGATAGTTGCGAGAGGAGTGTGAGAGTGTATCTGCGCGGTTCTCACCCCCTTGGATACGCCTCGAGGATAGGAAAATATCCGTCTGGTTCCCACCACGTTGGATATTGGGATAAGGAAAATATCCTTCCGGTTCTCACCACGTTGGATATTGGAAATGAAAGGTACCTACGAAAGTATCCTTCCGGTTCTCACCACGTAGCATACTTGGAAAAGCTCTTGTCCGGTTCCCACCACGTTGAGTGCTGGGAAGGAAATTCTCGCCCGGTTCTCACCACATTGAGAATGTAAGGTTGAGGAAAAGGATGAGTTGAAAGAGGTGTGAGGTAAGGTAAGAGAGAGAAGGCTCTGGTTCGAGAGAGATCGGTAGAATGGCGAGCTGGGTGAGCCAGGCGCCTTATAAAGGAGCCTCTACCCTCCTTTACCGATGGCCGTTTAAAGCTGTTTGAGTTGTTGGAGCACCTTGCATCACGCAGCTTGGCTTCTCCGTGTCTTTATTGGTAACAATCTAATATTTACAGGTATTTCAGGCAGGTAGGACTCACAATACCAAAGAAATAACAGATATGGAAAATGCGTGTAAATATCTGTTTAAATAGTTGGATATTACGGGAGGAGTTATAAGGTAAACAATAGGTAGCACATGGCTGGATGAAAAAAGTAAGGTTAGAAGTTAGTTCTGAGAACTGCCAGTAGCTTTGAGAGGGAATTACAAATTCGTTCATTCTCCCCCCCTAATTCACGATCAAAGATTCAAAATTCAAGTTATTAATGATCCAAGATAGAAACGGTACTGTACATCAAGTTACGAACATGGGATGAAGATGTATTTTTATTTTATTCTGTTTTTATTTTTATTTTATAGCATATAGGGGCGAACCCATTTGAACAGGCATACAAAGAGAGAGAAAAAAATACACAAATATTTAAGTAATAGGTACAAATGGAGATGGTAGGTACCAAAGACAAAAGAGGGCCAAGCTATAGGAGGGCGTTACAAAAGGCTAGATGAGATTAAATTCTATACTAAACATCTGGTGAAACAATGTCAACTAACATGAAGTAAACAATGGAAATCAAATTTTACATTAGGATTCAGTAAGTAACTCAAGTAATCAACTTACTAAGTAATAAATTGAATGTTTTTAAATTGAGGAATACAAAATTGACCAAAAACTAGGTAGGTATTTATTATGTTGTGCGATCACAGATTTAAAAGTACGGAGGGATGAGGTATAATCGAGCTGGGGAAGGCTGTTTCCGGTTCTCTGTGTATACAGATGAGTGGGGAATTGATCAAATAATTGGTTTTTGAGATATAATGATAATGAATAATTATCGTAATAATAATAATAGCAATTAGATGATGAGAAGATCAATAAAGCTGAGAAGTATGCATAAGTGTTGAATGGAGATAATATCAATTTTTGAGACCTAATGAGTCAAAATGGCTCTTTTTGGCCCTCTTTTCTCGATGCAGAAGGCTGCTCAAATATCCCGAGCTCCATCTGTGCCAAAAATGTTGGATCCTTTCTTGTATAAATTGCCAATGATTCAAACGAGTGGTGGGAACAGATTTGAAGTTTATTTCGGGTAGGCTAGTAAGAGGATGGCCAATCAAGAAATGTGCAGGTGTCAGTGCTTCAGGGTCATCTGGTGAGGTTGAGAGTAGTTGAAGAGGTTTAGAATCCCTTCTACTTTGATGAAAATTGTCGTCAATTCTTCTTGGGTGTAGGAAAGGTGGTTGAAAGTTCTGTAGAGCAGGGTTTTGACAGCCTTCACTCCGGTTTCCCAACTCCCCCTAAAATGAGGGGCCTCAGGGGGGCTGAATCGCCAATTCACACCAAGATGCGAGGTGCCGTCAACTATGGCAGTTTGGGTGTCTTCTTTCACTAAACAATCTTGAACGTTCTTCAAATAATTGACTGTCCCCTCGAAGTTTGTACCCCGGTTGGACGTCATCTGGGTAGGTATACCTCTCCTGGAAGTGAACCAGGTGAAAGCATCTAGGAAAGCTTCAACGCTTAAGCTGGTAACGAGTTCTAGATGGCAGGCTCTGGTAGACATACAAACAAATATACCTACTGAGGTAGCATCTGAATGTACGGGCACCCTGCGAAATCAACTCCACACACCAAGAATGGACGGATGGCAGCAAATCGAGAACTAGGTAGGTTACCCATGAATGGAACAACTCGTTGGCGGGAGTATCTTGCACATGTAACACAAGAAACGATTAGTTTCTTCACCAAATTCCGAGCATTAGGTATCCAATAGTGCTGCCTTAGGATTGCGAGTAGTGTAGACGGACCAACATGATTATATTTCTGGTGATGATATCTCACCACATTAGTGGTAAAATGGCATCGAGATGGCAGCAATACGGGGTGTTTACGATCTTCGGGGATGGGTACCTAAGCTAAGCGACCACCAACTCGAATTAATCCATATGCATCGATAAACACGTTAAGGCAACGAAGCTTTAAAGGTAGATCGTTGAACGGCTTATCATAAATCTCAGGATAATAAATATGTTGCAGAAGCCTAATAACGTAAAAGTTGCTTTCCCTAATTTCCAAGGGTGTGAGAGGACGAATTTTTTGGCTGGATTAGGTTTTTGCTATTTGATACGAATCTCTTAATCCAAGCAATAATTCGGACAGAAAGCAACCGAGAAGAGTGATGCTCTAGGTATTTGATAAACTCCGGATATCTTTCAACCGCTAACAGAGATAGTTTGGTAGGTTTCAATTTGGATAGGTATATCAGAACAGTGACTTTCACCTGATAGCGACCAATTTTCAATAGGCACAACGCAGGACCGTACCACCACAAGGGTTGATTTCAGAGGGATGATGGAGAACAACCTCTGGAGCCAACGTCAGCTGGGTTTTCGGAACCCTTCACATGGTGCCACGACTCGATGTTAGATTCGAGAATTTTTTGTACCCTTCGTGAAACGTAGGTTTGAAGTAAATGCGGTGCTGTCCTCAGCCAGACCAGTAAAACAGTAGAATCTGTGAAACAATAGATGTCGGACATATTCAAGTTTTCACGAATAGGTACTAACGAGTCCAATAGTTCCGATAGCAAGAGAGCGCCACAAAGTTCCAGGCGGGGTATGGTAAAAGTCCTTGGAAAAGCCCTAGGTAGGTATAGATATACTAGAAACGTCCTGGAGTTCACTAGTAGTTTTCCCATTCCTTCTTGATATAATCTGGAACTTCATCGCTCCAACCTAGTTCGTGTTTCCACGTTTCTTGCATTATGCACTTAACATGGAATATGATAGGTGTCAAATAGCCCGTGGGATCCTAAAGGCGTGCTACTGCTGATAGGATGATACGTTTCTAGTTACCTTCAGTGACTAGAGAGGCAACATAAGAAAAACACTGCACAGTCCTTGTCACAAAGGGTTTATTATTCTATTGGACTTACCTACAGAAATGTTGGGTGTTCATTTATTGTTTCTTTCATGTGAAATAATTTAAATAGCTATTTCTGATGGTTTCCACCAATTTTGACCCCCAAAACACGAATTAGGTACACGCTCCTTTTTTTCCAAATTATCTTTGATCACTGGTAGTGCCATTTAATCGTCTTGATCCACGTGTTGACACTTTTTCTAGTGTAATTGTACAAATTGATGATGATTTCAGACGATTTCCCAGATTTTTGACTCATAAAAAATCAATTTTGGGAGCTGAACATTTGGTAGAACCTCAATTTTCCGCTCTTTGGTTAAAATCGACTTCATATTCGGTCTTTTCGTCCCCAAAAACATGGAAAACGATACCTCAAAAGCTCATGTTACTAAAACACAAAAAGTACCTATTTTTATACACATTTTCATTCATAACACCCCTGGGTATATTCCATCGGGCTGCAAAGTTTCGGGACACAACTAGGGCCCAAATGGAGCATGTATGCGAAAGAACGACTTTTTTAGACCGAAAATGAAGCCGGTACACGTGATACGGCGGACGGACATTGCATTTTTGGAATCTACACACCTTGAAACGGAAAAGAAACAATTTTGAGGGGGTGTTATACAATTTTTTTCCTGAACGAATACATAGGTGTATTATTCACAGAATAATAAACCAAAATCGCGTGGAGATATAACCCTGATAGTCCGGTGGTGTTCTATGAATTAAATACCGTAACGTATGGTACTCGTCCTGCTCCATGGTTAATTTTGAGCGCAGTTCGTGATCTGGTTGATGATGAGGGTGCTCCCTATCCTAATGACTGTAAAGCTCTATGGAATTTATCTATGTCGATGACGTCACAGATGGAAGAGACACTATTGAAGAACTCTACCAACTAAAACTGAAACTCACCGATCTGCTAACTAAAGGTGGGTTTGCCCTCAGTAAATGGGCCTCTAACTATTTTCCTATTCTTCATGAAAACGAATCATGCGATTCTATATCTCTCTGCAAGGACGAATGTCTTATCACAATGGTTCTCGGGATGCACTGGAATCCCAGGGCAGACCATTTTGGTTTATTATTCTGTGAATAATACACCTATGTATTCGCTCAGCAAAAATTTTTATAACACCCCCTCAAAATTGTTTCTTTTCCGTTTCAAGGTGTGTAGATTCCAAAAATGCAATGTCCGTCCGCCGTATCACGCATACTGGCTTCATTTTCGGTCTAAAAAATTCGTTCTTTCGCACACATGCTCCATTTGGGCCCTAATTCTGTCCCGAAACCTTGCATCCCGATCGGAATATACCCAGGGGTGTATTCCCCCAAAACATGGAAAATGGTAGGTACCTCAAACGCTCATGTTACTAAAACACAGAAAGTACCTATTTTTATACACATTTGCACCCATAACACCCCTGGGTATATTCCGATCGGGCTGCAAGGTTTCGGGACACAATTAGGGCCCAAATGGAGCATGTGTGCGAAAGAACGAATTTTTTAGACCGAAAATGAAGCCGGTATGCCTGATACGGAGGACGGACATTGCATTTTTGGAATCTACGCACCTTGAAACGGAAAAGAAAATACACTGCCAAGGTGATGGCACAGGAGCTTCCTCGTCACAATCAGAGTGACCCATTATAAAATAGAACAGACTCGGAAGCAAAATAACATAACATTACATTACATTACATAACATTACATAACGTTAAATATACATATTACATAACATTACATTACATAACATAACATTACATAACATTACATGAAATATACATATTATACATAACATGACTTCCATAATACATTACGTCCATTATACATAACTAGCCTGACCGCTCGCTTCGCTCGCTATCCGAGATTCGCTGTACGCAGTATCGTGGAACCAACAAACGACGGAAAAATCCCATACCCTACCGGGTATTTGTGCCCAATTTTATCAAAATCCGTCAAGCCATTCAGGAGTTGACCATGGTCGACCATATTTCCGATATGGTCAGGGAATTAAAAATGCGCCTACGTTCAACTTGGGAGGCTACCGGATATTGGTGCCAAATTTGGTCGATATCCGTTGAGCAATTCGGGATTCGACCATGGAGGGGCCCATGGATGCGCTAAGGTCGACCGCGGGGGTAGTCCGAAGGGTCGATCGTAGATAGAATTTCACGTAGATTACGAATACGCGATAAAAAATAGGGGTTACCATTTCAATTAACGAAGTTGACCATGGTCGACCATAGTTCCGCTATGGTCAGGGAATTAAAAATGCGACGTTGCACAACTTGGGAGCCTACTGGATACTCGTGCCAAATTTGGTCGATATCCGTTGAGCAATTCGGGATTCGACCACGGTCGACCAAAGTTCCGCTATGGTCAGGGAATTAAAAATGCGACTTTGCACAACTTGGGAGCCTACTGGATATTCGTGCCAAATTTGGTCGATATCCGTCGAGCCGTTTGGCCGTGCATAGAAGGACAGACAGACAGACAGAGCGCATGCGCAGGGCGAACCGCTGGCTCTATCATGTTGAAATTTATATGGGACCTCAATGGGCCCTACCCGCTTAATCCCTGAGAATTACATTGAATTTGGGTGAAATCTTTGGTTACTACGGCTGTAACAAGGAAATTGAATCTATTTCACGCCAGCGCATGCGCAGAGCGCACCGAGGGTCCGATCATGCTGAAATTCATACTGGAACTCACTAGGCCTTGTCCAAACAACCCTTGAAAATTTGAGCGAAATTGAATCAAAATTGTGAAAGTTATGCGTGTTTGTTGAATTTAACGTTAGCGCATGCGCAGGGCGTACCGCTGGATCAATCATGTTGAAATTTGTATGGGACCTCAAGGGGCCTTATCCGCACCATCCCTCAAAATTTGAGCTGAATCAATTCAAAATCGTGGAAGTTATGGCTGTAACAAGGAAATGCGGACAGACTCACAGACCGACAGACACGGAACCAAATTTGTTCAGTAGGCTTTGAAACGCAAAATGCAAGTGGAAATTTTGATTTCTGAAGACAAAAATTTTTTGGCTCACGAAAGTGAACACAAGGCTTCCGCTGCTTCGCAGACTCGGAACCAAAATGTTCTGCCCTGGGATTCCAGTGCATCCCGAGAACCATTGTGATAAGACATTCGTCCTTGCAGAGAGATATAGAATCGCATGATTCGTTTTCATGAAGAATAGGAAAATAGTTAGAGGCCCATTTACTGAGGGCAAACCCACCTTTAGTTAGCAGATCGGTGAGTTTCAGTTTTATTTGGTAGAGTTCTTCAATAGTGTCTCTTCCATCTGTGACGTCATCGACATAGATAAATTCCGTAGAGCTTTAGAGGCATTAGGATAGGGAGCACCCTCATCATCAACCAGATGACGAACTGCGCTCAAACTTAACCATGGAGCAGGACGAGTACCATACGTTACAGTATTTAATTCATAGAACACCACCGGACTATCAGGGTTATATCTCCACGCGATTTTTTGGTAGCACCTATCCTCAGGGCGTATTTCCACTTGCCTGAAACATTTCACGATATCGCAAGATAGTGCGTACCTACTTATAACGTCTCATATTGAGGAGAATGAGAGACATCAGCTTGGAGTTTGAGCGCAATGTGTAAATGATCATTGAGCGAACCTGTTTTCGATCGGAAGCTGCTGTCAAACACAACACGGAGTTTTTTCTCGTTCCCATTCACTCTGAAAACAGGGTGATGAGATATGACGAACTTAGGTTCGGTGGTTGCGACTTGCATATGGCCCAACTCCTCACATTCGCTCATAAATCTGTGGTATTCAACCCGCAAATCTTCATTTTTCGCGAATTTAGCCTCGAGAGAGAAAAGGCGGTTTATAGCGTACCGGCTATGTTAGGCACCATATTCGGTTCAGGTAACTTGAAAGGAAGAGAAACAACGTACCTTCCAGTGGGAGTTCGATAGTAGAATTCTTGGAAGTATTTCTCGCATATCTCGTCATCAGGGGAGATCCTGGGGGTCTATTCACTAAAATATTTATTGGAAAGAGATTATCTGTTTTGAAAATCTCCCGCGAGAGATTTTCTCCCCTGGGAGACTGTCTCCTCCAACATCTCCCGGGTTCGTCTATTTTACAGAATAGCTCCAGAGACCTTGAGAAAGAGATATGGATCCTAATACACGAAAATTCCATAGTATCCATGAAGTGCGAAATGTTTGTGCCCCTGGGAGTTCAATTCCTTAATAATGAACGCATTTCTTAGTTGTAACTATTAAATGGGTGCCTACCTACCTCAATCCATACTTGGACGTTTTTACTCATGAATCGGATAAAAGTTTAAATGAAACTGAAAAAAGTCTCAATTATAAACAGAAAAAGTCGAATTTTGGAGCTTTTAATGCTTGTATTATATCTACACCTAATGAACAGCCACTCTTAGGTAGGTAGGTACCTACCTCAACCCGTACTTGGACGTTTTTACTCATGAATCAATAATATGTATATATTTTTAATGAAACTTGTCTTACCTTTATGAAATGAAAAAAACGCGATCAAAATTACCAATGTGGTTGCGGATTAACGAGGATATTACCCGATTTATCACTGTGAAACAAACGAGAAATAGACTCTCTCTTTCGAGGAAAGACACCTAATTAGCTGTCTCTCTGAAAGACATCGAAAATGCCAAGATGGCCGCCAACTCTCTCTTTCTAACTGAATAACCCTGTCATGGATACTATACAAATCTTCTGCCAAAAGAGAGTCCGACCGAAAAGAGATGTCTCTGGCTGGTTCCTCCGATTCCCAAAACTGCTCCATTTCAAACATGGGATAATATGCATGAGCAAGCAAAGAAACGGATGTTTTGTAGTTGAAAGTTTCAGAGGAGTATCTACCTACCTATCACTAAGAATCCAAATTATAGTTTGCAACAAACGTGGTCCATTGGAATGAATCACCATTTAATTACCTGTGACAATTTCAGAATAAAGGTCAGCTCCTATTAGAAAATGGACCAGGATCAGTGAAATGAGGGTCACTGAGCTGGTATGACTTGTAGTCGTCCCACATAGCGGTATCCAATTGGACCTGAGGCAACGGAGGTGTGATTGGAGGAACGATTACGGCTTCAGTTTCCAAATTTCGATAACCTAAAGGAGTTTCGATAGATAAATTCACTATCCCTTGGATATTTTGTAGATTGGATTGGTTGACGCCAGATATCAAACCGTCATATATGGAATGCTCCTTTGTTTCAAATCCTTTCACGTCTGAGACTTTAGAAAACTAAATTGGCTACCAGGACCGATGGTACGACAGGAATGATAGTTACCCACCCAACGAATCCTGATTGTTACCTACACACTACAGTAGCGAGCAAAACACCAGACCTTTGAGACGGGGTAGGTACTAGCTCCACAGAAATTGTTATTGCCATTAAAGAAAATTGAAGGGTTAGCAGGTATAGATGAGGAATGTGATGTTTTGTTAGTTGGAAAGATATGGAGGCTCGAACTGTGTTTCTTGCTACAGTACTTACAGGTAAATTCTGATGGAAAAGATGAATTTTGATGTGATTGATGTAAACAATTTCGGCAACCAGGGTACAACTTGAAGGCGTCAAGACGTTCAACCGGGTTCATCTTCTCAAATCGGCGACATTCAGAGATTTTATCCTCCTTGCAAACGGCTCCTTACAAACAAAACATTCAAATTTTCCATTAACACTGGTTTTAGGAGATCGTTGTCAGAGAATGCTCCTTTGTTTTGAGCAGTTCGGGTAAGGAGCGCTTGTCCACTCTTGGAACCGAACTGGTTCGGAGATTTAGGTAAGTATCTTAAAATTATGAGTAGATTTTGTGAGGTTCGGGTTTGACGATGATAGTTCCTTTGCCATTGTTGCCGTTGTCATAAGACATGACAACGGTTTTCTACAAACTGCTTCAATGAGTCTAAATTAGGAAACCTACCTAGTACCTACCTGAACCCATTGTAACTCAAAGGCCTCATGAGTTATCGTACCTATCCAAAGCCTTTAGAGCCAGCTCAAATATAACATATTCAAAGAAAAACGGAGATATTGAAAAAATAGTCTATTTCCACTAATACACGAAAAAACGCAAAAAACACTGTTATACCGGTTTCGGTGATCAAACCATCGTCAGTAACTAACAATAACTGAACAATAACTCTTCAGTTGTTGTTAGTTACTGACGATGGTTTGATCACCGAAACAGGTATAACAGTGTTTTTCGCGTTTTTTTGTGTATTAGTGGAAATAGACTGTTTTTTTCAATAACTCCGTTTTTCTTTGATCTGGGTTTCCATGATTTCTTTGCGAGTGATTTAGTTCGTAAGAACATATCTAGGTTTTGAAGAGATGTTATGCTCTCCCATAGGTACCTTTGGTAGGTACAGTTGAAGTGACTCAGCAGTTGGACGTCCCGTCGGTGATTTTTGATTTATTAGGTTTTCTAGGTAGGTAAGTACCTACGAATTAGCAAGCCTACGCTTATCATCAAAAGCTCTTACGATTGTCTCCCATGCCTGCATAAAATTGCAGTTCACATCATCTTAATATGTTTGGTTGTATCAAGGGCTCGACCATCGAGAAAGGATATTAGATAATGAAATCTTTCTGTATCGGAAAGGTTCCTGTCGTTTATGATGAGCACAGTAAATAGCTGATTGAACTGAGTCCATTCAGAAAACTCCCCCGAAAAGGTTTTGATTAGGTATCAATTTTGGTAATTATGCCGCTTCTGATGGCATGGTGACCCCTTGTTCAACACTTCTCACAACTTGTGACAGGATGGGGTCTCTTCTAGTCTCGAGGCCTACAGCCTTCCAGTCAAACTTCAGCGGGCATTCTTCTTGAATAAAATTAAAATAACCAACATGGCTTTCTTCATCTTCATATCCAGGTTGCCAAGCAATACGGCTGAGATAGTCAGCGATATTTTCCTGGGATTTTACTCATTTAATAGTGTAATGGAAATTAGACAAGATGTACGCCCATCTTTGGAGGCGATTCGCAGCGTAGATTGGAACACCTTTCTTATCACCGAAAATGTAGTGGAGGGGGACGGTGATCTGTCACGAGCTTGAATTGCCGTGCAAAAAGCGTAATCCCGCAACCGAGTGACACCAAAGATGATTGCAAAAGCCTCTCGCTCGATTCGAGCGGATTTCTGTTGTGTTGAGGTAAGCAACTTAGATGCGAAAGCAATTGGCCTATCCCGACCATCTGGGTGTAGCTGGGACAGGATGGCTGATAAGATTATTCTCTTTTAGAACGGAAAAACAAAGATCTGTACTTATTTTAATATTACATGATACACAATGAACTCACAAGACAAAATTTTTGCTATAAGACAGCGTTTCGAAACCAACCTAGGATACCATAATTAAACAATTATGATAATGCCTCAGAGTCATAATCCCAACACTTTCCCTCATTGAATAATTCAAACCTCTTTGGAATTGAAAGTTTACAATGATCTCTAAGTTCCATTTTTGTACTGCTCATATTCTTCATCTTGTCGTATGTTCTCATCTTCTTCAACTTCTCGTATCTGCCTCGGTGAGATTTCTTCAAGCACACTCTCATTTGCCCTCAGTGCAGCTCCTCTATCTAATGGTTCTCCTTTAAACACAACGTCCTTAGACCGCATTATCCTGTTGTTGCTCTTAAACCAAATTCTATATCCTTCATTTCCAACCAAGATTCCTTTGATAGCTTTTGGGTCCAACTTATGCCTATGCTGCTCAGGGACATGGTGCATAGCACACAGAACCAAGTATACGAAGATGTTTGAGGCCTGGGGTTTTCTTCGTCCATAGTTCACAGGGAGACTTCCCTGGTACGCTGGAAGGCCCTGTGATATTCAAAATATAGGAAGCAGTGTTGATTATCTCAGGCCACAGCCCCTGGGGAATAGTCAAACTCTCCTCCATTGTCACAAAGAATTCTTCTATGGTATGTCCTAATGCTTTTGCTTCCTCTAAGAACACTTCCAACTTTTGACGGACTTGTGCTTTGAACTTCATGAAATATACAGCTTTGAATCTCGAAAAATCGTCTTTGAAAAGCACGTAATATCTGTTACCTGAAAGAGAGTATGGAAAAGGGCCACATACGTCTGAATGTATTAATTCGCCTGGCTCAGTAGCTTCCCATATATGCAACCCTCACTATCTAAATCGACTTTTATTCCTAATTCATCACAAATTTTCTTCTTGACGTATTGTTTATTTTGGTGTCTTAACCGTTCACGATTAAGTTGAAGCAAATTTCTGGTTTGGAGATGAACGTACTGGCTCTACTTATGTCCCGAAACTTTGCAGCCCGATAGGAATTTACTCAGGGGTGTTATGGGTGAAAAATGGGGTTTTTGGTGTTTTAGTAACACGACCGTTGAGGTATCGTTTTCCATGCTTTTTAGGACGAGGAGACAGAATACGAAGTCGGTTTTGACCAGAGTGGAAAATTGAGGTTCTAACATAGTTTCAACATTAAATTTATGTTAAAATTTGGTCTAAAATCGGCGTTCTTCCGCACACAGTTCGGGTCCCCATTTGGCTCCTAGTTGTGCCTCGAAGCTCGGCAGCCCGATCAAAATACACCCAGGGGGTTACGGGAGAAAAATGGTTCTAAAAATAGGGGTTTTCGAGGTTTTAGTGAACATGAGCTTGGGAGGTATAGTTTTCCATGTTTTTTTAGGGCTAGGAGACCGAATATGAAGTTGATTTTGACCAAAGAGTGAAGAATTGAGGTTGTAACGAAGGTTCAGCTCCCAAAATTCATCCCCCCCAAAAACCTGGGAAATTGTCTGAGAAATCACCATAAACTCGTATAATAACATAGAAGTAGTTTCAACAGGTGAATCAAGACAGTTAAATGGCACTATCAATGATCAAAGGTAATTTGTGGAAACCATCAACAGTAGCTATTTCAATAATTGCACATGAAAGAAACAATAAATATATTTCCAGCATTTCTGTAGGTATGTCCAGTAGAATAATAAACCCATGTGACAAAGACTTTGCAGGGTTTTTGAAAAATGGTCAGCCTTTGGGTTATGCATCTCGAGGGCTCACTGAAGACAAACCAGATAGAGTAGGAATTCCAGCTAATATGTTTTGTGAGGCCAGATGATATGAGCTGAGATTGCCACGGTTGGGAGCCGTTGAAAAAGTGAGGCCCACCAGGCTTTAATCAAGGTTGTTGTCTGAACCCGTCTCAAGCTTTCCATATTCCAGGATAGTGGAAGTTGCGAATTGAACGTAGATCCGTCATTTTAGGACACACATCTGATGATGAAGCATACACATATCGATCCTTCAAAGTGTGCCTATCTATTTTAGATTGGCCTAATAATTATAGTGAACTTGACTAAACATTTTTCTGGTTTCAGAAGTGAGTTAGCTGTTGTCATACGTAAAGAGGACAGAATTCTTGTCCCTAAAGCATTAAAAAAAAAATCAGTCATGCAGCATGACTTAATGAGCGAATTTTCAAAGAAATATTCGAATTAATGGTTATGGTTTTGAATAAAGGAAAACTTCGGTCTAAAATTTGGTTTTCTATGTATATTCTCTTCGTATTTATTTTAATTTGTACGTTTTGTCCATCCTGATTCTACCGTTTGTTTATTACGTAATTGTACTAAGTGCTTATTTATTTGATCGCTGTGGGTAAATTCAAGGAGTTGTACTAATCGTTTGCCTCCCCCTTTTTTGCTTCGAACTCTCGTCTTCAATTAATACTTCTCACATTTTTCAATCTGACCACTCTAAGGGGGTGGGGGGGGGGGTAAGAGTTTAAAGATTATCCTAGTTTTGGGTAATTTTTGCGCACTTTAAATGCTCTAATTTAAGAACGGATTTAGATATCTAAAATCCGATTTCACTATCGTGTTCAGCGTGCAAAAACCTTTAAAATGAGGGGTCACTTGTTAGAAAATAACATTTTGGGGATTTTTGGGTAATTTTTGCGCACTTTAAATGCTCTAATTTGAGAACGGATCAAGATATCTAAA
Organism: Leptopterna dolabrata; assembly: GCA_954871275.1. NCBI lineage: Eukaryota > Metazoa > Arthropoda > Insecta > Hemiptera > Miridae > Leptopterna > Leptopterna dolabrata. The sequence goes on along the minus strand of OX940974.1, from coordinate 89,353,403 downwards.
ATCCGATTCCACCATCGTGTTCAGCGTGCAAAAACCTTTAAAATGAGGGGTCACTTGTTGGAAAATAACATTTTGGGGATTTTTGGGTAATTTTTGCGCACTTTAAATGCTCTAATTTGAGAACGGATCAAGATATCTAAAATCCGATTCCACCATCGTGTTCAGCGTGCAAAAACCTTTAAAATGAGGGGTCACTTGTTAGAAAATAACATTTTGGGGATTTTTAGGTAATTTTTGCGCACTTTAAATGCTCTAATTTGAGAACGGATCAAGATATCTAAAATCCGATTCCACCATCGTGTTCAGCGTGCAAAAACCTTTAAAATGAGGGGTCACTTGTTGGAAAATAACATTTTGGGGATTTTTGGGTAATTTTTGCGCACTTTAAATGCGCCAAAACCCTCCTTAGAGTAGGCCAATTTCGCCCATCTTCGAACTTAGCCTTTCGATTGCCAAGATAGATTTTTTGTGCAAATTTGAGCTGTTTATCTCAATTCTATCGAGAGTTATCGTCTGGAGTGACACATATATAAATATATATATATATATATATATATATATATACATATAAAAAAGTGTTAAATTTCAGGAATCGTTTTAGAATGGTCTGAAACGGATTTCTATGAAGAAAATTTCCAAAAATTTTTATTATTTAAATTTCGAAGCCATTGCAATAGCTTCATTTTCTTTGAAAATTCGCTAATAAGATGTAGACTACACACTGGCTATCTAGGCATTAATCGTACATTGCCTCAAGCAATAAATAATTCGTTCTGGATTAGAATAGGCCAGGATGTGAGGAAATTTGTAAACTCTTGTCTCACTTGTTTGAAGCAGAGAATTGAGTGAAGATCTCACGTGTTGCCTCCATTTCACAGATAGAAATGGCTTGAGACATTTCCAGCAGTACAATAAGAATTTAAGGCACGAGTGGAAGAGGGTGCTAAGCGACATTTTCACAAAAACTTGGGTTTTTGCATAAATGAAGGTTTTCAAGCACTATCTATCTATGGTGGCAGTCTGGATACGCAATAACAACAACTCCTTGGAGAGATATAGAATGGAAGAAGGTGTCATGTCACTAGATTACTTCATTTTTTCAATGGAAGAAGGTGCTATAAGACCTTGTCACCTTATTTCAATAATACAAATGTTATCTCTAAATCGCTGCTTCATGGAAGAAGGTGCTATGAGCCCATGTCACCTTCTTCCAGTTATGTAAATAATCTACCTGTAAAACGTTGTTTCATGGAAGAAGGTGTTATGTGAGGTACATAGCACCTTCATTCATCACAGATGTCCAATTTTGGCTTCATATCGCAGGTTCGTTACGTCAGGGCTTCCTGCGATTTGAAGCCAGAATTGGACATCTGTGATGAATGAAGGTGCTATGTATAGCCGTTTTCTTACCTACTGGGCGTCATAAGAACCACAGCTTAGTGTTTGAGTCCGAGGGACCGAGGGGAAGGTGTGCAGGAAGAAGATCACCAGTGGGGCGGCCCAGGGTTCTATATTGGGGCCTGACCTGTTGAATGCGAGCTTAGATGGGATCCTTCTGCTGGACATGCCGGAGGATATCTTCCTGGTGAGCTATGCCGATGATGTAGCAGTGGTGATAAAATACCGTACTTCGGATGGACTCCAGTGGAAGCTCAACCGATCAGTGAGGTGAGTCAAGCCTTGGATGGAGGAACATGGGTTGCAGCTTGCAGTTCACAAAACCGAAATAGTGCTGCTAAGAGACACATTAATCGTTGTCACCCAGTTTCAGGTGGAGGACGAAACCATTGAATCATCTCATTCGGTGCAGAACCTGGGAGTGACCCTCGACTGCAGGCTGACCTTCTGGGAGCACATCAAGCGAGCAGGAGAAAGGGCAGGGGCGGTGACAGCAAACCTGAGCAGGCTAATGGCAAACATCGGTGGACCATCACCAAAGAAAAGGAAGATTTTCATGACCACAGCCGAAGCAATCATTTTATATGGAGTGGAGGTGTGGGTTGAGGCCCTACATGTTAAAAAGTACCAAGACCACCTGCGGCCAGTGCAGAGGAGGGGAGTCTTGCAAATAGCAAGCGCCTATCGTCAATCGACCTCCTAGCAAACCTACCTGCCGGTGATCCACAGAAGAGTCAAAATCCGATATCCCACAGGTGCGCCCATGGCTTGACAGGAGGCACAGAGAAGTGGATTCCTACATCATGATGTTACTGTCGGGGCATGGATACTCCCGGTCCTATCTGCACAGAAGGGTGCTAGCAGACACGTAAAGGAAAGGGGGATTCTAGAAGAACAGGAGGGTTAAATCACACCACCTAATGTGATCGGGAAGATGATCTCCAACCAGGGAAAGGATTGTGTCCTACATAGTCCGAATCCTCAAGGCAAAAAAGCTGAACGACCCGTCCCTCAGGTGAATAATAAACTGGAGACCTCAAGAAGACAACAGAAAGGGCGTGACATCGCCCAGTGACCGACCCCACTCCGAAGTAATGCTGAACAAGTGATTCCGGGGTGAATTAGTTCAAGAGGATAAGGGTGGGTTTTTAGTGAGTGAAACCTCACACGGCTGCGGAGTGCGGACCCTCCAAAGTGCAAGTCTTTTTCAAGATTTCCCCACGGTTTCCCTCATAAAAAAAGAAAAGTGTGCAGGGAAGAAGGGTGTATGTTTCAAAACGAAACTCATCTAATAGAAATTTACTTGACTCTTGCCCTCATTCAGCTGGACACGTCACCTTAGCTGGGTTCACATTGACGCGTAATTGAGTTGAAACGCGCAAAACTCAAACACGTAGTTGAATTTGATATGCTCATCAGGTTTACGCGCGACGACTTTTGAACCAGTGTTCAAAATTTAAAAAAATCCAGATATTTACGCGTTTTACAGATCTGCGCGTGGGTTCTGTGCAGGCGGAGGCTGGAGCACAGGCTGTATCTCGACGATTACGCGCTTTACGTCCGTAACGGGTTGCCCATGTGAATGGTTTGACATTTTAACGTGCTTTACACGAGCGTATACGGCCTTTGCGTTTTACGTGCTTTACATCGATTACGCGTCAATGTGAAACCAGCTTAACCCATCTGCAATAATAATCTTCAATGAAAATTTGAGGAAGAAATTTTTTTTTCCTGTTCATCCAAGGATGCAATACTATTTACACAGTGTTTATAATCAGATATAATATTCAATGTGTTTTTTATCAAATAAAATATTTTTAACGTTATAACACCCCTCATTGATTAAATAAGGTTGAATCCCATTCATCACTCATAGTGGAAGAAGGTGCTATGTACACAATTCCTAGAAAAATCATTCAACGCTTTAAAATCAAGCAAATTATCATCACTCGGTGGACATAGAGTACGATTAGCTACAATCTAAATACATAAAGTCGCAAAAATTTTGAAACCAACAAAAATTACGACTTGAAAACTTTAAAGTCAAATTACTCGAAATCAGCTTTTTGTAAAATAGCACCCTCTTCCACTCGTGCCTTCAATTATTTGATCTTCATGTATTTACTGACCAATTTTTGTGAATTTGTAAGTAATGACCACTCTCACGAGGTTTTGTGAACTTTATTAAAAATAATTTCTACGTAATGAGGGCCTTACCTGTGTATTGTGTAAAATGGATGTCATCAGACCGATACCTAATAAGCAAAACTTTTAGTAAACAAAACTAACTGTGTACTCCCGTGAGATAGAAATATTGGTAGCAGGGCAGAAATTAAAAACCGAAGTTTGCAATTATTATCTTTCTTTCTTTACATATTTACGCCAGTAACTATAAATTAAAAATTACAAATTTACAAATGATGTCACCTTAAGAGCATCAAATTAATGTAAGATACCTATTTACCGCCTATAAAATAAGCTTTTGGGAGCATATAACAAAAATATTTACACGTAATGGTCACTTGAAATCTGCATCTCAATTAAAAAAAAAAAAAAAAAAAAAAAAAAAAATCAAAACTCGATCAGAAAATTAACACATCTTCAAATTTAATTAAAAATCGTTCCTCAGTTACCATATTTGTCTACTATTTATAATATTTACAAGCACAGTTCTGTGCAATTCTTCATTCCTTTCCATTGATTGGCTCATGTGTACATAATATAAATGAACATTTTCAACCTTTTCTTCCTCGTTTCAACCAACTTCTTTTCTTTTAGGTAGGCACCTACTACATTCAAGTGAAAAATCCCTCTTTCAGTCAAGGTATTTACTTTTCACTTGAACCATTTTGTTCAGTCTGATGAATCTATATGACCAAGTTACTCACATGGATTTGGGAATTGAAACTAGGTAAAAATAACCGAAAATCATTAGGTACCAGCTACTCTAATTATTTGTTTGAGATACCACCATATGTAGAAGGAAATATACAACACAATACAACGCCCTTCATCATTGGGGTGTAGCATTAACACTAATTCAGAAAAAAAATGACAACACCACTTTCCACCAATACATTTACCTAGGTGTAGTTTTATTAATGACACTGACATAGGCAATATTGACTTTTACAACACATTGAAATTTATTTTTCAATAATACAAAATTAATTTTCCCATGAAATATTCAGCTTTGAGTATGCTAGGTTGTACAAGAAGCCAGAAATATGAATTATCACCAAAAGTAGTTTTTTAAATTCCAAAAATTTCGTAATAAATTGAAAATAAAATTATTAATACAATTATGATCATTTTATTTTTCAGATGTTTTCTTCTCTTTTTTCCAGTTTTTTTCTCTTGATCTTGATGAAACAGAGTGAAAAGGATGAAACAAAAACAATAATTAGAATCATCCATTAAGAGAAGAATAGAGACAAGCTGTACACTGCTCCAAGAGGAGCTTCCAGATGAAAATTACAGCCTCTGAGGATTACTGAACAAACAATACATATCGTCGGCACCAGGCCAAACTGCAAAATCTTTACCGACAAACAATTTTTTTCAGAACTATTATTTTGCAGTTTGGTGTGGTGCCGATGATCTATACAATAATGCTGTACAGTTATGTATCAAGACATGATCCACGAGAGTTCGGAAGAGCTCATTTGGTTTAAACTGTTAGTGGTTGAATATAAAACATCATCCATCATTCTACTGGAGTTCACTATTGAAATATTCCACCTCAAATTCATGACCAATAAATGAATTAATGTTCAATTTATGAAAAAAAAGAAAATAAATCTAAAGAACACCAGAAAAATACCACATACGTCCAAATTGTTTCCAAAAAATCTGTTTTTTCATTTTTATTTTTTCTAGTTTTTTGAGCCATACATACAGTCTTGACTCATACAGCAAACCTTCTAGAAATTTGCTTATATTTTTTCTGGTAAACTATCAAAATATTCTTACTTTTGGAGCAGCTAACATAAGAACTCTTCAAAGTTACAGCCATGCAGCATGACCATATGAGCGAATTTTCAAAGTACAACTTTCGGTGAGTTTGCATACATTTTAGGCAATGAAGCCATTTTTTACAAGTTTCAAGCAATTTTGACCCCCCCCCCCCCCCCCTCCCAAAATAAACTCGAATTGGAACAAGGGGTTCTTTTCCTCAGAAAAAAATATGTTTTTCTGATGACATTTTCTGGGTCTCGAGATTCACAGTTTTAAACCAGATTGATATAAACATTTCTGAAATTTTTATAGCCATTTTTACCCACAAAAACTCTAATTCGTTTTTTGCTAAAATCTAGGGATGAATTCCTAATGCTCTGAAACAGAAAAGAAACGAAAATCTGTTCAAAAATGAACGTAATGAAAATTTTGGACCCATTGAAATGAAATGCCAACAGATGAAAATTACAGCCTCTGAGGATTACTGAACAAACAATACATATCGTCGGCACCAGGCCAAACTGCAAAATCTTTACCGACAAACAATTTTTTTCAGAACTATTATTTTGCAGAACTATTTTTCAGAACTATTATTTTACCTTTTCTTTGAAAGATCGCAGTAATATTCCTTATCAAGTGGGTAACCAATATTTGACAAATTAACGAATAAATCTACTGAATAAGCAATGAGTAGCTTATTTAGATCGCATAAAATCCGTTGACAAAATAAATCATCTTAGCAATGGAAAATATTAAACAGCTAATACTTTCTTTGGTAATTTCAGAACATAAATAAACTACCACTACAAACAAATCATTGAAAATGAATTAGTTTCTTTATAATATTACTGTTTTTTCTTCTTCTTAACCCGTGGAAAGTAGGGCTTTGTGTAATCGTAAGTTTCGTAATTCACACAAGTACGTATTTACAGGCAGAGGGGCGTAGGGAAACTTATTATCAAAGTATCATACATTTATCATGCAAGTAAGTATTCACGGGTTCTTTAAATTAAATTAATGGGAACAGAGGGGAGGCGGAAGTGCAAATGAAATATAAATGAGGACTGTCAGCACACCAAGCTGCCAAACATCACGCTTTAAATAATTACTATTACTGTACATCCTTAAAATCTAACGAATAGACAAGAATCGTTTTTGTAGTTCACTCTTTCTTACATATTATGAGGTAGACAAATCAGGCTGGCACACCCCAATGTGCTCAAGGTAATTGAACATTAAATGGAGAGGATAAAACCTTGATTACGGAGATGATCTACATTGGCCATACTTATAAAAATAACAAAAATGGATTAGAAGGTGCGGTAAAATCGAGGAAGTACGTTATAAAAGTGATACCTGTATGTTTGGTTGTCTTTCCTGAATCATTTTCTCACAACGTTTAAACCTTTCGTTTCAAAATTTCGTTATCAATAGGAAAACTACAATTTTTACATCTTAGCACTGAGACTTCTAAAGATTAAAATGATCATTAACCACAAATCTTATGAACGCATCTTATTCTTTTGGCACTAACCAGAGGTTAGAATTGCAGCCAAGTTCACCATCTTGCCAGTAATAAACTAAAGGTTAGCTGGGTGGGGGTACCTTCTATCATCCCTACGGTAGTCCTTGCCTTCCCTCCGCCATGAATCGTGGAATCCTGGATTACTTGGAGGAGGGTATCTGTCTCGTGGATACATGCCACCAGGTGAAGACTCATAAGGGAAAGAATTATTGAAAGAGTTTCCGCTGAAATTACCAGAACCGGAGCTATTCCTGTACCTGCAGAAAAAAAATAAAAGGGTTCAGCTGATTAATGATATTGAAATCAATAAGAAGTTGAAAACTGCATGAAAACAGTATACCCAACAGTATACTGAGCAGATATAGCCAAGTGGATGATAGTGTCTTCTTGCAAACGTATTCAATACAAGAATATAATATGAGCAAATTTCTATTAATCAAGTGATAATATAAATCTCCTATCAGTCGTGGAAGCGACCGACTGTTTCTTTGAACTGAATGATGAAACATTGAAACATGCAAAGACAACAACTATAACCTCCCATTACATGATTATGGATCACTATTGAGTCGATTGAGAATGTATCAAAATAGCATGACATAACCCCCCCCCCCCTTACATGATGTGTAGCATTTATTTTTCGATTTACTATCTTGCTGAGAAATGTTCAGGTTTGGTTAAATATGATTTAATGATCGAATTTCATCGATTTTGATTTAGAAAGTTAGATTGGATCAATTCAATACGGTTTAGGTTTTGGTTGAAAACAGGTAACTGACCAGTAGGACAGTCTGTGAATTCAGACACGCGTGATGAGGAAATATACGATTTTCATTTAACAGATAGTATACCACTTCAGGATCACCAGGATAATTTAAAAAATAAACGGAAGAAATATTTAAAAAAGTCCAAGCTATAATTTTTAGATTTTTCAAAGGTGGTTTTAAAAAACCAACCCTCATCTCTCTGTGACATCAACTGGTTCTATTCCTTATCAGTCATAATGAATTCCCCAGTACATTCTGACTTCTGTGCGTTTCGTTTGAAAAAGATTGTCCGTTCTCGGCGAATGTTGGAACTAATCATTCGTTCTTGTTTGAACTTCGATATGTCCCCATCATATTCCAGCATTATTTTTATTCAACCAGTCAAGGAAGCGTTAGTTTTATTTTACGAGGTCTAATTAATCCCCCCCCCCATTCACCACCGCTCATGTTTTCAAACGTTCAATTATCATTTTTTAACTCTACTACAACGTTATTTTTAAATCTAAGTACATCAATGTAAAGCCTATTAGATGAAGAAGTTTTTGTGAAATTTGACAAGTGGCAGGTATTTTTTTGTAACCTCAGTAGAACGTACAATCTTTTTCACAATTTCAAGTTTTGAAATGTTCAAATGTTCCAACTGATATTGGCCAACATTTTAAGTAACTCTGACCATTGAAAACATAATAATCTTACAAGAAATTTAACGTTCTTTCAAATGGTGTAATTGGATTTGTAGTCTCAATACTTTCGAATTTATTAGCGTTTTTATGTGGTAAGGTAATGAAAAGTTGGAAAAACACAAATTGTCGGATATCTTTAAAACGAAGAACTTTTCGAAAAATTTCTACTGAGCATTTTTTGTTCCAAATGAAGAGTAGAATCGATTCCCTTAGTTTCTCCAGAAGGAACTGGGACACCCTGTATATATGGTAATGAAAACTTTCTGAATGGGCGAGAGAGGATTATACAACGGATGGGGGGGTACATGAACATGGAGGTCATGTAGTGGGGGCTACAAGAGTAGTAAATAACTTGTTGGAATGATTATGACTATAATTAAGCAGGACAACTAAAGAGGTGCTTATCCACCCATATTAACTCCACAGCACTTAGAACAGCCCCCCCTCCATACCAAACATACAAAACTTCATTGACCCTTCCTTTCCCAGGGACATGGGACATGTGAGCAGGACAGCGGACCACGCCCACAACTCCAGTAGGGCAGTCGGACATAAAGCCCCAACCTGAAAGGGCTGTTTACTTATAGGTGCCAAACTAGTTAGCAACCACACCAAGTTCATCCGGACTTCTGAGTGCCAATTGCAGAACTAGGGTGCATGCATCAGGAACTCGATTCAGGGTACAGGTTCATCCGCCATGTGAACAGAACTGAGAAGCTCTATTACTCACTATTAAACAACACGTTCTGCTCACAGCCTGGCGGGCCATGTTAGTTATGTTAGTGGCTATTCTGTTCATATTCCTTGTCGGGTGACAAGGAACGCCTGAAGGGGGGAATGGGGGGGGGGGGGGGTCTGCTCGCATTCAAGGTCACATATAGGACTGGGTGGGGCAGCATCTGCAGTATATTTGTTTTAGGTGCTGTTGGTCATATCTGGAATGATTCTGGGTAGGATGGGCAGCATGAACTCTAATACCTCCCTTGTCCATGGCCTTCACCTTCCAGTAACCTCAATACCCTGCTCTCCTGCTGCAGCAATATGGCTCTAGAAGTGTACCCCTCACCCCTAGAGATTCCATAAGTTTGTAAGACACATATCACACCTAGAGATGCTACACGTTCGAAGTATTAAGCTAAAACTATAAACATTAGTGTTGCAATATACCTACACCCTTTCCTGGTTACTGCACCTGTAATTCAAGCATAATTTTCATGATATTACGTATATATTGATGATGCCTGTCCACCAGCCCTTGAAACTTGATTATTACTACGAATATCTCGGCAATAACTATCATTTTAAGAGAAACAATTACAGGATTATGGAATTACAGGAGTGACATCAGCCCCATCAAACAAAAAGGATGGGTTCTACGTACGGGCAAATTGGATTTTGGGGTCAAGAACTGACAAGAAATGGAAGGCAATTAAATGTCACCAACATTTCTGACCCTTGCATGTTTTAATGAATTTTGATAGATTCATAGCTGCACTAAGCCTTATTAATCCGCCACCAGGTGGTGATTCACCCCCGTTAATGGGAAAAAATAATTTATTAGCATCCCATCAAAAAGGAATATTCATTGATATATACCTAATAAGATGAAGCATATTCTTTGATTCCTGAAATATAAGGCATTTTATTCTTTGATATGTAGTACATAAACACGTTTTTTCTGTGAACCATCAGTACATTCAAATGAAAAGCTATTTTCACTTTTCACGTTTGTATATTTCAAGTATGTCTCTTCTAGTGTTGTAGTTTATGTTATCACGACTTGAATTGTAAAAAAAAGGCATGACACCAGCTATTGTTTGCCTTATGAGATTCATTCTTAGGAGATCATAAAAGTAAAGGTGAGCTGGGGAAGAAGCGGATAAAATGATTACAGTGTTAACCTGAATTAGAGTTAGTATAACATTTCTTTTAATTTCTTGAAAATAAAAATGTTTACAGGACGTGAGAACCTACTGACAATTTTGTTACCTAATAATTGAGTTTTAATATGTTAGTAAAATATGTTTTTTGCTCTCACGTAAAATTTGAAAGATGGACTGCTACCCCTGGACCCTTAATTGAGTGGTCATATATGAGACATTCGATCAACTGGGAACTTTCAATAATCTGAGTTCCAAAAATCGGACTTGAGTGGAAGGGGAATGAATCATAACCATTGAAATATTTGTTAATTAAATCACAAGGAGAGGAAAGCCGTTATCATAATTCTTCTATGTAGAACATTGAGAAATAAGCTTCCAAGTTCCACTAAATTTCAATCGACACAATAGGACATTTTCCACTAGGTATTCCCAACTTGTTTTGAATTATGTATAATCTTATGTACAAAACGAACATCTTCAATAAACAGATACAATTCAATTCAACTCCATTTGGGGAATATATTTCACAAAACCATGCAAAAATATAAATGCTGAACAAAATAATAACAAAATCTACATTAAACACGTCTTAGCTATTTCAGACATAGGGAACGTTTTTGGGGAAACTCCTACCTATCAGTCTGAGAATCACCGTTTTCGTGAATGTGTTGCTCCCACAGCATCAGTCTGATTTTGATAAAATGGGGTATGCGCATGGATAGTTAATGCCCCACGCTTTCCCCCTTGGATGGATAATTGGTAAGCATAAAAAAACCAAAACATTATCAAACAGGAAAAACAATTTGAAGGTTCAATGCAGGAATTAAATTAATTTCATTAGTAGCTATAAAAGCAGCCTCACGTTTGATGACGTATTTAGACGGAAAGCCAAAGAAACAGCAGAACAGCCATTTATTGAAGTATCGTGAAGAGATAAACTTGATGAAACCCAAACAAGTTGGGGATACTACTTTGAATGAAAATCCAGAAGTATTGATTGATGGACCATTTACATCAATGGGTAATCTGCTTATGACAGTAACACAAGAGAGGGAAGAATTCGTCCCCATCAAGTACCCAAAACTGCAGAAGGGAGATGGGGGAAGGCTTACTGCCTAAAATGACCATTTGTCTGGATTTTCCTGGACAAGTATGGATTTTGGATATCAAGCCTAGGCAGATTTTGGACAAGAGGATCCAGTGAAGGCTCAAAATATAATCTTGGCCACATGATAAAGAATTCACCAAAACTTAGTACTTATTACAAACCAAAAATAAACAATTGATAATTAAATTTAACAAATTTGACAATTTAAAAAATTGATAATGGGTCAAGTTTGAATTTAGGTTGGTCAAAAATAGGTAAATATCGTTAAAAATGGCATAGACATCAAAAATGGTATAGGAAGGCGACTGCAGATGGAAAGATTCAATATCCAAAAATATTCGTATGCCAAAAAATATCAAAAATTAATTTTTATTCAACATGAAAATTTAACAACGTTGGGATAAACTCTATATAAACAAAAACATGGAGTGGGGAAGGAAGTGTTAACAGGGATTCTTATAGGTATAACCGATGGAAAAATGTTCTCTAAAAAAATAGGTAGGTTGTAGGTGGTAGGTTGAAGGCTAGTTCAAGTATGTCACTTATATGTTATGATGTGAGGCTGGAATTAACTAGGTGTTGTTATCCTCTCAACTTGCATACAAGTTACTTAGAAACATCTCGGCAACATAAATTATGCTGAAGATAGCCCTACTGGAAATCAATGGGGTACTTATGTGCATGGGTCACAAAAGCGGTTTATATGATTTATTTTAATGAAACTAGATTCCATCCTGAGACACCAACCGTACTGTCCCACGACAAGTACTTCTTTTCCTATGATTTTTCAAAGTTTAACCAACTCCGACGTCACAGTGGGCCGGAGTCCCACCCAGGCGAGAGGGATGCAATGACGTCAGAATTGGTTGAAAATTTGAAAGTTTATAGAAAAAGAACTATTTATAGTAGGACAGTGCGGCTGGTGTCAAAATTCTCAGGATGCAATCTGCTTTCATTAAAAAAATTAATGCATATACCCCATTCATAAATTGAAGGGGATTTATGGAGAGGTCTGGTTGAAATGAAAAATGATAACATATTTATAGAGTAACATGGAGGGGGGGCTCTAACCAAATAATATATCAGTGGTGAGAGGGGAGGGACAGCAAATACTAATTCTGTGGATTTGTTGAAGAAATTTCTTTCAACACTGTTTGGCGGGAACAGCATTCAGAGAAATTTCCAGCTCACCAAACAGGCGTAAATTAAACGATGTAGGAATTCCTGCCAACATAAAGGGTTTCACTCTTCTACTAAACAATGAATTAACTTCTATGACGGAGCTCAAAGAGCAATATGAAAACTCTGAGAGCAAGAAGAAAAGCCAGGGAAACTCCCTCTAAGGACGAAGAAGAAGAGGACGGAAGCTCCTCTGGATAGAATAGAATAACAGATCTACTAAGGGTGCGCCTCCCTCCTAGGAGGCTATGCCAACTAGTGCATTTTCTCCTGAATGATACAGCAGTTTATTAATGGACGAATTTAATTTCTTTTTTCTATCCGTTCTTTAGGAACCACTACTATTCACTAAGCCTATGTTCATTAAAAATATATACCCATTATCGATTCATGAGTAAAAACGTCTAAGTAGGTATGGGTTGAGAGCTATTCAGTAAAACAGACGAACCTGGGAGACAATGGAAGAGACTGTCTCCCGAGGGAGACTATCTCTCCCAAGAGATTTTCAAAATAGATAATCACTAGATATTTTCACTATCTCTTTTAGTGAATAGGAACAATTGGAAATACTGAAAATTCATAAGTTAGGCTCTTCTGTAAATGAAATAAATTTCCAAAATCATTCACCTTTGATCGATTTATTTCTGTAAGCTTGGTTAGTATCACCTCATGGCGTTTGTTTCCTTTTCCTTTTGTCCTACCTCCTTTCCAATCAGAATGTTCCACCCTTCACTAGTGTTGTATTCCAGCCAATCAGGCTCCACCTCCCTTTCACTTCCTTAGCCAATGAGATTGCACTACCATTCACTCGAGTTGTATAAATAGGAGCTCGAGTTCCAGTAGTTTCATTCTATCGTGTACTGATGATGGTGTAACAACCGAAACCGGTCTACAGTTTGTTAGTTTGACGGGGAAATAGACTATTTCTATTTTCATCCTGTAGTTTTTTAACGATATGGGATCGCGACAGGTGTTTGAAGTAGGTAATTCGGATCAAAGATAGGTGGTATCCATCATTCCTAGGTGACCACTGACTGTATAGTAATTGTAGAATAGTAGTGACCAACCGTTAACAGTTGATTTATATGAACAAACAGTAGCCATTTTATGAAATTCCGTTCTTTGTTTTCGGGCTCTTCCCCCCCCCCCCTCCCCCCTACTTCTCCTATGGCCCAAATTCGGATAATTTACTTAGGCCTTCATATGATTTTCGTCTAATCAGAAGACTATTCACTATAGTTAGCTGAACAGATTGAAACAACTCTGCGGGCCATAGGGCCGAAAATCCAAACTTACCAACCCTTAATTCTACAAATTTCATTCTGATCCAATATTTGAAAAAAAAATTAAGAGGTAGGTACATTACCCTCAAGTTGGACAATTTGAGAGATACTGCCCTAATTTTTCATGAAAAGTTAGAACGCTATTCATCATTTACTAAACTAATCAATTTAAAACATGTGCAGCCTCCCCTACACACCTATCAACTCGCACATTCTCGCTGAGTTTCAGAAATTTTGTTTTCAGGTCGATGGCATGGGAGAAACTTCTCATCTTGTCTGATCACAATGGTTTATTACTTATTTGGACTTGGAGGATACAACAGCACAAACTACTAGCACTAGGACAAACTAGCAAACCTCACCGCCCTACAGGCGTAGATGACAACTACAGATAAACAATCGTGTCAAAATCGGTTCAACCAATGAGCTTAACAATCAAATGGGAAATTAAAGATTCATTACTAACCGAGACAGAACAGTGAAGGGATGAGAAAATAAGGTACCTCCGTGGGAAAGGATCGAACTGACCCCTGTTACTTTCTAATTATGGTAAGTACTTAGCGCTAACTGAGGGACTGTGACCAACGTATTACACCAACTATATGAGAGGGGGTTCCTCAGTTTTTCCCATTATAAAAGGTACAGCAAGAGTATTCACGAGAGGTATACAAATGGCACTACCCCCCAAGGGAATTTTCGTCAGCTAGGTACCTATCCATTGCAATGGATTTCAGAGGGAACCATTATAGTGCCAAACATGCAAGAACCTAGGAAATTTCTGTGAAATCGGGCGATTCGTTTGTGATGTAACCCTATTTACAAGCTCTATGTGAAATAGGTACTTTTATCTTCTTTACTGGGACAAATAAAGTTGTATAGGTTGAAATATGAGTCTCTCTATGCCGTGGGTATTACCAGCACTGTTACCATCCTATCTAGAAAATAGTTATGAAAACAATAATATCATTGGGAATGCTAACTTATTTCCTGGATTTGGAAGCTTTAGAATATGACGACATGCGAGAATGACGATCATTGGTGAATACCATTTTATGTTCTTAGAATTTCATTAACTCATTACCTAATCTGCAACTTATAAATGGAATGATTGGTATTCTATTCTAGACAGGTCCAAATGGGAGGTACCCAGGTTTTACTGACTACACGACTCAATACCTAACAAACGATTCATAATATACCTAAGCAGGCGATATTTTTAAGGATTATATACATTTTTGTTCCCATTATTTTTTTAGTCATATCGGGGGAATCATAACAGCAAAGAAATCATATTTATGTTGTAATGTAGATGTCGTGAGTCCCTCCCGGAACTACAACTCCCTAGCATTTAAGTCCTCGCCAAAAACAAACTGTTAAATTAAGTTCCGGCGAATAAACAGTAAGAGTGGGGCAAGAGACGCAGGACCCGGTGCACAACCTGGAGCCCCACTACCATGGTGGTGGCTTCAGGGTCTATATAACCCCGGATCCTGCGCCATTTTCGCCATTCTACATTTCCTCTAGCTGCTGGCTACTCTCTCTCTATCCTCAACCTCCTCTCTCCAAATTCAACTCTTAAACTCTAACACCTATCATTCCACAGTAAATTCATACACACACATTTCATCAGAATTTGGTGGAGGTCCCGCCCTTAACCAAACGCTGATGACACACACTACACGCTCGGTGGAGGTCCGCCCTTAACCGCAAAAACACACACTCTAAATTCATACACACATAAATTTAGTCAGGATATGGTGGAGGTTCCGCCCTTAACCAAACTGGCGAAATTTATCACACGCTCGGTGGAGGTCCGCCCTTAACCGCACACACACACACACACACACACTCGCCAAATTTCACTCACCAAAATCCACTCAAAATTCTATTATTATCACACGCTCGGTGGAGGTTCGCCCTTAACCGCGACAACATAAAAACTACACACTTCAAATTCAAACCTATCCAATATCCAAATTACCTCCACCTCTCATGGTGAATTTTAAATCAACATAAATTCACCATAGTGGTAACCACCGACGTTCCCGCTTCCTTCTTCCTTCTCATCATGGAGTCTTCAGAAAATCGCTCGGCCCCCCTCTTGACGTTCCCGTCCACCTTGCCGGCCGCTACGACACCGCCAGCCGACGTCATGACCGCTGCCTCCGCACTCCCCCTCTCACTACCACCCTTCTACACGCATGACCTCTTCCTTTGGTTTTTTCAAGTGGACGCCTCCTCCTACGCCGCCGCCGTTCGCAGCCAACGGGTCCGATACTCCAGGGTCATTTCACTGCTCCCCTATGATGTCCTCCTACAAGCGTCCGACATTTCCTCCGACAGCGCCACCGCCTATGACGACCTCCGCAGTCGGCTTACCTCCCTCTACCAACCATCAAAATTCGCCCGCATCGCAGTGCTGGCGCAGCCCCAACACCTCGGCGATCTAAAACCATCCCACCTCTTCCGCCGCCTGCGTCACCAGCTCCACGACGTACTGACGTCCGACGTCACCCGCACCTTCTGGCTCCGGGCACTTCCCGCCTCCGTCCAGATCGCCCTAGCGAGCCATCTCGACGCCGCCGACGACGACCTCCTCCGCCTGGCCGACACCATTCACGACCTCGCCTCGGCCGCTACGATAGGCGAGCTACGCCGTTCCACCCCTCGCCCACCTTCCACCAATCGCAGGAGCCGTTCCGTCTCCTCCGATCGCAGGCACCGCTACCCCTCCGCCGATCCCCGCAGACCTTCTTCCCCCTCCGACCGACGTGGGCGCTCGCCCGCACAACGTCGGGATGACACGACGCAACAGTGGAAGGAGTGGCTCCCAGCGGACCCCCCCAACCGCTGCTTCTATCACATCAATTTTGGCAACAAGGCTAGAAATTGTCAACCACCCTGCGCCTTCAACAAACCGCTGGGAAACGACGCAGCCCGTCGGTAAATCCGGCGGGCCCCCCTCCACGTACCCTCGGGGGGGACCACACTCTTTCCCCCCCCCCCCCCCCGCCACCATCGCCTCCGCCGCAACATACGCCGACGCCACCCGCCCGACCCAGACGACGCAACCGCGCCGCAACCCACCTCTCGACGCTTCCGCATTGCCTCGACGCAACCGCGACGCAGCCTCCGCAACCCCCACGCCCACTGCACCTACAACACCTCACCTTTCCTGCGCTGACGCCGTCCGCACGATCCGGACGACGCCTTCTCCCCTACACACCGATGGCCGCTCCCACGCCGCCGCCGACGCCGCCCGCCTGAACCGGACGACGCACCAAAAAACAACCGCACCTACAACACCTCGATGCACCTGCAACACCGCACCTACAACACCTTGCCGCACCTGCGACGCCGCTCCTCCAACACCTCAACGCACCTGCGACACCGCACCTCCAACACCTCAACGCACCCGCGACGCCGCACCCACAACACCTCACTGCACCTGCGACGCCGCTCCTCCAACACCTCAACGCACCCGCGACGCCGCACCCACAACACCTCGCCGCGCCTGCGACACCGCACCTCCCACCCTTCGCCGCGCATGCGACACCGCACCTCCAACACCTCACCGCACCTGCGACACCACGCTGCCAACTCCTCGCCGCGCCTGCGACTCCGCACCGGCACCTCTCATCCTCTCCTTCGCTGACGCCGTCCGCACGAAACGGACGACGCCTAACCCGCACTCCACACCCACCGCAGCGGCCGCCGCCGCAGCCGCAACCGCCGCACCTGTCACAACCGCACCCTCCGCCCTCATCGCAGCCGCGACCTCCGCAACCGCCGCAGCCGCAACCTCCGCACCTGTCGCAACCGCACCCTCCGCCCTCATCGCAGCCGCGACCTCCGCAACCTCCGCAGCCGCAACCTCCGCAATCATCGCGGCCGCAACCTCCGCAACACCGCCCCCACACCTTCCCGACGCAAACGCCACAGCCGCAACACCTCTCCTACGACCTCCGCCGACGTCGACCCCTTGGACCAGTCGACGCAGATCTCCCACTCCGACGCCCTCCGCCAACTCAACCAGCCCCCCCTCCGCAAACATGTTTCCTTCTCCATTGAAAAACCTACCACCCCTCCCGACCTCCTTCAGATCCCTAACCCCTCCCCCGCCGCCTCGCCCACAGACGCCGTCTACCCCCATTTCGCACCTTCCCACCAACGCCTTTTCGTCCGATGCGAGCGAACGAACACCCCCTTCCTCGTCGACACAGGGGCGGCCCTGTCGATCTTCCCCAACTCCCTCCTCCGTCGCCAGGCGCGCTGCGACCGTCAGCTTCTCTACGCCGCCAACGGGACCTCCATTCCTTCGTATGGCACATACAATTTCACCATCCTCCTCGGGAAAATTGCCTACGAATGGACGTTCACCGTGGCGGACGTGGAGAAGCCCATCCTGGGGGCCGATTTCCTTGCGTATTTCGGTCTCCAGGTTGACGTCAAGCACGCACGCTTGCTCGACCCCTCCACTCAAACCCACCTCCACGGGTTTATTAACTCAGTCTCCCCTACAGATCGCACCACCCAACTCCTACACACCTACAAACCCCTACCCCACCCCTCCGCCCACAACAACTCTATACAGCACCACATAGAGACGACAGGACCACTGAGAATAGAATATACTAGAGCGGCCCTTCACGTGCAAGCCGCCTAGCGGAAAGTGTGCTCTGCCCCCCCAACCCCTTGGTTCCCCGACCCCGCCCTGCGGAGCATTACCCCTGTACTGTTGCGCCCGCACAATCTCGCCGATAGCCTCAATTTGCATCTAGATTTTTGTACGTTTTTAGTTCAGATAATTTTGTTATACTGCGTACGAGTATTAGTACCTTGTTAACTGGCAGGGGGAAGGCTGAATAATATGGGAAAGGAAGTATCAATCTTGGGAGTATTTTTTGACTCAAAAATGATGAGATCCAAACGTGAAATGTGTCTGCAGATTGTGTGAATCATTCAAATTACATCCAAATCGCCCTAACGAAGCAAAATTGGATGACGTGCCATCGCAAGTGACAGAGGCAACTCTGATTCCAGTGTCAGATAGAAGTTGAAGGCATTGAGACATCAGGGAGTGGATTTGTACCCCACTGATTCCTTTTATGAAAAAATATCCCAGAGGAATTTTCCATACAGAGTTGCTGCAGACGAGATGGATGACGAACACTTCATTGGCTACAGGAGCTCCGTCGTCAGTGTTTCCGCATCCCAAATCCATGTACCCATACAACTTCTTTCCGTCCCAATCAATATGTTGTCGAATAGCCATAGAATCAAACATTAAACTGCATACAAGGAGGCTTTGGTTTGGACATTTCTCTTTGAGAACTCTGAAAACTTCGGAACAGAAACCTGGTTCAGCATTTATGGATGAATACCATTTCGCAATTGTTCGACGATGTGGAAGGCTAGTCTGAAACGTATGACGAACGAAATCGTAAGCTTTGGGAGATAAAAAATGTAATGTTGTGGCGAAGTTTCTTATAGACGCTCATCGTAAATTTTTCTCAATTTCTGGTTGACGTGTTTCTGGGATTCCCTTTTCATTAAACAAAAAGATGTCTTGGAAATATTGCTCAACAAATCCCCATGCTCCGACTGAATGAGAGTTTTTTTTGCAACTCCTTGATGATCTCCTTCAAATTTGCTACTTTTGAATTGAGTCTCTTCTGTTTTAGCGTGACGTTTCTCAACTGCTTTTTAGTCTCAATCAATTTCCTATGGGTTTTTTCAAGCTTTTCAGCAGTCAATTCTAATTCGGATTTTGGTATCTTTCCCGGAACTGGAGGTGGAATCGGCGATGGGTTCCGTTTCAAAACTCGTCTTGGGGTTATAGAAGAGGAGGAAGAAGGCTGTAAATATGCTGGGAAAGCTGGGAACACGGATGGAATCGAATCTTTTTTCAGGTATCTCCGGAACGGCGACGAATTGTCATAATCATTTTCTTTAAAGTGTTCACTACACACACGACTGTAATCAGTTGGTTTCCAATTGTCCCTTCTTATAGCTCGAATCCATTTTTCCCTGAGTTCAGGGTCACTGGGAAAACGATGAAAGGAAATCGATTTTACCTGTACTTCCTCACTACCTCCTGACGCTTTCTTCTTGGGCTCCTTATTGCTACACCCATATGCAACACAAACACCCATTCCCACACAGGAAAAGAAAAAAAGAAACGACACGAAAACGATAAGGAAAATGGTGCAAACACGGGGCGTGTACTAGGGGCTTAAGTACCTAGAAGGCAACAAGGCGATGAGTTGGGGAACCAGAGAGTGAGGGAAGCCTGACACATCGTCGGGTCCCACTCGGCCGCTCTAGTATATTCTATTCTCACTGGACAGGACCGCCCCTCTCCGCCAAAGCTCGCCGCCTCCACCCCCTCCAACTCCAACAAGCCCGCGACCATTTCAACAAATTAATCGCAGACGGCATCATCCACCCCTCCAACTCCCCATGGGCGTCACCCCTCCACGTCGTACCTAAACCCGATGGAGGGATACGGCCCTGTGGGGACTATCGCCGCTTAAATTCCCGTACCATCCCTGACTTGTACAATGTCCCCCACCTCCGCGACTTTTCATCCCACCTCCACGGCGCCACCATTTTTTCCACCATAGATATCGCCCGCGCATTCCACCACATCCCCATCTAACCCCCCCCGACTTCCCCAAGACAGCGATCATAACCCCCTTCGGGTTATTCGAGTACGTAAAGATGGGTTACGGCCTCCGCAACACAGCCCAGACTTGGCAGAGGTATATGGACCAGATCCTCCGGGGGCTTCCATTCGTCTTTTGTTTTCTTGACGACGTTTTGATCGCCTCTCGCTCCCCGGAGGAACACCATGCTCACCTCCGCCAAGTCTTGGCTATATTCGCTGCGGAGGGCCTCACCATCAATAAAGAGAAATGTTCTGTCGCCCAACCAACTGTCCGCTGTCTTGGCCACCTCGTTTCCGCCTCCGGCATCACTCCCCTCCCCGATAAGGTCAAAAATATGATCGATTTCCCGCCCCCTCGCAATGCTACGGAGCTACGGCAGTTTCTGGGGATGATTAATTTCTACAGGCGGCACATTAAGCATGCCGCCCAACACCAGAAACCGCTCGTGGCTGCCGTCCCCCAACCCGCAAGCAAAAACGACCGCCGCCCCATCGAATGGACCCCCCAATTAGACGCCGCCTTCACAAAATGCAAAGAGGACCTCTCTGCCGCCGCTCTTCTTGCCCATCCCGACCCCCACGCCCCCCTCTCCATCACCACCGACGCCTCCGATTGGGCCATCGGGGCAGTCCTACAGCAACACACTGGCGCCACCCCCCAACCCCTAGGATTTTTTTCCAAGACCCTCTCCCCCCGCCAACAAAAATATTCAACTTTCGACAGAGAACTCCTCGCCATCCACGAAGCCATTCTTCACTTTCGTGACTTCGTGGAGGGCAGGCAGTTCTCTGTCATAACGGGCCATAAGCCCCTCACCCACGCCCTCCTCCAGAGCAGGAAAACCGCCTCACCCCGCCGCCTCCGGCAGCTCGAGTTCATCGGACAATTCACGACCGATATCCGATACCTGCCGGGGGCGGAAAACTGTGTGGCGGACACCCTCTCCCGCCCCACACCCGCGCCAGTGGAGGAGCTGCTCCCCTTCCCCTCACCTCCTGTCATAGCCGCCCACCAACTGCCCACCTCCGACCACGCCCTAGCCAACCTCGAACAACTGCCGCCCCTCAACCTCTGGTGTGACGTAACGGCCGACTCTCCGCGCCCCTACGTCCCACCAGACCTCCGGCGGCAGTTGTTCGACCACTACCACGCCCTCCACCACCCCGGCATCCGCGCCAGACGAGACCTTATCAAATTGCGGTACTTCTGGCCGCACATGAACACGGACATCAGAAATTGGGTCCGTGCGTGCCAGAAGTGCCAAAAATTCAAGGTCTCGGCGTCGCCCGCCGTTTCCCCCCCCACCCCATTGAAGACGCGCTGCCGTGGGAGCACGTCCACCTCGATATAGTAGGTCCCCACCCCCTTCGGAGGGGAAACGGTACTGCCTCACCATGATCGACCGCAGAACAAATTGGATTGAGTGTATACCACTCGCCCAAATTTCCGCGGACGCCGTCGTGACCGCGTTACTATCTAACTGGATCGCCCGCTACGCCTGTCCGCGGAATATCACGGTCGATCAGGGGAGGCAGTTCGAGTCAGCCCTCTTCACCGACCTACTACGCTCCCTCGGCATCACAAAAATCCGCACCACCCCCTACCACCCTCAATCAAACGGCAAGATAGAGCGGTGGCACCTGGTCCTTAAGCAAGCAATAGCCACCTCCGCTTCAACACCCACTTGGACCAAGCACCTCCCCTATATCCTTCTCAGCCTCCGCACATCCCAACGCCCCTCCGATGACGTCAGCCCAGCCCAGCGGGTCTTTAAGGACCCGATACGGCTGCCCGCTGACGTTTTTTCCCCCCTCCAACCCGTCAATTAACAGGGACCCCCATCCACCTTCCCCACCCAAAACTGACACCACTTACCCCAAACGTTTTCATTCTGCTACCCATATGTACCTCAAAGAACCGGGAATGAACAAAACTTTCAAACCACTTTACGCCGGCCCCTTCCCTGTAATCCGTACTTCAAACACAACCGCCGCCCTGTTAATTGACGGGAAACCCTACACAGTCCCGCTAGTCCGATGTAAACCCGCACCTGTTCTCCCCGATCCCGCTACACCTCATACCACTGACGATCCAACACCCTCACCGCTCCCCGTCACCTCCGTCTCCCTCACCGGACCCCGACGTCGCCACCGCTCTCCGCGAAGTCCTGGGTACCGGCTCCCAACCGCTCACCCCCTTCACCGCCAACTTGACAGTGAAGGGGCCCCTCTATCAGTCTTCACCAACGTGAAGACTGTTAGAGGGTGACGCCTCCCCCGACCCCTCACCCACACCGCCGCCCAACAAACCCTAACTACACTCCTCTCACGTTCGTTCGCTCGCTCCATTTTGCCACCAATTATATTTCTGTATCTATCCTTCAATTATCACTCCTCCCTCATCGTCTGCGCGGCTCCCCCAACCCCCACCTTACCTACTCCATATACCCTTTTCCTCTCCACACTATCTTCATCTGTAAATACTATACCATACTTCATCTGTCAATCATCTGTAAAGCCACGCACTGTTCATACCTCATATCTCCACCTAGCACTAAGCCCCTACCTGTACTCCTAGCCTAAGCCACTCAATCATCACTGTAAATATCACTCAATCTTAACTGTAAATATTATGTTTCCGCAACAACCAATACTATATCGCCTAGCAT
Organism: Leptopterna dolabrata; assembly: GCA_954871275.1. NCBI lineage: Eukaryota > Metazoa > Arthropoda > Insecta > Hemiptera > Miridae > Leptopterna > Leptopterna dolabrata. Next base: position 89,330,281 of record OX940974.1, on the reverse strand, counting down.
GTAAGTTTACCTTAAATATAAGTCACCATCAGCGTCCACCCTGTTTGCCGTCGCCCTCAGCACCTGTACTCCTTTTATTACCGTCCACATCGCCTTCAGCGCCCATATTGTTTGCCTTCCGCCTTCAGCTCCTGTCAACCTGCGCCTTCAGCCCCGCTACTGTTTTCCATCGCCTTCAGCTTTTGTAACTCTGCGCCCTCAGCTCCCTCAAATTTGTTTTTTTTTTGCTCGAACTGGGGGGACCTCTGTCGTGAGTCCCTCCCGGAACTACAACTCCCTAGCATTTAAGTCCTCGCCAAAAACAAACTGTTAAATTAAGTTCCGGCGAATAAACAGTAAGAGTGGGGCAAGAGACGCAGGACCCAGTGCACAACCTGGAGCCCCACTACCATGGTGGTGGCTTCAGGGTCTATATAACCCCGGATCCTGCGCCATTTTCGCCATTCTACATTTCCTCTAGCTGCTGGCTACTCTCTCTCTCTATCCTCAACCTCCTCTCTCCAAATTCAACTCTTAAACTCTAACACCTATCATTCCACAGTAAATTCACACACACACATTTCATCAGAATTTGGTGGAGGTCCCGCCCTTAACCAATCCTGATGAAATACACTACACACCCGGTGGAGGTCCGCCCTTAACCGCTCACACACTCTTCACAAATTTACTCCTAAATTCGCTCACCCACATATTTCATCAGAATATGGTGGAGGTCTCGCCCTTAACCAAACGCTGATGACACACACTACACGCTCGGTGGAGGTCCGCCCTTAACCGCAAAAACACACACTCTAAATTCATACACACATAAATTTAGTCAGGATATGGTGGAGGTTTCGCCCTTAACCAAACTGGCGAAATTTATCACACGCTCGGTGGAGGTCCGCCCTTAACCACACACACACACACACACACACACACACACACACACACACTCGCCAAATTTCACTCACCAAAATCCACTCAAAATTCTATTATCATCACACGCTCGGTGGAGGTTCGCCCTTAACCGCGACAACATAAAAACTACACACTTCAAATTCAAACCTATCCAATATCCAAATTACCTCCACCTCTCATGGTGAATTTTAAATCAACATAAATTCACCATAGTAGATAATAAATTTCTGTCTCCCGTAAACCAGTTACTATTCACTTTGCCTCCAGACTAAATTGAAAAACGAAAACTGAGTTTCCTTGGGAAATTCGTAAGCGGCCCTTTCAAGGGTGAACAATAGCTTTTTTTCGAGAGATCAGTCCCAAATCCAGGTGTAGATGGGTAGGGAAGTAAGGTAGTGGATGGGTATCCAGGTACAGTGAGTGAGCATCTCGTCACATTGAGTGTAAGGGTTGGAATCTTAGTTTCAACAACTGCCACCACACGATAGCAGCACTTCGGAGGCACATTCTTAACATGTTGCATACGACGTGACGCCGATCGGCGTCATTCCATCCCTATTCAAGAAGACGGCATGACGCCAATGGGCGTCCTCGTTCTGTTTATTTTCAATGAATTGTTTTGAAGGCTGGATAGTTGTGTAATTTTCTGTAGGCCTTCGTTGGATGATGCCCTCTCAAAGGACACCGTTTTCACCGATCGGTGTCATTCCATCCCTATCATCGGTGTCATTCCATCTCTATCCAAGAAGACGGCATGACGCCAATGGGCGTCCTCGTTCTGTTTATTTTCAATGAATTGTTTTGAAGGCTGGATAGTTGTGTAATTTTCTGTAGGCCTTCGTTGGATGATGCCCTCTCAAAGGACACCGTTTTCACCGATCGGTGTCATTCCATCCCTATCATCGGTGTCATTCCATCTCTATCCAAGAAGACGGCATGACGCCAATGGGCGTCCTCGTTCTGTTTATTTTCAATGAATTGTTTTGAAGCCCAGCGTGGCTGGATAGTTGTGTAATTTTCTGTAGGCCTTCGTTGGATGATGCCCTCTCAAAGGGCACCGTTTTCACCGATCGGTGTCATTCCATCCCTATCATCGGTGTCATTCCATCTCTATCCAAGAAGACGGCATGACGCCAATGGGCGTCCTCGTTCTATTTATTTTCAATGAATTGTTTTGAAGCCCAGCGTGGCTGGATAGTTGTGTAATTTTCCATAGGCGTTCGTTGGATGATGCCCTCTCAAAGGACACCGTTTTCCTGGAAGTTCTTGCCCTCCAGGTTTCGTATTGAATGTGTTAAGGTATAAGTAGGCGCACGGACATGACAGGTACAAAATATATTTCCTTATAGCCTAAGATGTCTAAGGGTTGGCAAAATTCAGTAACTAATATTGGTGTCAATTCTTCCTCTCTCTCTCTCTCCCTCCCCCTCCTCATTGCTAAGTGCGTTAAGCTTTCTTTTGTTTTCTGCAGAGGGAAACTTTCGCCAGATTTTTCTAGCTTTTCTTCTGGCCTGTACGAATTCCCTTACTTCGTGGGGTTGTTGAAATGATAGATAGATTTCTTTCGGTTGGACAGGGTGCAGGACCAGCAGGCTTCCTGGACACTTTCAGTCAAACGTTCCACCTCCATTTCCAGTTGTTCAGATGTTCTGATGGGCACATTTAAATTGATACTGTCAGACAATTTTTCTCGGAATAACTCCCAGTTAGTGTACTGATTAGTAAGTTTTGGGGGTCTCTTCTTCAAGGATTACTGAGTTGCTAGCTTTGAGGATGACAGGAGGACGTCACTGTCCTCGGAACGTATGTAGTTGCCTGAAACTCATTTTACTATGAAGAAGTCTAAGAGGTCTGGTACTTTACTGGCGACTGTTGGCCCTCCTCCTAAGTGAAAATGCATTTAGTTTCTTGACCTGCTTTAAAAAATTGTACTCCTTTTGGGTTGCACATCCTTGATCCCCAAAATTAGTGTTTTGCATTGAAATCACCCTCTATAATGAAGTTATCCGCGACAGCCTAAGCTGTCTAAGGGTTGTCAAAATTCAGTGACTAATACTGGTGTAAAGTCTCCTGTGTAATTCGCTCTACATTCACAGAATAGTAAGGTTTGGGTTATGGTTTGGTTGGGTTGGTTAGTTAGGTTTGCGTTAGGTCTGGTATGGCTTCACCTCCTTGGAATAATTCCCTATTTTGGCCGGATCCAGGCACCTAGGCATTTCAATGCACTGGTCTTGCGTAAAATTTCCCCTCCCCAACTATTGGGCCCCAAACTCCGCCACCAAAAGTGAAAGGCATCCTCCTCATTAGAGTTGCATAGCTCACAAATCTGTGCCGCCCTCCACGGCACAAAGTTGAGGAACCCCCCCCCCCCAACTTGAGACACCACCGTACATTTCCTAAATTAGGGTGTTGCAGGTAGGTCGGTGGGCCAGGCCCGCTCCAGAACTAAGGCTCCCTGCAAGATACCTCTGGATAGCAATCAGCCTCAATTTCCCACTTGATATTAGCAAAACCGAAAGATGGTTCACACCGGAATGTAGAACTACGAAGTACCTGGCACAAAGGAGATACCATAAGACGCATAGGGAGGGCTACCCCAACTGATAGCTGAGTACCTTAACATCATGGCTGAATACAATCAATACAATCGCACAAGAAGGCAAGAATAGGACAAACAAACTAAGGAAGAGTTCACACTGGCTATGCCTCTACCAATGTACGTAAAATCTACTGGTGTGTTAGATTCTGAGGTTTGATTTATCAATTACTATGACTTGACTAGATTTTGGTGTGTGAGGAGCAAGACAACACCATGAGTGCTATCTCTGATGGCTATATAGGTTTTTGTAAGGCAGAATATATCGTACTGCTCACGTTCCGAAAGTCCTAATAAATCCTCATTTATTGAACTTACTTTCTTTTTAATCGAATTTTCTGGTATGAACTGGGAATCTGAGGCTGACTGCTATGCAGAAGAGTTTCCTCTTTTTTAAAATTCTTTTTTAGGGGGAATTTCCCGGTTTCTCTTCTTGCTCTCAAAACTGCCATATTGCTCTATGAGCCCCCTCCAAACGTTTGAACTGAACCGTTCGTGTACAGTACGCGAACCTGAAATTCCAGTGTGGACAGTGCAGCAAACACGTTCGCGTACTGTTTTTCACGATCCACATTTGTCGGTTTTTTTCCATGAACACAAAGGGGTTCGGTTTGCATGTCTGGACAGGTAGCTGCTGTGTGGATCGAACGGTCCCCACCCCCTAGCTATTGAAAGACTGGTTCCTGGGTGGTTCGCCCGAATTTCTTCACCACGGTGGTTCGCAAAATGTACGCCAAAACAAAAATCACGACATACGGTTCCCGCACCATACAGGAACAGTTTGGTTCAAAGGTGTGGACAAGGCATTACATTCCGCCGAAGAAATTAATACATCATTTACTAGAAGACAGAAACCATTTATCTTGACAGGAATTCATACACCGGTTAATTTACAACTGTTAGGCGAGTTTCAAATTTCTTTAAATGCTGTGTTCAAACAACAGTGGTGGAGCGGGGGTTGGGGGAAGGCACAGGTATCTATATGCACATCCAAGAGCGAGGTGTGAAGGACCAAACATGCTACTTTGGCTGGCAAAATGGATATCAACCATTTTGTGGCTGAGGAGGTTTTCTTGGCGGGGTCAAATAATTCTGAGCTGCTTTCTTTCTAGTAATGTCCCCACTCTCAAGCCACCTCAAACTCTGACCCCCAACATCCTACATGTATTTAGTAATGATACAGCATGTACCCTCTACTTTCATGTTAGTAACAACCTTTAAACACCTCCATGTTTTCCTATTTGTATGGAACAGGAGAAAATCCTGAGTAATGCAAGCGTCATGTTTCACAGTGAAACACAAATATCATGCACACACCCCATTTGGTAGTGAGTGACCAAAACGATGCCTCAAAGTAATATTCTATAACGCAAACTGTCAAGATGCACAGTAGTTCCTTGTGATCTCTGGGGTTGCACTCCAGAGGATGAAGGCAGATACTGAAACCTTGGTTAATGAGACCATGGTAATAAGAAACTAAGGTTAGGTTCTGAATTACATTTTAGAAAAGGTACTTTGCATTCATAGAAATAATATTCATCAGCCTGCATTTATGAGTCTTGATGAGGTAAATTATATTCGTTCACCAGGAGTATGTTAATTATGCTCCTACTATTATTATTATAGGAACTAACCTATAGATTCAATACTCAGTTTTCGTGTTTTGCACTTAACTTTGCAAGTTCCTGTGAACGAAAAATTTCACTTTGGTTTGTAGTGGCAATTACAGTCAAAATGCAAAATCCAGTGTGAAAAAACAATTTTATGTACGCAGTGTAAATGCAGTGTTGGCATTTATGTAGTGCACGTAGTATAAGTGCTATGTGTTTATGCTAGGGTGATGCCGTGTTGTATGATATTTGAATTCTACATCAAAAACTGAAGGGGGGGGGGGGGAGTATGATCATTTCCCCCTTAGTAAAAGCAGAAAGCCCACAAAAAAAAAGTCGCAGATTGGCATGTTCTCCTAAATGATCATATAAAAGGTGCAGAGAACAAAGACGACAGACGACTCTGTAAAGCAATTTGAGTAATGCAAACAACATGTCATTAATGCTGTTATATTGTCCTAGTTCAAAATATGAAATGGGTTTGAGTGTCGATGCTTCTGATCATGCAATCAGAGCAGCTCTCCAACAACAATATCACTCCTCCTACACTGGTCAGCCCCCCCCCCCCCCCCTCCATATTATCATTGATCATAGTGAAGGGGATCACACGAACCTAATCACCTCGCTCATTCAGGCCAACTCATTGAGTGTTAACTTGACCTTTACTTCAAACATCTGCTCATAATATGATTGACCATATTATGGTCAAGCTAAACACCTGGAAATTCCTGTTTCAGAAACTGAAATATCTCCCTTTTGTTTGTCATCAACACACTGACTGCCACAGTGCTTTTCAGGATTCTGGTATACAAAAATGGACAAACATGGCAAGTAAACAAACAATAACTCGTAGTTTGCATTTTATTTAATAATGCAAACATGAGCAACATTTGGGATTTTTTATATTTCAAAGCCAAAGTTAGATACTGCCCAGAAAGACACTCTGAAAAGGAAAAGAACCTAAAAGTTTTCCAAAAATTATGTACGTACTACAATTTGTAGACTTATTGTAATATCGTATTTTCCTCTCATAACATGTTCTCATGACCTAATATAAGGCTTGAGAAATAACAAGCTGCTATCTACCCTCGAGTAAACATAATGAAATGCGATAAATACTCTACACATAAATTGTATCAGTAAATCTACAAAATATTACGTCAGCAGCCATGTTGATAGCAACAAACTTATATATGGTTTAATGTCATCAGCTGTGACAATATTTATTAGTTACTAACCTCCTATTATCATTATTTCGACTTCTACCATCTCGATCACCATCTCTGTCCCGGAATGGAGGACCTCTTGGATTTGGATAGTCCTGGTACCTTTCTCTTTTGTGTTCACCTGAGTTTGGAAACCTAGATGAGAACATGAATCAATTAATGAAACGATAGTAGGAAAGATATTATGACACTAGACAGTATTTGTACTTCCCGTCATCTTCACCCGTTCAACTGTGGGGAATGTTAAGCCAAGATGATACAAGAAGAAGCACCAATGAGCTTCAAGTATTCTCTAGGTATACGCCATGTGTAGTTCTTCCCGTTATGTGAAGAACTACACGTTTACGGGAAGTACAGCAACTGTCTACTGTGTACCAAAGATATGCTTTGGGCGAAACCATGTAGAAACTGATGGGGAAAAAACAAAGAATAACAATAATTTGAAAAATTGAAGAATGAGATAGAAACAATATTTTCAACCAATCTGCTGGATTGCATCTAGGACACACACGACTGTTTCCTATACGCCTGTGGTTTTAGTTTCTTCCTGTGAAGAGGGTGGATTGCACAAGCCTATTCCATTACGTTTTACGAGGATAGTATTGTACTGTCTTAATAAAAATATAAGTTTCGATTGTAGTTCAACAAGGGTTAGAAGTGGAATAATAGTTCAGCCAATGAAGGGTTTGCACACAACATGGAACACGTCAGAATTTCTGTAGTAATATTCAGTTGTAGTAGTAGTCAGAATTTCTGACTTCAGGAATGTGTTCAGAGTGATCAATAGATGAACACACTATGAGGGCCGGTTTCACCAATACTTCCTAATCATGGTTAAAATAGTCCACTGTTTTATCGAATCAAAGATTAGAAGCATTGGTTAAGGAAAAGTGGGTTTCACGATTGTACGAACTAAATCATTCGCAACGAAATCGTGGAAACCCATTTCAAAGAAAAACGGAGTTATTGAAAAAATAGTCCATTGTTTTGTTAGTTTTTTCTTTAGTTACTGTTTGTTACTGACGATGGTTTGATCACCAAAACCGGTATAACAGTGTTTTTCACGTTTTTTCGTGTATTAATGGAAATAGACTATTTTTTTCAATAACTCCATTTTTCTTTCATCAGTGTAATCAAACATTATAATGTTTTCAAAAAACGTCGATCTAGCTTTTAAAAGTTGATTCAACAGTATCATGTAGGCAATGGCCCGCCGAAATGGAGGCAATGGGGATGATTAGGTTTGTAAGTTAAGTACCTACTTGTACTTTGGTTTTTTGGTGTTTGGTTTTTATATCACTGATGAGTGTTACATTTGTTTTTGAAAGAAAGTTTGTTGGCTGTCGAAATCACGGAAACCAACATGGAGTTAGCGTCACAAAAAAGAAAACACAGACTGAGTTTGAGGACAGTGAAAAACAGATTTTGGGACAGTGTTCGCAAGTATTTAAACATTATTGAGCATAAGAAAACCGACGGTCTTTATCTGTCGTTCCTGTTATAAAATTTATTTTTTATGCAATACATCATATATCAATATCCCACCAATTTCTCACGAACAAAATAATGGTCCGATTTCACTCAGATTTGATGGGCAAATAGTTGATGATTGTCCTCTATGAATTTCATTGCGATTGGAATTGTATAGTTTTATTGCTAATATTAAATTTTATAGCTCAACTATGCTTCGGCAAATGCGAAATCTCAATCTCTCGAACCGAAAATGGTTAGAGAAAAAAAATCGCAGTAGGTATTAATTATCCAAAGAACTGCATGATCGACTAGAACTGTTTTGTTGACAGGTAGGTAAGGTTGTTTGTTTCTCTCTCCCATCAGTTCAAAGAAACGAAAGCCTGAAAGTCTTTTCAGTTGATTATATTGTAGGTACCTCGTCACGGAATCGATATCAACAAGCTCAAAATAATTCTCTCTCTCATCCATCGAAGACGACGAATTGTGAAATCTTCGTCCTCCATTACCAACAGAAATGCACTAGTAAGTCCCCTACTAATTTTTTTGGATGTAGAATAGTAATAATAATAATATCAAGAATAATGATAATAGAAGAATGGGTTGCATGAACTGCCAAGATGGCGAAGTGGTAAAACGTTGATTTACGACGCTGACCGCCCAAAATTTGCTGGTTAGTTTTGATCTTCGGTCTACCTTGAACGAGGTTTGTGAAACCTAGAGAGTAGGGGGAGGGGGGGGTTGACGCTTTAGTTTTTGACGTGGGGGCGCCATAACACAAGGCGTACATGTTTGGGGTCTAACGTGGAAACACTTCTGATGGTAATGTTAGTCGTAAGACTAACCGTGGCCGAGCTATGAGTGAAAACACAAGACATCAAAACTTCTCGACCCCCCCCCCCCCCCCCCCCAAAGGACAGTGGACTTCAAGTATGTTCACCTCTTGACCACTATTCCTGTTCAAAAATTCTGACGTACCGTCACCAGCACCTTTTTTGGCGTTCACTGACAGGGCTATAGCGGCAGGAAAAGGATAGGAGTAATTTTTTTTCACAGCCTCCCACAGGGGTTTCAAAAATCACCAAATTTTGGGACTTCCATCCATAAGCAAAAAACGCTGCAAAGTCCTTGTCACATGGGTTTATTATTCTATTGGACATACCATACAGAAATGTGGGCTGTTCGTTTTTGGTTCTTTCATGTGGAATAATTTAAATAGCTATTTCTGATGGTTTCCACCAATTTTGGCCCCCAAAACACGAATTAGGTACCATTTTTTTTTCTTCAAATCATCTGTGATCATTGATAGTACCATTTAATCGTCTTGATCCTCGTGTTGACACTTTTTCTAGTGTTATCATACAAACTTATGGTGATTTCAGACGATTTCCCAGGTTTTTGACTCATAAAAAATCAATTTTGGAAGCTGAACATTTGGTAGAACCTCAATTTTCCACTCTTTGGTCAAAATCTACATCATATTCGGTCTTCTCGTCCCAAAAACATGGAAAACGATACCTTAAAAGCTCATGTTACGAAGACGTTACGAAAACACAAAAAGTTACCTATTTTTATACACATTTTCACTCATAACACCCCTGGGTACATTCCGATTGGGCTGCAAAGTTTCGGGACACAACTAGGGCCCAAATGGAGCATGTGTGCGAAAGAAAGAATTTTTTAGACCGAAAATGAAGCCGGTACACGTGATACGGCGTATGGCGGACAGACATTGCATTTTTGGAATCTACGCACCTTGAAACGGAAAAGATTAAATTTAGAGGGGGGTGTTATAAAAATTGTTTGCTGAGCGAATACATAGGTGTATTTTTCACAGAATAACAAACCAATAGGAGCAGTTTCAATGCAAATTCAAGAAGACAGCATTACATTCTTCATTGCTACTCACAGTTCAGTATTTTTTTTATTTTTTATTTTTTTTTATTTTTTTTTAGGGGCGTAGGAGGAGGGTGACTCCAAGTGGTCCCTATGAACTCTCAGGAACAGTTCAGTATTAGACCTAACAGTAATTTCAAACATCTGTAGGGATGAAACAACGTTCATAAATTAATGAGAAAATTACTCAGAATGAAAGTTGTAAGATCACCCTTCTAATTATAATATCACCCTTGAGCTCCTTCTCCACAAAAGTTGGAAAACAAAACAAGAAAATACCTCATTGAATTATGCCATCTATCAGACGAGTTACTCTGGCCATGATCCCCAACTCTCTGAGAACCCGTATCGCTTTTGGGCTTATTTCTCTCCCCATCATTTGGGGGTTTACTGTCGGTTCTTGAAAAAAAAAAAAAAAAATCAGAGAACAAAATGAACAAAATAAAACCATGAAATAATATTTAAGGAATATAAAATTAACGCTCATCATGAATATACCATACATTAAGGGTCCGTAAATGGATTGTTTTATTGGCAAAAACTCTATTTTTTCGATGTTTTTTGAGTGTTTTTACGCAAAAAACACCTAAAAACATATCCCAAAAAAAAATAACACCTCGAAATAAACCTTGTGGCAAATTTTAAGTTTTCGTTTGTTGCCAAACTTGGTGAAGGCGCATGCTCTTCTTACTCAATCTTCTGACAATGACGTGAGGCTCTGGTCAGCGAACCTACTAGTTGATTAAAAAGAAAAAAAAAAGGCTTGATAGGTGCAAGAAGACAGACAGGTAGTACGTGCTAAAAAAAGTAAATTTAGATGTTTTATTAAAACTCATGGAATTGAGGTTCTAATGAAGGTTCAGCTCCCAAAATTCATTTTCTATGAGTCAAAAACCTGGGAAACTGTCTGAAATCACCACAAATTTGTATAATAACACTAGAAGCAGTATCAACAGGTGAATCAAGACACCTAAATTGCATTATCAATGATCGAAGATAATTTGTCAAAAATAGGAACCTAATTCGTGTTTTTGGGGGCCAAAATTGGTGTAAACCATCAAAAGTAGCCATTTCAATTACTGCACATGAAATAAACAATAAGCAAACAGCCAAAATTTCTGTAGATATTTCTAGTAGAATAATAAACCCATGTGACAAGGACTTTGCAGCATTTAAAAAAAAATCAACTAGTAGGTCCACTGACCAGAGCTTCACGTCAAATTCGAATGTCAGAAGGTCGAGTCAGAAGAGCGTGCGCCTTCATGAAGTTTGAGTCAAGAGAGCATGCGCCTACACCAAGTTCGACAACAAACGAAAACTTCTAAAATTCACCAAAAATCGTGGATAAAATCTTAAGAGCTGCGGTTGGTCTCATTCGATGCAGACTTTAATTTGCCACAAGGTTTATTTCAATGTGTTTTTTAATTAGTATGCTTTTAGGTGTTTTTTTTGCGTAAGAAAACTCAAAATTAGTTTTTTTTTGGCCAATAAAATGGTTAATATCAATTCACGGACCCTTAATATGTGGTATATTCGCGATCAGCATAAAATTTCCTATAAGACCTCCAAGTTATTGGGTTACTTTTGGAATCACCCTGTATACATGAAACAGCAGGGATTTTACCACTATCTTGCAGTAATATTACTCCCATGGGTGCAGGTAGCCAGGGGTTCAGTTCACTCACCGGTTTGATTTCTTTGTTGATTCTGAGGGTTCTTCATCATGCCGCCTTTTTTTGCTTTGAGTTCCATTGTTACTTTCAGCTTTCAACACCTGAACCGTACATAAACATGTAGTAAATAAGGACAAGGGGGAAATTTGAAACAAGGAGTAGACCCAAACTTATAAGAAACATTGATGTACTGGAGTACATTTGTGACTCTGTAAGTCAAACACCGATATCTCAAATTTTTTGATACCTCAAACTGTTTTTCAGGTCCAGAGTCGCACCCATAAGCTCAAAACCTCAATAACTCGAACAAACTAATATGTCAAACAAATGGAAGGCCAACGATGGGTGCGTAGATACTCTGTAATTCGAACAAATGCCCCCATTTCTCAACAACTCAACTTGATATGTCGAACGACATGGCTGATGTTTACATTAGTTATTTCTCAGCGGTTATTTCTCTGACAATACACCCGCAGTCATACCTACAAATTGAGAAGGAAGAAATTGCTTAAATAATAGAAGAGAGTTCTAGGGAAGTTGTGAGGGCATACAAACCAATGTTTTTACAATGATGAATGAAATATCAAACATAACTGAAAAAACAAACGTTAAAAAAAATCAAAGAAATAAAACATTTGTTAAACCAGAAAATGTGCCATAGAAATTATAATGATTTGAATGTAAATACATACACAGAATGCATAAATTATTTTGACTGCTTTTGATCTTACATTCAGGCCCCATATTTTCCTGTTTCTAGTACCTATCGATATCTCGAACTCCCAGCTCGATAACTCGAACTACCAATACCTCGAATTAATGATAACTCAGTCCTGAGGTGTTTGAGTTATCGAGGTGCGACTGGTACCTAATTAATAATTGAGCATTCAACATATTGCTACCACGAAGCTACCTTTGATACTTACTTTCAAAGGACAAATAAATAAAATTACATGGAACCTACAAGAACACAAACCTCTTTTTCTTCTCTGTCAGGCTTCAACTTCTTGATAGCATGCTTGTACAATTTGTACAGTTTTTTAGGATCATATTCGGTGAACTTGGATACAAAGTACCAAAGATTACTGTAACAAACAAAAGATACGAGAATTAATTGTAAAACGAATAAATCATCATTCATTCCGATAGTTCATAAATTAGTAGAATAACAATGATCAGTGAACAATAAAAACTATAAGGTAAGTATGATACGCTCAAGAATTTGCCCAATGACTACGAAAGATACGTTTTTTAAATGGGAATTAGGAATAAATAGATTCGAAATGGAAGATAACTCACCTCCGCCACTGTTTGATGATATCAGGGTCTTTGTATTCAGTAAGACATTTATTGATTTGGTCACCAATTTGCACCAAACACTGCCGTGTGTGGTTAACTTGTTCATCAGGCCCAAGAGTTTGATCTGGTTTGTCCAACGCTTTCAATGCTTTTTTCACCGGTCTCATTTTCTCTTTGCACTGTTATATAATGAATAAATAAAATAATGAGAGAAGCATACATTATGTCATCATGTCTGGTACTGCAAGATCAACTACTATTATAAAAACAACCAACTCATACGATATGGCTGAACTGTTTTTATTGATTGGGTGGTGTTGTGCACATGATAGCCTAACTGCTAAGATCAGAGTTATGATAAAATCATGATGAATTTTATTGGCTTTTGATAGAGTGAAGTGAGAAATGGGAGCCATGCTAACTATAAACGAGTAAAAGGAAACCCCGCCTGGGTAGGTAATTAATTGATTGTTTGTTCTCATAGTTCCCAATAACCAGATTTCATGTTATTACTTCAAGTTCCCGATTTCTATTGTTTTTTTTGCCAGTGACACTCTACCTCTCAAATGTTGTCCCATCTTTTATGAATATTATAGTCCTGATAACTGAAATATTTTAAAATAATTATCGAGGTTTTTTAATTTTTGGGAAATTTAATTGCCTTGCCTTGCCTTGTCTATTGTCATGAAATTCATCTTGACTTTTTCATTTAGATTTCATATAGAGAAGCGCACTTGAATGTGGTAGGCTCGAAGCTACAATATTCTTAAATAGCAAAATTTATGTTGGCGATATTATGAACCAATAATGGCAGTGGAAGTATAACATTCTCAACTGGCACTTGTCCAGCTATGTCAGGATTCATTTCTTCGATCGCAGATAGTGTTAAAATTGGATTAGGTGATACTACCGTATCATTTGGTTTCATTGGCTGGTGGTTCAAGATTAAAATTGTTCAAAGCCACTGAAGTTCAACGGACTCATGAGTAGAAGCGATAATTGTGGGTGACAAAATAAAGAAATGCCAACATCAACGCAGCACAATAAAAAACAAAGAGCTCTTGGAGATGTTGACTTTCGGGAGGTTGAGAGCAAACTGAGGCTGAGAATTCCGGTATTTTTTTAAATTCTGTAGAACATCTTGCAAGAATTTACATTTACCTTGGCTCGTCCAAAACTTTAGTGTGCTCATATAGAATTCTAAATGTTCTCCAAGTAATTGAAGACCCTTGCAAGGTTTCATCAAGGTATATATTATGGAGACGAATTTTTTATGTCAATGAAAGTGGGGAGAAATCCATGGTTTCGAAGAAAATGATTCTGTGAGACTGTGTTTATGAAGCCCACAAATTACTGTACATATCGGCAGTTGTTTTTAAAACTTTTAAGATGGCGTCTTTTTGACATTTTAGCTCCTGGCTGGTTATAAGCACACCACTGTCCAAATTGTGAGGCAAATCGATATTATTATTAATATTATCAACTTCATTATACATAGAAATCACATGGAAAATTCATGGTACTCTAAACAGAGCTGCAGCGTTCTTCTCACCTCGTTGAAGATCGAGGGTTCAAGATCTCCGATGACATCCAATGCCCTGGGTTCACTGTTGGCAGTGAAGTGCATGGGGCCCTCGTTCTTTTTCTTCTTCTTTTCCTTCTTTTTGGTTTTTCTTTGTTTTTCATTCTCCAAGTCCTCGTCTTTCTTTTTTTCTTCCTTAAGGTGATTACTCGAAGAATCCTCAGTGTGCAAAACAGGAGCTCCAGCATGCTTGCCACCCTCGCCACCAGAACTGTCATCTTTATCTTCAATGATCTCCTTGGAAACTTCCTTCTTTTTTCTTGTTCTTTTATTTTTCACCTGACAACATTGATTTTTAATTGAAAATCAACACTTGACCAATTACACATATGATCACGGTCCAAAACAGAAACCCCTAATACCTGGCAAAAAGTTGAAATTCAGTCAAGGAAAAGAGTCTGTCTTCCTGTGTATAAATAGGAGATGAGGACCGAAAAATGATTTAAAAAAAAAGTTTTCCCACAATCACAGAATCATTTCAAATAGAATCACTCAAAATGAACCAGGTGAAAGTTAGGAAATAAGACACTACCCTACACAGATTAGATTTGTATGGAACTGATTCGGCTGGTGTAAACATCCATGTGTAAATACGCGTGGCTCTTCACAAACACCACACCTGGTTTAGTGATCTTTCTTCCCACTCCTACAAATCGAGGTAAATCGACGCATAACTCGAGGGAGGTCACTAATGAACCCTGTCGTTATAAACTGAATCGAATAACTGGAGTTCGCATAAACTGTGGGCCTACTGTAGTTGCAGCAGTTTTTCCTGACTTCATAAATTCCAAGAAAATTAGAAAAATAAATTTTCAATAAAGGTAAATAAAATGTAAAAAACCTTTCAAGAGTAAGAAGTCACATTTTCAATTTTCAGCTACTTTAAACTCATAAAATCCTTTAGAATAGATTTCTCTGAAATAGAAACAGTTGTCTGCAATGATTATGGAAGAATTTGGAAGTATGACAGCTGTTACATAGTGTAGATTGTAGAGATCTGTAAGCGAGATATTGCTTGGGAATAAACTAGATTTAATCCGATACCTCGCACCTAACAGCATGATTCATCGACTGTCGAAGGATAAGAGTAGAACTCATAAACGTGATTTCTGGAGAATTGCATTTGATGCGTTCTTCTATAGCCCCCCCCCCCCCCCCCCCAACGACCATGGAACAACCCACACATACCCCCAAATTTCAGCTTGTTCCAATAGTTTTTTATAAGACATATATGCTGGATATCACGTACAGGCATACTCCCTACAGACAGTCCAACAGACGCAGAACCAACCTTGCTTCTTAATGTCTGAAACGCAAAATGCGAGAGGAAATTTTGATTTTGGAAGGCATGCACTTTTTTGACTTTTTAAATGCAATCGAAAAGATTTATAACGATGAAATGGATTAAAAATGGAAAAACTTTAAAAACAAGGTATATACCAAAATTTAACTAAAGCCCACAAATTCCACAATATGGTTTCCTCATCTCTAGTTCATTAAACATCACAGTGAAAAGTACACCACACAGATGTAGAACATTTCTGTAACATATTGAGCATTACTTACAGGTGCGCCTGGTTTCTGGTCTAAATTTTTCCGAAGGACTTTAAGAAGATATTCCGCCCTGGAGGTAAGGTGTTTCACTTGAGGCTTAGTTCCTTCGTTTGTAAGGATTTTGTCACTGATTCCAAGTGATGGATCCATCTTGATTGCCTCCCAAGAACCCATACCATACTGGTATATTCCTTTCAAGAGAGCACTATCGTCAGACGCATCCCAGGTACAGTCAAAATTGGCAGGTTTCACCCTGAAACAAATGGCACATAACATTGACAGTTACAGTCATGCAAAAAGACCATATTATGAGCGAATTTTAGAATTGATGTAACCATCTATTGTAGGAAGGTGTTCAGAGCCACAAAGTGAGGTGTACTTACAATAGTGAGAGGTACTTATAATATCAAACACTCTCCACAGTTTGGTTCATGAAGTTGGGCACTTCTGTCTCCAAATGTTTATGGCATTAAAACAATTAATCAACGTGTCAAATTACCTCCTTGCTATGTTCCTCGACAACTTTACTGGTGGTTTTTATTTTTGACAATGTTTCGTTGCGACTTTTGGCCCACAAATACTGGAATTCAACCCACTGTTTTTGAGAACAAAAATTTGTTTACTACTGGAATAGTCTTTTTCTGCCTCGAGTCACCACTATATTTACCGTTTTTTACCCAATTTTTTTTCAACTCGAGGATAGTGTAGCATCTACCTTTAAATTATAATACCAACATGAGTACCTAATGAGATTCTCAAGTATGAATTTGGTATGTTTTTCATAAACATACCAGAAACGTTGCATAATTTTGGCACTAGATGAATTTTTTTTCAAAACTCTAAACCATTAATTGTACATACAACGGTACACTGCAAAAAATACCTAACTGAAATCTACAAAGTATTGTAAGAACAATTATTGTACTTGATACGAGACGTGTGGTTCAAGGCTGTATTTTGTATAAAAAGCAAAACCGAGAATGAATTTTGTGGTATCTCAGGTAATTCATCAAAACCTACCAACAGTTAACATATGACCTTACACTGCTCATCACCTCCCCTTAGCCTGTCCCCAGGCTGCATAATGTCAGCCTTCACCAACCGATTCACATGCAGCAAGCGACGCACCTTGCCCAACTGCACCCGGAAGAGAACGTCATTCTGCCTCTTCTTTATGACCCTGTCATGTTGCAACTTTTGACAAAGGGCTCTCTTTCGCTGCGGATTGTAGACCCAAACCCAATCACCTTCCTTCAGTGGGGTACTTCGCGCATGTCTATCGAAGCACTCCTTCTGCGTACGCATCTTCAACTGGGCTTCTCTAGTTGCAAATTCACGAACCTACTCCAGGTGGCTTCTCAGGTTCAGTACATATTCAGTCGAAGGCATTTGGACCTTCTGTGGTGGTCTTACGAGGGTTTCAGGCAATCTCAAATCCCGACCATATACCAGTTGAGCTGGAGATAACCTCGTAGTCGTATGAGGGGCTGACCGATACGCCAAAAGGAATAGCGGGATTTTGTCGTCCCAGTCAGTTTGACTTTGGTTCACAAAGAGGGCCAGGTGCTTTGTGAGGGTTCTGTTCAGCCTCTCGACTAGTCTTGCCGACTGGGGATGTAACGGAGTGGAGTGCGTGCGATGAATGCCAAGCAGATCCGACACTTCTTTGACCAGTGTGGACTCAAAGTTCCGTCCCTGGTCAGTGTGGAGCTCCAGCGGGACTCCAACCCGGCTAAGCACCTGGTCTACCAAGGCCGCTGCCACCGTCTTTGCTTCCTGATTAGGGATGGCGACAGCTTCTGGCTACTTGGTGAATCCACTGCCAACATGATGGATTTGTTTCCCCTACTTGAGCGAGGGAAGGGTCCCAAGATATCCACCCCCACTCTATCAAAAGGAGCCCCCATCGAAATCTGTTTCAAGGGAGCCTTATGCCGTTGGCCCCGTCCTTTGAAGAGTTTACATGGCTGGCATGTCCTATACCATGCCCTTACATCTGAGGTCATTCCTGGCCAGAAGTATTGTTGCCTGGCCTTTGCAAGAGTCTTGACGAAGCCGAAATGTCCTCCGGTAGGGCTGTCATGGCATTGCCTCAATACCTGCCCGATCCCTGATGTCGGCACTACCCACTGTAACCATGAGCACTGGGGACCCTCCCACCTATGAAACAATTTCCCCTCTATGACTTCCAAGGAATCCCAACGACTGGCCAGCTGGCACACCCTTGCGTCTGCTCCTGCAAGTTCGGCTTATCAGGCTTTTGTCCCTTCAATTTTATGTCGACTATAAATTGGATATCCTGATGCTGCGCATTGTCTGTAATCGGCTCCATAAACAGCTGCAGCGGTTTCTGTGCAATCCCCCTTTTCACGCCGATTACAATAACTGCAGCTTCCACCACATGGTCTTCGAGATAAACCATCTGCATTCCCTTGGCTTTTCCCAGCTCTATGCACCATGTTGAAACTGTATTCTTGCAGCGTTTCCAACCACCGTGCAAGCTGGCCCACAGGTCGATGGAATGAGGTCAACCAAGTCAGTGCTGCATGATCTGTCCGTAATGTGAAAGACCTTCCAAAATGGTACTGATGGAAGTGGGTGAAACTGTAGACTACAGCAAGCAGTTCTCTTCTTGTGGCGTAATAGTTCTGCTCTTGCTGTGACAACGTCTTACTAAAGTAGGCAATGACAACTTCCTGGCCTTGCCATTCTTGGGACAGCACAGCTCCAACTGTGTGTGCGCTGGCATCTATATCTACAATGAATGGCTTGCTCAGATCTGGGAAAGCCAAGACCGGAGCCGTCGTCATTGCCCTTTTCGGAGAACCAAAACTTCTGGCACTAGAATCATCACACCGAAACTTGACACCGCCCTCAGTAAGATGAGTGAATGGTTTAGCTATCTCAGCATATCCCTTTACAAATCTACGATAATACGAGCAAAACCCCAAGAAAGCACGTACATCCTTCTTGGTTGTAGGTATGGGCCACTCTCTGCTACTGCCACCGTTTTCTTAGGGACAGTTCTCACACCTTCACCTGATATAACATGCCCGAGGTACGCTGTTTCCTTTCTAAAAAATCCACATTTCTTCGGATTAATTTGAAGATTCGCCTTCTCCAGACATGCCAAAACTCTCTCCAACTTTCGACTCACCGTTTCAAAGTCAGGCCCATGAACAATCACGTCATCCAGGTAGGTTACGGCAAGATCTGGAGGAATTACAGCCTCCATTAACCTTTTCCCGACGAGCCTGTGGCCAAGCGACGAAGTGGTTTGCACGCAGCTGTGTTCGTCCCGACGAAGGATTTCCGAGTCTCGGCGCCTCCCGCGCATCGCTCCAAACTTTATTAGTTTGGCTTTCATGTGTTGGGAATAAAGTTTGTCTTTGAACGGATTCTGATGGAATTTTAGATGTTGAATCCAATGGAACCAAAGTTGTACATAGAAGAACATTATTTTTATATCTTTTTCTAGGTATAATAAGCAAGTTTCAGGAAAATTGCAAAAAATTACCCCAACAAATTTATTCAAATGTTCTATATTTTATTCAATAGTAATACATTCATCCAGAGAATGAAGGCCAAGAAAATCTTGGAATTTGGTCACGTCTTCCTCAGCAGTCCCCACGAAACGGTGCAAAACAAGGGACGTCTTCATCACTATCAGACGGAATCACGCCGTCCGAAGACAGAAATAAATCGAAATCTTCGTCTGAATCCATAACTCAACTCACAACTAAACTCAATGTGAATCACGCTAACCTACAGCTTTGTAAACAAAGAGATTTGAGGCGAGGAAGGTACGGAAAAGAAATATGCGTGCGCCAGATGCCACCAGCGGAATACAACCAGGGAAGATGGGTGGAATACTCACGAACTCTATTGGCATTTATTTGAAACATGTAGAAACATCATTGAGAATACTAATGAACTCTAGTGGGATTTATTTGAAACAAGTAGAACAGAAAACATCACAAAGATGCCGATAGGGAGCGAGAAATGACATTTGTCATCAATCGTCGGCTGGTCCCTCGATCCTCGTAACGGCATTTGCGATCTGTCGTCACCCCACGCACAGCGCTTGGTAATGACATATGTCGTCAATCGTCGGGAAAAGGTTAACCTCTGGAACTGGCCGGTGCGTTTGTGAGCCCAAAAGGCATCACCTTAAATTGCCAAAGACCTTTGCGACAGATGGTGAAAGCCATCTTGCCCTTATCACGCTCGTTCATGGTGATTTGCCAATACCCACACTTCAGATCAATAGTGCAGAACCATCGAGAACCCCCTAAGACATCCAATAGTTCTTGAATACAAGGTAAAGCATACGAGTCTTTGACTGTCACCTTATTTACTTTGCGGAAGTCTATGCAAAACCTCGTAGACCCATCTTTTTTTTGGCACAAGTACTATCGGTGACGCCCAAGGACCACAAGAGGGCTCGATGACATTCTGCTCTACCATGTCTTGGATTAACTTGTCCCCATACCTCTCTTGCGCATAAGGGATGCGACGAGGGACTTGTTTGATAGGCACAGCAGCACCAGTATTGATTGAATGTTCAACTACATGAGTCCGGCCTAAAGGTTTCCCTTCTGTTGCAAATATCTTCTCATATTTCTGTAACAATGCTATAGCTTTCTTGTATTCTACAGAGCCTCGAGACACGTCACTGTTTTCCAGAGCTTCGCGAACCCATGGTGTTTCCTCCACCTGTTTATTTACGGTGAGAACACTTTCTGCACATTCCCACCGGCTAATTAAGGGTATCACTATTTCTCTGATCTTCACTGTATTACATGCCAAGGCTAGACATGCCCCAGTTAACTGCAAAAAATCCAGGCCAAAAATAGCCCGGTCCCTAATGTGCACGATGAGAAAGCTGTGATGCCAATGTTGCCCCCTAAACTTACCGTTCTTTTCCCTACCCCTAGAACTTCTAGACTGTCTCCACGTACAGTCCTCAAACCGGTCAGTTTAGTAGGTTCCACGTTGATCTGAAGTTGTTTTGCTACATCAGGATGGAGTATGGACACAGTTGCACCTGTATCTACTAAGAAACAACATTCTAACTCGTTCACTTTGGCCTTAATGAACAATGTTTTCTCCTTTGACCGTACAGTACTTACATACAAGGGCCTATCCTCTCGAGCCTGCACCCTGGCTCTCTTTAGTTTTCCGGTGGCTGACAATAGTGTTGTTTGGGACGCTTGGCTTGTGTGTGTCCTCCTTGGCCACAATCCCAGCACTGTCGCTTGTTCAATGAGGATTCAATCAGCTGGGCTCTCGTTAGCGCATCTTGCACTAATATCGGAGCTGACGCTGCCAATACTCGATGGACATCTTCATCAGAAAGTGCTTTTAGGAATGCCCTCACTCCCACCTGATCTCTACAATGATCTGGCCAACCTGGTGAAGCAAGCCGGGCCATTTTTTCTATATCTGTTGCCAGATCTACAAGTGACTCACCAAGCTTCTGAAGCCGGGATTCCAATTGGGCCTGCCATTTTGGGGCTAAATTTTGTTGGCCAAAACGTTTATCCAGTGCCACGGTAAGGGGCTTCCACTGGGTAGGTTCATCAGGCGAGAGAGAATTCAGTACGCTCAATGCTGGCCCTCTGAGCGCAATAGCCAGCTTTAGAGCTTTCCTGGGTTCATCCCAGCCATTTGACAGTGCTGAAACTTCCACATGTCTCTTATATTTCTGCCTGTAAGCATATGTGTAAGTAACACATGATGTCTTACATCACCAAACGTCAGACGAACCCGACCTACAACAGAAGCCGAATTGGAATGGGGATTGCGAAATAACAACAAGACCTTTAAATCAATGTTGATTATTTCGCAATCCACGCGCCGGCGACCGTATTGCAAAATACCATCGAAAGTGGTACGAAATTCACTTCCGAAATCATCCGCCTGAGCAGCACATCCTAGACCCAACTGCTGAAACAATGAAGGAAGGGGAGCATTTTTCCCCACTGACGCAAGGACTATAAAACCCCATGCAGGGCCAGTAACGACGTCTTCCGTTTTCCGTCTTCCGTCTTCAGTACATCAGTGAAGCCCAAGATTCGTGGAGTGGTCCAGAAGAGAACTGTCACCTCCTCCGGATCCGGCACCCATCGCCCCACGAGCGGACAGCACCCTCGGAGGTCTCTGGTCAAGTCTCCGAGTACTGAGAAAACAACCGACGCAGAGCCACTCCGGTGAAGCAGCCAACACCCGGACGTTGGAAGCCAGCATATTCCTCAGGGAAACCGAGGTCAGTACTTGTTCATAGACAACTAAAAAGTCTTCAACCGCGTCGTGAATCCGAACGCAAAAATATTATCCGCGCGCGGCTCGACTACAGTCTTTGGAGATATAGGTAGGAGTAGAGTATCGAATAAGTAGTTCAATTGTAAATAGGGATTATAATTTATAGGGGAATAAACTATAATAATAATTGTCATCCGTTAAACTACTGTTCTCATCCCTAACCTAACCAAGATCCCCAGGGACAAGTACTATAAAATATATCTGTGGCACAAAGAGGGCAGTGCCTGGGCAACAACTCTGGACAGAGAGTTGGGTCCACTATACGCTTGAACCTCACATTTATTGGTGGAGGTGCCGTTCGATTCCCCCCCGTTAATGTAAAGAAATTGTACTTCACATTATTGGTGGAGGCGCCGTTCGATTCCCCCCCGTTAATTAAAGAAATTGAACCTCACATTATTGGTTTTTATACCACATTATTGAATTGAAGAAACAATATTAGGTGGATTCGTCAATTCCCTACATATTTAAAAGTGCTAAATAAATAAATAAAATAAGTAAGTAAAAAAATAAAAATAAAATACAATAAAATGAAATGATAATAACATCAAAATATAATTAATTACATGAAGGAAAGTCTAATTAAAGTTATTTAAGCAGAAATATATAAAATCGTGTCTTCACATCCGAAGATTGTGAGAAAACAAGCGCATAGATTTATTCTGCAATAGGAAGGCGAATCTTACAACACTATTACCTTCAGCGAACGATTAACTTGCAAAGATAATAATTAATCAAGTCATTACTCGAAAGTTTGCAATTTATAACACCTACGTATAGATCTAAGTATTAACATTATAATTCAATCCATATCTTATGTGCATGTATATAGACGACTGATTGACGACACGAACCTCGAGTCAATTGATATTAACACACATAAATAACCAGGCAGGTGACCCAATTATTCAAAAAATTTAAAACAAAATACAATAACGTTTGAATTAAATGAATTTCAACATCTAATGAGCACCTCAGGGTCGAAGAGGAATTTGGCGGGCGAGCCCATCCTCACAAACCAATTAATCAACACAATGAGAGAAACTAAACCACGGCTGACTCCGCGCTATTACAGCGGGGAATCTGAACCAGCAGAAGAATATTTTTTCCACTTCGAACGCATTGCTGCCACGTTAGAATGGACTGACGCAACGGCCGTGAATACATTGCCGATTTATCTCCTCAACCAAGCACAGAAGTTTTACACCCGATTATCTTCATTACCCAATCCACCGACGACATTAGAAGGGTGGAAACGAAGGTTCATCGAACAATTCACAGATCCGACCGTGAAGGAACAAAAACGAGACCAACTATACAAGTTGAGACAGCTCAAAGGCCAACCAGCGCGAGAGTATGTCAATAACGTCATTCAGCTCGCATTCGAAGTCGACCCTTCTATGAGTGAAACAGAAGTCTGCCGAATAATTTTAACCGGATTGTCAAAACATATGGCAAATTTAATAGCTGCAGCGCCGAAGGACACGGTAGCCGATTTAAAGAAGGCACTTTCTCGTGCTGAAATCACTTTACAGTATTCGAAAAAAGATGAAGATTTACAATACAAACAAAAAACTGAGGGTGAAATCAATGAACTGAAAAAGCAAATTAACCAGCTAAAGTTACAAAACAACAATCAACAACGAAGTCTTAACAACAACCAGGTTCAAAGAGGGACGTACAGAGGCGGCAGATCAAACAACCAATACCGTGGACGGGGTGGTTCAAACCAAACGTACTACAATTACAACCATACCCCAACTTACCGTGGTCACTATCAATATAATCGCGGGCGAAACCACAGCCAGGAAAATAATAGAGGCCGTGGCAGTTATCAACATGGAAATTACAATCAACCTTTCAACAGCCATCAGGGTGGATACAACCCACACATGAATTACAACCAAACACGAAACCAGGGGAAATTCTATACCCAGGGATCGAATTATGGCAATACCAATGGATATCATAACAACAATTATGGTGTATGCAGTAATAATAATGCACAATATCCAAAAAACGAGAACCAGGCGGTCGATTCCAAGTAATAGATATGAATCGATCGCCCCATCAACCAAGAAATGAACATCAACAAATGATTGATTCTAATCATGACCCCGAAAATTCGAAGATGCGTTTACCATTATATCAAATAACGCGGACAGCCGACGATTCGTCATCTCGACAACAGCTACCAGCAATTAATCAACCGATGATCACACTACTTATCAAGGGACAGATACGCCACGCTCTTTTGGATTCAGGAGCGGGAGTTTCAGTAATTTCTAGCGATCTATTTGATCCACAATACTCTATCCTGCGCACGGGCAACAGAAAGCTATGGACAGTGAACAATCAGCCAATCGGAGTAGAAGGGCTAGCAAAACAATCAATAAACATCATAGATCCACAAATCAGATTAGAGCACACATTCCACGTCATAAAACAGACCGAAGGATTCGAATCACAAATAGTGATTGGATCTGATTTTTTGAGACTTCATCGTACACTTATGGACTTCAGTACGAACGAAATAATACTACAGGACTTGAATGTTAGAATAAAATTCACATATGACGAAAGTAATGAACACATGATCTCGAAGGTCACGACAACACCCGAATTCACGATGACAGTACCGGATTTTACCACAATGATCCAAGCACCGGGGATTTCCGGAATTCAATGCCTCAAACAAGCATTAGCTACAGTACGCATAAATCCAAATATACGGAAGTTATTGCTTCGCGCAGGCATAGAACGCCCAATTACTGATCCACAATGGAGTCAGACAGAAATACTACAAATAGCCAAAACGGCAGGAGTAAATGTTTTGTACATAGACAAATTAACATCGAAAGGCCAGAGGTACGTTTTTAAGAAGCGGACGACACGCAAATTAATAATAATAATACATAATCATAAGGAAAGGACACATAATTATTGGTCTGTAATACCTGATGGTAATTATATGGAAATAGGAGTATGCGATAGGACATTACAACGTACAAACCAAAATGACGATTCCGGACAACGGAAAGGTTACCAATACGTCGAGGGACCTAATAAACAAAACATCGAGAGAGGATTGTCGCTGACGCAGAAAAATGAGTGCAAGGCCAAAAGGCCGAAGAGTGCACTTGACCCAGACCAGACACCTCGTCTCCGAGACACACCCCACTTCACCGCTTCCACACCTCGCCAGCTCCACAATACGGACACCCACATCGTATCTAACGCATCTGAGCGTAAACGAGATGAGAAAAGGATACACTCACTCGACATTCACCGACAAATTTGCAAAATGACCGCCACTAAACGGCAGTTCACATTACCTAATGGGGAAAGCCCGAAAATAAATCCACAACTAACAATTCAACAACATAACGCCATCATTGATAAACTGGAACAGTAACAAGATGTATTCCTAACGAAAATTGAAGATTTCCAAATAGCACGCGTACCGCCAGCAACCATAAAGCTCAAGGACGAATCATTAGTACAAATACCACCATTTCGAAGATCACCAATGGAAGAAGAAATTTTACAAAAAGAATTGGATAAAATGGTAACTATGGGGATAATAGAAGAAACCGAATCGGACTACAGTAGCCCAATATTCTTGGCAAAAAAACCAAACACCGTAGGCAACAAACCCGAGTACCGATTATTAGCAGATTTTCGACAACTCAACGCCAAAATATACCGTCCAACAGCGAACTTCCCAACAATGGATGAAATTTACTCACAACTAAAAGGTAAACAATTCATCACGCGCACCGATTGTGCACAAGCCTTCTTCACCATACCCCTTGATGAAAAAAGCAGACGATATACGGCTTTTTATGGTGCGAATAGGAAGAAATACGCTTTCAAATCACTTCCCCAAGGTTTGTGTATCTCTAGTTACGAATTTTTCAAAGCTACGAATTTCATCTTTAGAGACCTCATAGAACAGGGAAAAATCTGCATATATGCAGCCGACTATATTACCGCCAGTCACACATTCGAAGACGGATTAGCCCAACTCGAAGAGGTGTTCAAACGAGCTCGCAAGTTCGCATTCAAACTAAAGATTAGCAAATGTGAGCTATTCCAATATGAGACAGAAGTTTTAGGCAAATTAGTAGGGCGAAATGGATTGAAACCCACTCAAAAAGCTATCAAAACATTACACGCAATTCCAATGCCGTCTACCCTAACTGAATTAAGAAGCTTCTTGGCAACTTGCAATTTTTGGCGACAACATGTCCATAAATTCGCAGAGATCGTTAAACCTCTTACAGATGCAACAAAAGGTCTAACTGATAAATCAGCAAAAATACCCTGGACACCGGAACATGAAGCAAGTTTCAAACGAATAAAACAAGCAATTGCAGACTCCCCAGCACTCCGAGAATGGGAACCACACAGAGAGAATGTACTCCTTGTGGACGCTTCTTTAAAAGGAGTAGGGGCCGTTTTCTGCCAAAAATACGAGAAAACGGGAAAACTACACATCATTGAATTTCTATCGTTACGCCTAAATAACCATAAAACGCCCACACCAGCGGTTGTCATGGAATTAATGGCTATAACGAAGCTCAGACATTACACCTTCGGAAAACCCCTGACAATTTATTCTGACCATTTTTCATTACAATACTTGAAAAACTTTAATAGTGGAAACATGAAACTATTAAGGATGGCACTAACCATCAAAGATCATGAACAGATCGTGGTAAAACACATCAAGGGCAAACTAAACAACCTTGCAGACTTCCTATCACGATACCCAATCACGGACGACGCCCTCGATCAAGACGAACTAGAACCAAATTATATGCTTCCAATCGTAACCGAGAAACCGAAAGTAACGATAACAGCAGTTCAAACCAGATCGCAAACGGCTGCAGAGAATAAACCTTTAACAACATGGGAGAAAGAATACTTAGAAAAACTGAAAGAAGACCCATTTTACCAGGAAATATACGAAACAGGGAAAAAGTCAAGCAAAGTTATGCATAAACACGCAAAAAAATACTTCATCGACGCAAATGGATCAATGATCTTCAGACAGAGACAAGGCACAACTCAAAACACGGTCCTCTACGTACCACACAGCCTTCGGAAACAAATGCTAAAGGTACGTTTTCCTAGCGGCAGGTTTTTTGAGCAGCGCACGACGTGATACGCCGAACGTTTTACGTCGCCCACTCCTACATACAAATCTAGTGCGAGTGTTTTCCTAGAGAGCGCATCACGTCAGCGTGGAACGTGTAGCGCCAGCGCGGTGGACCCGACCGCTTCTGGAGGAGTCTATTGCGTTGTGCGTCGCGTGGTTTCACCATTTTGTATTTCACAGCCAAGATGTCGAAGTTTTCTCCCGACGAGGATGAAATTTTACTTGAATTTGTGTAGAACCATTCAATATTGTACGATATGAAGGATAAGGAATACAAAAACACGTTGAAGAAGGACCTCATATGGAACGAAGTTGGAAAACTCCTGCAAAAAGAAGGTGAGTTGTCAAAACTTGAACAAATGTGTGTTTTTATGTCAGTCTGTCTGTTTGTCTGTTCCATGCTGTAGTCGGCAATTTCGTGAACTGGGTTGTTACGTAAAAGTAATTATAACAGCAACGCCAACATCTTCCTCTTCCTGCTTGACTCCATCATGAAACTGGCAAGCTGCGTTGACGAAACTCGCCGTTGTAGGTACTGCGTCGACGAAATGACGCTGTCGAGGAAAACACTTTCACGCCGCGTAATAAATTTCACGCTTCTGCCTACGCAATTAGACGAATTCGGTTCTGCGCTGCTCATAAAACCTGCCGCTAGGAAAACGTAGCTTAATACAGTTTCACGACGAATTCGGCCATACATCAGCATATTACACCACTAAAAGAATCACTGAAAAATACGCATGGCCAGGAATGGGAAGAGATGTCACAGCGCACGTCGCATCGTGCCCGTCTTGCTTAGAAAACAAAGCACTAACAGGCAAAGCCCCAGGCATAATGCAAGAAATTCAAACGCCAGAAATACCATTTTATAGATATCAGGCAGATCATTTTGGACCACTTACCATGCCATCTGGCCGCAAAATATGGATTTTATCGATCATGTGTACAATGACAAAATTTATAAGCCTCTACAAACAGAAGAACTGCGGCGCAAAAGAAATCATAAAAGCGTTTGAGGAACACTTCCAAACATACGACTATCCACATGAACTCCAGACGGACAACGGCACCGGATTTTGTTCGAAAGAAGTCCAGGAATTCCTTAACAAACATAAAATTACCCACATTCGATCAAACGTGGCAAGGCCAAATGTCAACGGCAAAATTGAGCGAGCAAACAAACAAATAGCAGAATTTCTACGCCACTACACCAACGAAGACACAGACAATTATGGCCCACTATTAAAACGGGCACAATACGTCATGAATACGACCGCATCGAAAAGCTTAGATGGCCATACACCATTCTTTTGTATATTCGGCCGTAACCCCAACCACTGTGATGGTATACCGAACCCAACAACGACGGATGACATACATCGTATCGAGAAACTGCATCAAATCTGGAACGAACTTCCAGAAATACAACACGAAAATTTTCTGAAACGACAAACCCAAAGTGACAAACACCGACCGTATATAGAGTACAAGCCAGGAGATCTGGTGATGATACAAACCAGTTGCATCGACCCAAAACGTACCACAAAAATGGACAAAAAATATATGGGACCATATGAAATCCATTCGCGTACGGGAAAATGCAACTATGATATTGAAATCATACATCGAGGTAGCCCGAAGATAAAGAATTTCCACACATCACAGTTGCGGAAATACACCATCCGACGACAGTTGCCTCCAGACAGACTACCAACAGCATAGATCAATTCGAAAACACAACGAATCCATCTCGCGGGCGAGTGGAAACAGTGTACGTAATCAAGGGAAGGGAGACGTCCACGAACTTGAAAACACGGAGAGATCAAAATGTTCAGACAAAAAGACAGAAACAGGAAACGAAACTTCACAAGCAACAAACTTCACGAATCACCCAATATGTGCCAATACCACATCTAATTAACGACAATACATTCGTCTACAATGTAACAAAACGAACATATTATATCCACCGTTACGACGAACATACAAATCAGACCACGT
Source organism: Leptopterna dolabrata (assembly GCA_954871275.1). NCBI lineage: Eukaryota > Metazoa > Arthropoda > Insecta > Hemiptera > Miridae > Leptopterna > Leptopterna dolabrata. The sequence continues at coordinate 89,300,986 of OX940974.1, read as the reverse complement.
ACCTTGGTATAAGTGAATCATACAAACAACAACAGTGCATACTAACAGACACGAACTACCATATCTGCAATTTAAATCTCGAATTTCACAGATTTGAAACATCAGAACCTACAACTGACGTAGACACTGCCGTATTCCAGCTAACGGAACCAATAATTCACCAAGTAAAAGGAACGAAAGATATGTACAACCTATATGCACCAATGAATTCTATTATCACAACATATGACGCAGGGACCTTAAACTCGATAAAAGTAAGTGGAAGTTATAACATTTTATGCCAAACCGACTGCCAGATAGCGGTTAATGGAAACGTAATTCAAATTGACAAACGAACGCTCGAAGCATCATACCTCATTCCATATTCCTTCGTCAAAATAAATCCAATCATCTCTGCTGAATACTTATCTAACCTCACACTGAGAACACCGACCCGAAACATAATTACACACCTAGACGAGGATCCATTCAAAGACTTCGCTAAATCACTTGACCAAATACCAAAACCAATAAGTCTAGATGAAACTCCACTATGGGAACCCATTCTGGAACACTTGCCCAAGTCCAACGCAGTAATGCTACTACTCATAATAACAGGACTCATAGTATTACTCATATATAATATGAAGAAGACACCAAAACCATGCACCGCTCAATCAGCTGTCAGCACACACCAAATTGTTCTTAACCCAATAGAACCCCGAGTCATTATAACGCAGCCGACACCATTATGTCAGGGGCACAAAGTAGCGAGAAAATGTATATACACCTAAGGGGAAACAAAACATAGATATAACGTATTGTAGGTAGATATTATTTTACATATTTCGAGAGTATAACGAAAAGGATTCCTTATTACCTTCACTTAGTACACAGACGTAATCACATGTATAAAGATAAGCCAACAGCATGTATATACTAATAAGATATGTAGCCAATGTATGTATCCAATTAAGATATGTAGTATGTACTTATATTTATATTGACAACTCGTACCTAAATAGCAAAGAACCATTATCAGATGAAACCCAATGTAAAACATTCATTGCTTTAAGACTAATAACTTCACAAGGTTGACTCACAACCACACATTCCCCTCCACACCTCCAAAGCCTAACGTAACCTGATCAAATCCGCACCGCGCCGGGCGCTCCGCACTCGCAACCCGCGCGTTGCTCTTCAAGAGGGGGCGCATGTAAGCATATGTGTAAGTAACACATGATGTCTTACATCACCAAACGTCAGACGAACCCGACCTACAACAGAAGCCGAATTGGAATGGGGATTGCGAAATAACAACAAGACCTTTAAATCAATGTTGATTATTTCGCAATCCACGCGCCGGCCACCGTATTGCAAAATACCATCGAAAGTGGTACGAAATTCACTTCCGAAATCATCCGCCTGAGCAGCACATCCTAGACCCAACTGCTGAAACAATGAAGGAAGGGGAGCAATTTTTCCCCACTGACGCAAGGACTATAAAACCCCATGCAGGGCCAGTAACGACGTCTTCCGTTTTCCGTCTTCCGTCTTCAGTACATCAGTGAAGCCCAAGATTCGTGGAGTGGTCCAGAAGAGAACTGTCACCTCCTCCGGATCCGGCACCCATCGCCCCACGAGCGGACAGCACCCTCGGAGGTCTCTGGTCAAGTCTCCGAGTACTGAGAAAACAACCGACGCAGAGCCACTCTGGTGAAGCAGCCAACACCCGGACGTCGGAAGCCAGCATATTCCTCAGGGAAACCGAGGTCAGTACTTGTTCATAGACAACTAAAAAGTCTTCAACCGCGTCGTGAATCCGAACGCAAAAATATTATCCGCGCGCGGCTCGACTACAGTCTTTGGAGATATAGGTAGGAGTAGGGTATCGAATAAGTAGTTCAATTGTAAATAGGGATTATAATTTATAGGGGAATAAACTATAATAATAATTGTCATCCGTTAAACTACTGTTCTCATCCCTAACCTAACCAAGATCCCCAGGGACAAGTACTATAAAATATATCTGTGGCACAAAGAGGGCAGCGCCTGGGCAACAACTCTGGACAGAGAGTTGGGTCCACTATACGTTTTAACCTCACACTGCCAATCAGCTTTGCCATCATACGGCGTAAGTGTACTCTCATGGACCACCAATCCTTGGCCAAAATTATTCAGCGCGGCTGTGGAATTTCTTGGGGTATTCATTCCTCGTAAGTGGGTGTTCTCCCTCAATTGAGCAATTTCTAGGTCTTTCAGCGCAACCTTCTCCCTGAGGCGAACATTTTCACTTAGTAATAGCTGCTGTTCTTCTTGTGAAACGTTTCGCTGAGCTGGTTGCGTTGCTATCAGTCTTTGATGCTCCCGTAAGTTTTGAAGAGTTTCTTCAACGAGCGCTACTCGAGCCAATACTTCTGCTTCGACAGCAGGCGGTTCTAGCCTACTTGTAGAAGGTACGGGAAGGTCGCGACCTTGTGTGGTACCTTTTCGTGTAGACCCTGTACGAGCTGCCTGAACTTGAGCTCTCATTCGTGGCATGATCTGCTTCTCCTCCCCTCGTCAAACGTGGAGCGGCCCCCAAATTGTAAGAAGAATTTTATCGTACTTGATACGATACGTGTGGTTCAAGGCTGTATTTCGTATTACAAGCAAAACCGAGAATGAATTTTGTGGTATATCAGGTAAACACTATTCATCAAAACCTACCAACAGTTAACATACCTATGACCTTACAGTATCATGAAAAAATTCGCCAATTTCAAGTTATGTATTCATTCACCTGTAATTTGAGGTTCGAATGTCGAACATTTTTTGCTTTGTTTCTTCAACGATTTGGACATCATTTTAGACTGTGGATAACTTGCTTATAGGATGCCAATTAGAAAAAAAAGTCATGATGAGAGAGGAAGGTGTAGACTTTCTTCAATTGGTTATCATGATGCTAAGATTTATAAAAATTGGAATGATAGAGGAGCCATTATGAAGTGAAAATATTTCTAAATTCATACCTCATTTCGATTGTCCATTTGACCCTCTCAGAGGGATCCGATGGTAGTGCTTCATCTAGTGGCTCCAACTCCTTCTCGCAGGCCAGTAGACTTTTGGCATTAACGGAGACACCACCAAGTTTGAAGGAAGGTCCACGCCCTCTCTTTTTACCCCCAGTGCCTACAAACATAGGCAATTTTTCTTAAGAAGATTTTACCTTGACCTCTTCAAATATTGTCACAAGTGCGTGACCGGCTCATGCCCAAACGGGACCAATTTTGTTCTGGTTTTTGCAAAATTATGTGAAAGTTCCTTCTTCCTAGGTTATAAACTGTTAAAATGCAACTGGAATTTGGATAACAGAGTTTTTCGTGAATCGACCCCCCCATGGCCGCTGTACTGTGTGCATGAACTTTTGAGTGCTCTGTGGTAAAGTGATTGTGTTCTTGATATTATGAAGCCTACCTGACCCAAACTTCATAAATCTGATATAGGAAGTGTCGTTACAAAAGTGATAATACTACTCATGATGGTTCTATCGCGAACATCACTGAAAAACGACTCACCCAAAATCACACCACGTGACCCTATGTTGCATAGAACGGACGAGGCTCCAAGTATGTTACCCCAGATCTCAGAACTCAGTAACTTACTGAATACTACAACGACTGACATCCTGAATGAACTAAATGTTCTCGGAATTCAGATACCTGACAGTATAGAACTATAAGTTGAGGATAGCATCAAAACCAATATAACTAACCTTATTTCTACAGTCACTGATTCTCTGAAAACTGACTTGACTGAATACGTGGATGAAATCGAGCAAAATAGTAAATACTTAAATCTGTGTATTTACGGTGTACCTGAAGATCCCTCAGGAAAAGAAGACACGGAGCTAATAGCGACTGAACTACTTAACAAGGTATTAAAACTCGATGGGCAGGACAGTTTGTCTTTGAATGATGTGGTGAGAGCCAACCGTGTAGGTAGGTCCGTCCATGATAGGTCTAACAAGATACGGGCCCGCCCAGTTTTGATTTGTTTTGCACGATTCCGAACTAGAGCCATGGTTTTTTCGATGAAAAAACATCTGCAAGGTACAAACCTGTTGATCGCAGAAGACCTGACATGGACTCGTCGGGAGATTTATCGCAAGGCAAAGGCCTTGGTTGGCTTTAAAAATGTTTGGAAAACTGCGGGAACGATTAAAGTAGGTATCTCATGGGAATAAAATAATATCCCTCCCAACGGCCAGATCATTCAATAATTTTACAGCTACCTACGAAGGACCAGAAGCGAGCAGAACTCCCCATGGGAAAACTTCTGTAAGCCACAATAACAACAATGTATCCAATATGACAAGCGCTATCGACTATGTTTCCCCCGACCCGACGAGGGACATTACATCAACCATGGAGGAAACACCACGCCATTCTATATCCTTAATCCCAACTGCGACACCTGAAGATGTCAAGAGGTAGGTACTACAACCAGAGTCAACATCAGACAACACAAAAACCAGAACACCCAGGAACGCCGGGGAAAGAGAAAGGAAAGACGACTGGAGGCAGGAAGTCGAAATGATAACATGAATCGAGTAGGTATGCATTGATGTGGTCGATGTTTTGAGAAGAGGTGTGTACCTGCTTACTAAGTTCTACAGATACTGTGAATTCAGTTCATTCTCACACTACAATTCAGTCTGTCATAATTTTGTAAAATAGGTGGATTCGCTAAAATTTTCTCCAGTTGAATTTCACTAAACCCTCTCGTTAGATTTTAGTTTTGGGTTCCTATGTAAACCACGACACTGTACCCTGTCATGTTGGCTTTTGTAAAATATTGGTTAGGCGCATTGCTATATTATTTCTTTTCGCTCTTTCTTTATCCATCCTATGGGGTCCCGGATGAAGGGGGGTAAGGGGATCAGGGTCCCAGAGGAGGTAAGCATGCCAAACACCCTCCTATCAAAGCACAACAGTTGAAAAGAGGTGGTGGTGTGGAAATTTTCCTTAAAAAAAATATAAACCATAAAATCATCCTTCAATCAGAGCCCACTTCGATCATTGAATTCTTATTTGCTGAATGCATTCTGGGAAACTATAAGGTCTTGCTAGCGGTGGTCCAGCTCCTGTTTCAGACATTTCTGTACTGGAAGAAGCATTATTGCTTCCGAGTCTGCGAAGCAGCGGAAGCCTTGTGTTCACTTTCGTGAGCCAAAAAATTTTTGTCTTCAGAAATCAAAATTTCCACTTGCATTTTGCGTTTCAAAGCCTACTGAACAAATTTGGTTCCGTGTCTGTCGGTCTGTGGGTCTGTGAGTCTGTCCGCATTTCCTTGTTACAGCCATAACTTACACGATTTTGAATTGATTCAGCTCAAATTTTGAGGGATGGTGCGGATAAGGCCCCTTGAGGTCCCATACAAATTTCAACATGATTGATCCAGCGGTACGCCCTGCGCATGCGCTAACGTTAAATTCAACAAACACGCATAACTTTCACAATTTTGATTCAATTTCGCTCAAATTTTCAAGGGTTGTTTGGACAAGGCCTAGTGAGTTCCAGTATGAATTTCAGCATGATCGGACCCTCGGTGCGCTCTGCGCATGCGCTGGCGTGAAATAGATTCAATTTCCTTGGTACAGCCGTAGTAACCAAAGATTTCACCCAATTTCAATGTAATTCTCAGGGATTAAGCGGGTAGGGCCCATTGAGGTCCCATATAAATTTCAACATGATAGAGCCAGCGGTTCGCCCTGCGCATGCGCTCTGTCTGTCTGTCTGTCCTTCTATGCACGGCCAAACGGCTCGACCGATATCGACCAAATTTGGCACGAATATCCAGTAGGCTCCCAAGTTGTGCAACGTCGCATTTTCAATTCCCTGACCATAGCGGAACTATGGTCGACCATGGTCAACTCCTGAATGGCTTGACGGATATCGACCAAATTTGGCACGAATATCCAGTAGGCTCCCAAGTTGTGCAACGTCGCATTTTTAATTCCCTGACCATAGCGGAACTATGGTCGACCATGGTCAACTTCGTTAATTGAAATGGTAACCCCTATTTTTTATCGCGTATTCGTAATCTACGTGACATTCTATCTACGATCGACCCTTCGGACTACCCCCGCGGTCGACCATAGCGCATCCATGGGCCCCTCCATGGTCGAATCCCGAATTGCTCAACGGATATCGACCAAATTTGGCACGAATATCCAGTAGGCTCCCAAGTTGTGCAACGTCGCATTTTTAATTCCCTGACCATAGCGGAACTATGGTCGACCATGGTCAACTCCTGAATGGCTTGACGGATATCGACCAAATTTGGCACGAGTATCCAGTAGGCTCCCAAGTTGTGCAATGTCGCATTTTTAATTCCCTGACCATAGCGGAACTATGGTCGACCATGGTCAACTTCGTTAATTGAAATGGTAACCCCTATTTTTTATCGCGTATTCGTAATCTACGTGAAATTCTATCTACGATCGACCCTTCGGACTACCCCCGCGGTCGACCTTAGCGCATCCATGGGCCCCTCCATGGTCGAATCCCGAATTGCTCAACGGATATCGACCAAATTTGGCACCAATATCCGGTAGCCTCCCAAGTTGAACGTAGGCGCATTTTTAATTCCCTGACCATAGCGGAAATATGGTCGACCATGGTCAACTCCTGAATGGCTTGACGGATTTTGATAAAATTGGGCACAAATACCCGGTAGGGTATGGGATTTTTCCGTCGTTTGTTGGTTCCACGATACTGCGTACAGCGAATCTCGGATAGCGAGCGAAGCGAGCGGTCAGGCTAGTTATGTATAATGGACGTAATGTATTATGGAAGTCATGTTATGTATAATATGTATATTTCATGTAATGTTATGTAATGTTATGTAATGTAATGTTATGTAATATGTATATTTAACGTTATGTAATGTTATGTAATGTAATGTAATGTTATGTTATGTTATTTTGCTTCCGAGTCTGTTCTATTTTATAATGGGTCACTCTGATTGTGACGAGGAAGCTCCTGTGCCATCACCTTGGCAGTGTATCTTCCATAGTTTTCAATTACGACCAGATAATCATCACTGGTGACTTCAATATTGAAATTGCATCTTATTTCCGCTTAACTCTCAAACTTCATTCAATTGTTGAGTCACTTAGACTCGTAATTCTGTCAAATGGTCCAACCCATTTCACTTCCAATTCACAATCAACTCTGGATCTTCTTATCATCAAAAATTCAGAATCAGTTTTTAATTTTTCTAAATTTACTGTGCCTTCAATATCCAAACACTCAATGTCAGTTGGTGTCTTCAAAATTCCTAAGTTCAGACGGATCCCAAAAACCATCAGATTTAGAAACTTGCACAAGGTTGAACCTTCTGTGGTCATAGAAAAGCGAAAAAGCCTAGACTGGACTCAGATCTTTTCCTGCAGTAATTCAAATAAAATGGTTGACATATTCACTGATAACATGATCGAATTGTATGACAGAGTCGCACCAGTAAAAACTTGTATAATAAAGAATGAAGAAGTGCCTTGGTTTTCCCTTGAAATTAAGGATACTATGAGCAAACGTGACTACTTTTGGGACATGTGGAAAGAAACTAAATGCACATATTATCATGATCAGTATAAGATACTGCATAATAGAGCCAATCAGTTGGTTCGCAACGCCAAACGAAGCAATAACTTGAAATCATTAAGCCCTAAACTTCCATCAAAGCAGCTCTGGAATAATATAAACAAGTTTGGACTAAACAATAATACCAAAAACCGTATCGCCATTTCCCTAAATCCAGATGTGCTTAACAACCATTTCTCTAAGCCACCCTCTACCCCTGGATGTATTCAGAACCTAAATATATATATAATAATCTTTTGACTGATTTTTTCCTTTCATTGTATTACCATAGAGGATGCTTCGAGAGCCCTGATGTCAATCTCACTCACCATTACGAAACTAAATTCATACCTGGACAAAATTAATAAATGGGCACATAATAATGGTTTGAGTCTGAATACAAATAAAACTGAAGCCTTATTCATTCCCCCCAAGAACCTGTCCCAAATCCTAACCTTCCCAGCAATAAAACTAGGAACCACTGAAATACAGCTCTCTACAAATGCTCGTAATTTGGGAGTCATGTTCAATGACAAGCTCACAAGGAGCAACCACATTTCCCTCATGTCTCAGAAAGTATATCACACACTGCACAACCTGAAAAAACTAACCTATTGCACCCCGGAGGAAACTCGACTTAGGCTCTTCAGATGCCTTATACTGCCCCACTTTCTCTACTGTGATGTTATTCTTTCCCAAAATCTAGATAAAGAATCTGCTCACCGTCTGAAGGTGCTATCCAACTCATGCATCCGTTATGTAAAAAACCTAAAACCTCGCGGGCATGTGAGTGACCACCAAGGTTGCCTGTTAGGAGTGGACCTTCAGACGTATTATCATGCTAGATTCCTGAGTTTTGTATACAGGAGCCTGCACGGTGGTACGCCTGAATATGTGTCTGACCTATTTAAACCAAGTGGATCGACCCGAACACACAACTTGACAACACCTCCCCACAGGACAAAAACTATGGAGGGGTCGATTCAAGTTAGAGGGGCGAGATTGTGGGCTGAACTGCCTCACGATGTAAAGGCTTCGTCCACTTTGGGGGCATTTAGAGCAGGAATTGCGAAATTCATGAAACTGCAATAAAATCACTTCTAATTCATGCTTTCTTCTTCTTTCTCTCCTTTCTCTACCCTCCTTTCTTTCACTTTCCTTCCATCTATATTTTGTTTGTTCTACGAAAACCTTAGTATTAATCAGCCTAATCCAGTACAATTGTGATTTATATTATCCTACGTCCTTACTTGTACTCCCAATTAATAAACATATTCTATTCTACAAGCCGCATGTCCAAAAGATCGGGAAATAGCTTGGATCAAATATAAAATTGGACGGGATTTCCATATAACATCATAAGTGTGATTTCCCCTTGCTAACACACTGGTTAGATTATAACGCAATGCTTCCAGGGATTGACGGTTCGTGAACAAAAACACTAAAGGGGCCCTGGTCCATTATAAACAGGATTCTCATTATAACACCCCCTCCCCCCACCCTCGGGCCTTAAACATACTCATTTGAATAATAAGTATTTAAAGGAAGAAAAAGGGAGTGAAAGTAGTATGAAGTTCAAGAAAGAGTCTACTGAAAACTCCAAGGCTGGAAACCTCCATAGTAATGGTACACACTTACTGCAAATTATTTACTGGCGGAGAACTTACCTCCTAACAAAACAACGAAGAAATTTGGGACATTAGTCAAGTTAAAAATTAGACATAGAGAATAGAGATGGCACTGAAACCGGCGTTCAATGTCCTCAATGGCCGGCACATTCAGGACTTTAAAAAGAAAAATGGGCTATTTCCGTGTGCAGGCATTTTTCTATTTTTGATCTCAGAATCGGATTAAACCCCCCACAGCCAATTTTTACTTCAACACTCCATTTAGCTGCGGCAAAAAACGGATAGAAAGAAAACGAAATTACGTCATAAGTGGATGGCACTGAGGGTTGAGGGGATTTTGTTTTCTTTCTTTTTCCATGCTCGATTCCAAAGGTATATCACTGAAAATTAAGGCCCTACCCTGTCCCTCTGCTAATTCCTGATCAGTGGGTAACATGGTTCCCTCAGGTAGCAGTGAATTCTTCAATCCCTAGTTACTCTTTCGTCCGCTGCAAGACCATGTGTAGTTCGAGACCCCCCCACCACACATATATAAACGTAAAAATTCCTACGATTTTTCTCCAGTTTTCAAGAAGGTACTTACTAAATATAAATGGCCTGTTTTTTCCTAGCTTTTCCCTGAGTCGATCCAATTTGAAAAGAAAAAAAAAAGACTTATTTCCTTGTTTCCCAGTTCACTTGGCTTCCTGCTTAATCATATTTGAGTTACCTAAATAGATTTTACAGTGGAATAATAAGACCAACTACTAATGACCATTAATGCTCTCACAATTTTGGCCAATCTGGGCACTAACTTACGTACAGGCTCTACATCTTACATCTTGGGCCCCCTACATGGGGCACAATATGTGGGGAACTGGCTAACAACTGAAATAAAACAAGCAATCAAATGAACTAAACACCAAAAATTATGTTTCACTGAAGTAAAATACAACAAATTCAATGAAATAATTACCAGTTGAATCTTCATTGACAGGATCTGTAAGATTCTCCTTGGTTTGATCTCCAATACAGGCTTTGCACCTTTGTTTCAATGTTTCACCTAATTTTCGAAGGTCTGGAAGTGGTTTTTCTTGGAGTTCAGCATCGCAGGCTATTGCCTCCAAACGTTTCAATGGAGCGGGAAACTTTTTATAACTCCTGACGAACCTTCGTATCTATGAAAGCAAAAAGAAGAGGACTATAGTCATTCGAAGTACTGCAAAGGAGTAGCATGAGGGTTGACAGTTGGTATTCATCAAGTTCATTCGAAGAAATATAAATGAACCATTACAACTGAAACTGACCTCACTATCAGTGAATCCTTTGATTACTTCCTTATTTGTTACTCTAGGGCGGCCACGTTTTCGTGGTCTTTCGTCGTCAGTTCCTTCATCAGATGTTGGAACATCATCACCTTTTTTCCGTTTCTTCCTCCCAGCACCATCAGCTGTACATGTAACACATAGAACAAATAGCATCATGTTTATGTCAACTTTGAGCCAAATTACACAAGCTGATTTTTCAAAATGGTGAAATTTGACTCAATTCCCTTTTCAGGCTTAGAAGGGATAGGTATAGGAAACATCTAGAGAAATATGTGAAGTTAATTGTGCATGCTTCTTAAAACCACCCTATCCATTACTGCAGGAAGAGAAAAAAAAAACTCCCTCACAACCAGTGTAATAAGTACTTGTAATTATCATCGTAGAACTATACAGAATAGTAGAATTCTCACAAAGGCTGAATATTCAGTTTACACACTACTAAAGCATTCACGCCATGCAAATGTTTTATCACAAGCTAACACAGGTAAACCCTCGCTGGATAAGCTAGTTACAACTGACATCTTGTAATAAATCATCTCGCATGTTCATCATAAATGAACCTATTTGTTCATACCACTCAAGGACAAATTATAGCAATGATTTCCCATGCTAATGGATCCTGAACTGCATAAAGAGCTATTGGATGATAAATATCTTCTCTAAAATGTGTATTACCATCACTTTCTGATTGATTCAATGGTTGCAGCATTTTTCTACTCCTAGGAGGGAGATACAGATCTTCCATTTCTTTTGCCTTTTCTTCTTGCTCCACCTTGTTTCTAAACGACTCGGGGATGATTTCATCCTGAAATAGGTGGCACGACGAAGAATAGTTCATCGTAATGAATTCAATTGAATTATTTGTTGAGCTAAAAATTAGAAGCAACAAATTTCCATAGCAGAGAGGAAACACCTTTGTTTGAGCCTGGTCACTCGACGAAAGTGAAAGGGAACGAGGCTGGGAATATGAGGTCAGGTCTCCTACTCTCAATAAACTTATGGGAAAAGTGGACCTCCCATTTCTAATTCCTTGATAACTATGCCATGTAGTTTTGTCAACCTGGGTTTTGTCAAGCCTACGGGATAGAATACCTGAGGATTATAGTTCCACCACATTGCTGAAATTAATCTGTTTGATACCTAGCTAAAAAATTTCAGGAATAATGGCCCACAGTCAGGTTTGCAGGTCAGATTAGAATCAGAGTATTAGGAGTGACCCTTGAACCTTCAAATTGTTGTTCGGATATAATCGTGTTGAATATCTATGAATAATGGCCCGCATACCTTGTTAGTAATAACCATTCTACCTGATACAAAGTTTTACGGCTATGTTTTGAAAGTGACATTTACGAGATAACTATTAATAATTAGGGAAGAGGAATGCTACTGACTGACCTTTGGATGTTTTGAAGATTCGTTCACAAGATAACTGTTATTGATCAAGGAAGGGTGATGATAAATGGTGAGAGGGAGATGTTTAAACAGATCAGACGTTGAGTTTTTTTTAACAAACTTGAACTGTACTCCTTGAAAATCATTCCGGTGTTGCGTGTGTCAGTTACTTTACTGCTAATTTAGCCTGTCAACAGACCAAAGGCAAGTGATGCTTACCGTTGCTCTGGAAGAAACTCACCAAGTAATCCGATGCCTTTCTTCAAGTGAGCGATGCCTTTCTTCAAGTGAGCGGTTTGACATTCATTTTCTGAATAACAAGTTTTCCTAGAACCGTTATTCAGCAAAACTCGTTTTCTAAAAACTTCGTTTCACCCACTTCAATACACGAGAATGGTTGAGATGAAATTACTGTTGAGGGAAAATCACTATAAATCATTTCAATGATGCCGTTGACACTAATGGTGGCAATATCAATGAAGGAACAATGGCAGAAGCATCATGATTCAATTAAAAAATTACAAAGTCCACTGTAACATCTGCTGATCTAGAAAAAAGAGTTGACAATTCGAAAGTTATCATAACTGAAACACAAGAATGCGAAGATCAGAAGTTTGGAAACGCTTGTGGCCACTGGGAAAGAAAATTGACAAGTGGATGCTGTTGTCAATGACCACATGTACGCGGTATGTATACTGCAACAATCTGAAGCTATTAGACTTTAAAAACGCTGTGAAGTCCTTGTAACATGGCTTTATTATTCAACTGGACATACGTACAGAAATGTTGGCTGTTCATTTAGTGTTTCTTTCATGTACAATAATCGAAATAGTTATTTTTGATGGTTTCCACCAATTTTGGGCCCCAAAAACACGAATTAGGCTCGGCTTTTTTTTTAGCAGATCATCTTTCATCACTGATAGTACAATTTAATTGTCTTGATTCACCTGCTAATACTACTTCTAGTGTTATTATATAAATTTATGTTGATTTATAGTGTTATTATAAATATTTAAGGTGATTTCAGACAGTGTTATTATACAAATTTATGGCGATTTCCCAGGTTTTTGACTCATAAAAAATGAATTTTGGGAGCCAAAATTTCGTTACAACTTCAATTCTTCACTCACTGGTCATAATCAACTTCATATTCAGTCTTCTCGCCCAGAAAAAAACATAAAAAACGATACCTCACAAGCTCTTGTTCACTAGATAACCAAAAAACGCTATTTTTATACCCATTTTTCTCCCATAACACCCCTGGGTGTATGCTGATCAGGCTGCCGAGCTTAGGAGCACAACTAGTACCCAAATGTGTTCTCAAAATCGGGACCCAAACTGTGTGCGGAAGAACGACGATTTTAGACCAAAATTTAACGTAAATTTAAGGCTGAAACTTCGTTAGAACCTCAACTTTCCACTCTTTGGTCAAAATCCACTTCATATTCGGTCTTCTCGACCCAAAAAACATGGAAAACGATACCTGAAAAGATCATGTTACTAAAACAAAACAAAAACCTACTTTATACCCATTTTCACTCATAACACCCTTGGGTATATTCCGATCGAGCTGCAAAGTTTCGGGACACAACTAGGGCCCAAATGGAGCATGTGTGCGAAAGAACGAATTTTTTAGACCGAAAATGAAGCCGGTACACATGATACAGTGTACGGCGGATGGACATTGCATTTTCTGAATTTACCCACCTTGAAACGTAAAAGAAAAAAATTGAGGGGGTGGGAGGATTTTTACTTTTAATCACCCTTATTTAAAAAAGATCGGTTATTTTTGGAAACGGGCTTCAAACTACCACTTTTCAGAGAGTTCTGAATATTTTAAAATTGTTGACGAAAATTCCCCATTGGTCTCAGATTCAAAATTGCACGTTAGGGGTTACCTGTGACGGGAAATTATGATGACCTCTCTGAAGAATTTATAACAGAGAGCAAAGACATACAGAAGGTCTTCATCAACATTTGTGATTTTTCCCAGACACTTGTCTTATGCTGAAATTAGCAAGGAACGCTTTAGGAGCTGAAAAAATGTTTTTTGAAAACGGTAACACAAGGTGGTATTGTTTGGAGGCAATCCACAATCTCAAAAACGAGTGTGGCAAACGAGATTGGTTTGAAATTTGCTAGGAAACTTGTAAGAGACATATTTCTTACAGCAATAGTAAAATGAATGTAAAGCTGGCTGCATTGCTCCTGACATCTTCAACAGAAGATGCTCTTCAATGTTTAAATGAGCAGGGAGTTTAAGATTCAAGGACTGTAAAGAAACGGCTGAATACCTTCCAAGTGTGGATGGGATTTTCGACTTCTTTAAATGCCAAAAATTGTATGGTAGAGGTCTCAAAGGGTGTTTACATTAGAAAACATATTAGCAAAGGAATTAGGCATTAGGTAAATATTCATTTTCATTAAAAACTAGATCTGGCGTACCACTAGTGATCAGATCCAACAGAAAAACGTTTGTACTAGGGGAGACCGGGGCAAGACGAATCAAAAATTGTTCAAATTGAGTTTTTGGTCATATGGCTTGATTTGATACTATTACCAAGCATGACGTCTTTAACTACAACTAATCACCTACACTAATTCCACTCAGTAATTTTCCGAAAACGCCATTGAAAAGGTACTTATTTCAAATCAATAATTTTTTCTTACATGGCTCATTTTGCCCCGGGCCCGGGGCAAAATGCACCACACCTGGGGCAAGATGAATCAACAATAATTTAGTGTTGTACAAAATATTTCATTTTCGTATAAAAACGAGTTTGTAAATCCCAGCTTTTAAAAATCACATTTAGTCAGTAGTAAAAAAAGTAACATTACACAACTACCTAACTGTACAGTTTTTCTCTCTCAGGTCTTAATTACTTAAAGAGATCTTTAAGTAATTCATCTGTCATTACAAAGGAACCCAAGCAGAAAGAACTAGAAAAAAGTGAGGTAGAAAAATGTACCGATTTAATTTTGGTTGGCTCACATTTAAAGAATGACGATACAAAATGTCTAAGAATAAAATTACTAATGAACAAAAAGCTATTCCATCAAGATGAAGCAGAAATCATATTATCTCTCTTAAAAAACGCTGCAAAGTCCTTGTCACATGGGTTTATTATTCTATTGGACATACCAACAGAAATGCTGGCTGTTTATTTGTTGTTTCTTTCATGTAAAATAATTGAAATAGCTATTTCTGGTGGTTTCCACCAATTTTGGCCCCCAAAACTTGAATTAATTCTCCTTTTTTCCCCCAAATTATCTTTTATCATTGATAGTACCATTTAATCGTCTTGATCCACGTGTTGACACATTTTCTAGTGTTATTCTACAAATTGATGGTGATTTCAGACGATTTCACAGGTTTTTGACTCATAAAAAATCAATTTTGGGAGCTGAACATCTGGTACAACCTCAAGATGAACCATCTTTGCTTTGGGTCATCTTGCCCCAAATTGAGTGGTTCATCTTGCCCCTAATGCTGGGTTTCTGGAAAAGTGGGGATAGCATCATCTTGAAAACAATAGACCAAAAAACGATAAGTGCAATATGATGGTATTCATGGTTTATCATCACCGAAAATGCTGATTTTCAAACTGAACAAGTGTGAAAATGAAGAAGAGCCAAGGAGAAAATGGATAACCTACTTTGAGGTTCCAAAACCTTTCCATCCCAATGGAGACTGGTGAACTGCTGCTTGTCCCCTATAAGCAACTTTAGAAGGAAGCTCCAGTGTCGCCAACACCACAGTGAGGGAGAATTCAAATTTCCTTCTTTTCAAGTACTCAAAATGGCGGTTGATTCGTCTTGCCCCTGGTTCATGTTGCCCCGGTCTCCCCTACGGTTTGAATTGACTATAGTCAACTTTAAAAATTGCAAGGGATGTGTTACCATCTAATTTGACTTCATGTTTTGGTTTATTATTCTGTGAATAATACACCTATGTATTCGCTCAGCAAAAAATTTTTATGACACCCCCCTCAAAATTGTTTCTTTTACGTTTCAGGGTGGACAGATTCCAAAAATGCAATGTCCGTCCGCCGTCCACCGTACGCCGTATCACGTGTACCGGCTTCATTTTTAGTCTAAAAAAGTCGTTCTTTCGCACACATGCTCCATTTGGGCCCTAGTTGTGTCCCGAAACTTTTCAGCCCGATCGGAATATACCCAGGGATGTTATGAGTGAAAATGTACACAAAAATAGGTACTTTTTGTGTTTTAGTAACATGAGCTTTTGAGGTATCGTTTTCCATGTTTTTGGGGACGAGAAGGCCGAATATGAAGTCGATTTTGACCAAAGTGTGGTAAATCGAGGTTCTACCAAATGTTCAGTTCCCAAAATTGATTTTTTATGAGTCAAAAACCTGGGAAATCGTCTGAAATCACCATCAATTTTTATAATTACACTGGAAGTAGTATCAACAGATGAACCAAGACGATTAAATGGCACTCCCAATGATCAAAGATAATTTGAAAAAAAAGGAGCATACCTAATCCGTGTTTTAGGGGCCAAAAATGGTGGAAACAATCAGAAATAGCTATTTCAATTATTTCACATGAAATAAACAATAACTGAACAGCCAACATTTCTGTAGGTAAGTCCAATAGAATAATAAACCCATGTGACAAGGACTTTGCAGCGTTTTTTCCTTAGTTATAGGCTCAAGTCAAAACCATATTGAAATGTTGTTTTCTATGTTGAGGGGTTAGGGAGGATTCAAAAATGATCCTAACACTCAGTAAATAAAAACTTCAATAAAAATAATTCTAATGAAAAATTCCTTTGCTTCATCAAAGTCATCCAACTGCTTCGAGTTTGAAGTTCGAACCACAGGAAGTATTTTTGATATACGGTGGTCGAGGAAGAGTAATATTAATTTGGAACCAACTTCAGAAGAAATAATATCTGATGATGATCTCTACAACATTAATGACCTTCCCAGCACCTGTCCTTGTCCGATGGTAAGCATGATGGTCTGAAAGACTACATTCTTTACTACATTTCAGGTAGTATTTAAGAAATTTGACTGCATAGGATGTCGTAAAAACATGCAGTTGGAAGGTTTATGGTTAAACATTTTACTCGTTTCATAGAATTGAAAGACTTGGTGGGGATTTGAGTGTACCTCCAGGTTTTTTCGATGTAGTTTGTAAGACCGAAAAAGAGCTACTAGCTATAACAGATGATTTTAACTGAAACCCGATGAACCGGAAACTGGAAACGGGAACTGGAAACTGACGATGAAAGAAACTTAGAACTTCGTATTTCAACAAAAATAAGTCGATACCACAATCTGAACAAATTCTTTCCTTTTGCCTGCGACGACGAAGCATCTGGAGTTGGTCACAAGGCAGAATTTTTCAAACCTATTGCGAATTGCTATACTTGAGGTGTATCGATTAACCGGTTGATTAATGTGTAAAGCGAAGGGTGAGAGTCTTACTGCCCCAATTAATTGACACTCACTGCAGCAGAAACTAACACAACTTATTACTATTCATGATCATAACACTGTCTAATAATACTGTAAATAATATTATTGTGAATACAAATTGTAAACAATGTATAATGTTAGATAAATAATATGATCACTTTTTAAACTTCTTTGTAAATTATGGTAGACTTTTTTTTCCTATCCCCCTCTTGACTGTTTTTTGTGCCTCTCTCAATAATTCTTCACCTGAAGCTGACCTTTAAGCTTCTAAACGCTGCAAAGTTCTTGTCACATGGGTTTATTATTGTTGTTTGAATAGGGTGTGATTGGGACCTCAGTGAAAATACCAAAAAGCTAGTTTGACGGTTTTAAACCCAAATATTAGGTTGCTATTTCTGATCAATTATTTTCATCAGTGAAACTGTCATTGAATTGTCTTGATTCACCTGTTAATGCTACCTCTACCTCCTCTGTTATACAAATTTCGGGTGATTAAAGCCATTTTAACAGGTTTTTGACCCATACATATTGAATTTTGAGAGTTAAAACTTCTTCAGAACCTCAATCCTTCACTCAGTGGTCAAAATCAACTTCACATAATTAGTCTAAAAAAAAAAAAAAAAAAAAAAAAAAAATTTCACCCATAACACCCCTGAGTGTTTTCCGATCGGGCTGCCGAGATAGGACATAACTAGGGCCAAATGGAGCCTGTGTGCGAAAGATTGATTTTTTTAGACCAAAAATTAAGGTAGATATAGATGATACGGCAGACAGAACACACATTTGGACATTTTTGGAATCCAAACACATTGAAACGTAAAAGAAAACATTTTGAGGGGGGTGTTCCAAAAAAAATTTCCGAACCGAATACATAGGTGTATTATTCACAGAATAATAAACTGAAAACCGAATTGGAACACTTTTTTGTGCATCGAAATTCCTAATGCTAAAATTTACCTTATTTAAACGTACTTATCCATATTCCGCTAAAACTAAGAATGAATCAGTCTTTCGAATTCGTCCTTTCCCTTAAGAATATTGATTTTTTAATGGAAAAACTTGCCATTTATACCTTGTGTCCAAGGTCTCAGATATCATCTAGGATGACACATACATATACACTGTAGGCATATGAAAGTGTTAAAATTAAGGGCACAAAATAGATTCCAATGAGCGAGAGAAAAAACCTGAAAAAAAAACACTCATTTGACTTTTGAACCCATTGCAACAGCTTCATTTTATACAAAAACTCGCTAAAACACCACAAAATAAACAAGAATGGGCGTAAATAAACGCTTCTTTTCATTCACAAAACTATGTTTTGATCAGTGTGTTGGTTCTGCAGGTTGAAACGGTTAAAATCTGTTTTTTACTTCCAGCCCCTAATGCCATCTTTATTCAAACCTGAACTCCATCATATGCATATGATTGGACAGATTTTGTATTCTTCCACGTTTATTTGGAAGTGCTTTTCAACTGGAGGCCCCTGTTCTGTGCCACTAGTTTCAGTAATCCTTCATTCATTCATTCAACACAGCTCGGGCGTAAGTTGACCTCTTATTTTTCTCTCTCAGAGTGGGAGGTTGTTCCCTTTCACTCTCGATGGGTGACCAAGACTCAAGCTAGGCAGGGCACAGGCCGCTTCCTCTCTACCTTCTACTTGTATGGCTAACACCACACAACATCACCAACATATTGCACTTGCGAAGCCTCACCCAATCTCGATCCCTAGTGTCTTCATCTGCACCGTCATTCTCACTTTGAGTTTCTTTTTCCTCGTCAATGGCAAAACTTGCCACTTTGAAAGCAGAGAGCAATTCGTCTCCAACAGTGCTAGGTCCTTCATCACGAGTTTCAGCTCGACGTAAGATTTCATCAATATCACACTTGAAAAAATAAAAACAAATTAAAATCAGTGAAGTAATTATTTATTCATTCTAACTAGTCAAGTTGAGAAAGTATTCATAACAACAGGGTCAAACATACTAATACTGCTGGCTGGAAGGATCTGATATTAATATGAGCTGTCTGATTGCCTATTCCCAACAGTTTCCCAAAGTGTGGGACAACTATATAACCAATAATGGCTCGACTGCAAAGACCTGCACTAATTGTATGACAAACACATGCGATGTGATGATATCTGGGCAAATTACTACAAACCAAGGAAAAGATAATTTTGCAACTGAAACAGTAGCTATGAAACGAATTTGTATCAAGTTATTTTTCTTCTAGACTTCGAACAGCCTTCCTTCACCAAAAATTGAAAGCAGTAGGGCAAATCTATTTGACTTCTGAGGGGGTGTACTTATAAACATGGATATAGCTACACAAGGCATGTTAATGTTGAAAAGACTTCATTTACAAACCTACAACCCCCCCCCCCCCCCCCCCATCAAGCAATTAGCCATCTGGAAGTAAGAACAAGAAGTCTATTTAGACAAGTTTGGCCAGCCTATGCTAAATATAAAACTACAATATAGAATATCCACTCACTACAGGTTCTTCGTCACCATCTTCTTCATCCTTAAACAACTCTTCAGTGCCGAATTTAAGAATTGCTGTGAGCTCTTCTTTGTTGAAAGGCGTTGTTGAAGAGCTCGATTTTTTATCAAGGACTGTTCTACCAGTCGTGTCCATCCTTTGAATTACCAAATGATCAAGTACCATTTTTTGTTTGGCTCGTTCAACAATGTTTTCTTCAACTGAACTTTTTGTAACCAGCCGATAAATGTTAACCTAAGAAAAATAACGACAGCTGCCTTGAAATATTCAACAGGAAATAGAAAATGAAAAACAAAACAGGAGCCATAAATTTCCAATATAGGTACCTGGTTCTTTTGGCCAATTCGATGGGCTCTAGCTTGTGCTTGAAGATCATTTTGTGGATTCCAATCAGAGTCAAAAATTATAACTGTGTCTGCTGTCGCTAAATTTATTCCAAGGCCACCAGCACGGGTGGACAGCAGGAAACAAAAATCTGGAGAACCTTCTGCATTGAAATGATCCAAGGCTTGCTTCCTCATTTCACCTTTGATACCACCATCAAGGCGTTGGAATGGAAAATGACGATATTGGAGATATTCTGCTAAAATGTCAAGCATGCGTACCATCTGTGAGAATATCAGCACCCTGTGACCTGTCTCTCTTAGCCGTACCAATAACTTATCAAGTAGCAGTAACTTGCCAGAGCCACGGATCAGTTGCTGCAACAATTGAAATCTTTAATTGGATTCCAAGGATAAAAAAAAGAAGTATAGCAATTCAATGTTGGAATACTTATCTAGGTACCAAAAACAGACAATCTGAACTTGAACAAAGCAATCGGAAGGGGAAACGCCTTCTTAACATTTTCTCTACCTTCCTGTTCCTGATTTAAAAAAAATACAATTTCTTGGTTTTTCAAATAAAAACACTATTATATATACAAAATTCACCACAAAAGATAGTAAAGAAAGTTAGAGGCATACAAAATGTAGTGGAGTGGTTCATAACTAAAAATCGTCAAAATATCAGGAATGTGTTTTTTCCCACTACCAACCGAAGTCCACTCTGAAAAGCATAACACTACGAATTGCTATACCAATCAAATCCTGGAGAAAAATTTGAGACACATAGATATTAGGTACCTAGCCGGATTAATGGTGTTCCTAAGTTGAAAACCCACTCATGTGGATTGAAAAGTTGGGCATTTTTTGGATAAGCTACTGTGCTCAATATATATATATATATATATATATATATATATATATATATACCAAGTGAATGATGGAGTTACCTGTAGATAATCGTCGGTTTTGATTTCATTCTCAGGTGGCTTAATTAGGTACCCATGATTACAGCACTTTTTTAATTCTATGACAATATTCAGAAAAGTACTGGGAGAACCTCTGACACCTTTTCTTAAAGCAGAGAAGTTTTTGGATAGTATCCAACGATAATACTGTTTTTGCAAACTTGTCATTTCAACTCGTAAAATTTGTTCAACCTAGAAAAAGTATAGAAATTAAAGATACACAACTTATCATATCAATAATATTGGGTAAGTTTAACTATGGATCACATGGGTTATGAACAGTACACCATAAAAACTCACCTTAGCTGGAAGGGATTTCTCAACATCTTTCTTCACCCTGCGCAGAATATAGGGTTCTAGCTGTCGATGGAGCTTAGCATAGCCCTTGCTAGCAGAATTGTCATGCTCTTTTTCAAAAACTTCCCAGTTGTCAAATCTTCAAGAAAACATGATGAATATAAATATAACCTCTATCAGGTTACTAGACGTAACAAGGCAACTATCCACTTTTAAGGAGAAATTAATGGCCAGCCAGTGCCGAGCTATAACGATTGGTTGGCCTGAGGGTGGGCTGGGCTCGGGAATGAGTGGGCCACAAAGAAATCCAAATCTTGTATGATGAAATTTCTATAACATGAAGGGGGAGGTGGGGGGGGGGGGGGTTAGTATTTTCTGCATATATATGTGTACCTAAGCTTTTGGCAGTGGGATCCATTTCTTCCTCCTGTGATTCACTATTGATTGAACAGTATGTACTTTGGAAACTCTAAAACAAATTGATCATGCGGGTGGTTGAGGCAGCTCACAAATTCATCCAGGATTGTACTCGGTTGGATGCTTTTTGTAAGAGCTCATTTAATATGGAGAATAGAAACAGAATTTTTCTCCGAGGAATTTCTACGGCATGTCTACCCTATTAAAAAAATAAATAGCTCATTTGCAAGCATCATGTTGCTGAGATGTTTGTTGAAATCGGAACTATTTTTTGGATTTATAATAGAGCCAATAATTGTTTCCCAACAGATATAATAGTTTCAAGCCATAGTTGTACAAAAGTGCCAATCATTTTGTAAGTTTCGAAATTAAAAAAAAAGCGTATTTGGAACAAACAAACCGACTTGTTTATACATACACTAGCCTGACCGCTCGCTTCGCTCGCTATCCGAGATTCGCTGTACGCAGTATCGTGGAACCAACAAACGACGGAAAAATCCCATAGCCTACCGGGTATTTGTGCCCAATTTTATCAAAATCCGTCAAGCCATTCAGGAGTTGACCATGGTCGACCATAGTTCCGCTATGGTCAGGGAATTAAAAATGCGCCTACGTTCAACTTGGGAGGCTACCGGATATTGGTGCCAAATTTGGTCGATATCCGTTGAGCAATTCGGGATTCGACCATGGAGGGGCCCATGGATGCGCTATGGTCGACCGCGGGGGTAGTCCGAAGGGTCGATCGTAGATAGAATTTCACGTAGATTACGAATACGCGATAAAAAATAGGGGTTACCATTTCAATTAACGAAGTTGACCATGGTCGACCATAGTTCCGCTATGGTCAGGGAATTAAAAATGCGCCTACGTTCAACTTGGGAGGCTACCGGATATTGGTGCCAAATTTGGTCGATATCCGTTGAGCAATTCGGGATTCGACCATGGAGGGGCCCATGGATGCGCTATGGTCGACCGCGGGGGTAGTCCGAAGGGTCGATCGTAGATAGAATTTGACGTAGATTACGAATACGCGATAAAAAATAGGGGTTACCATTTCAATTAACGAAGTTGACCATGGTCGACCAACGACCATAGTTCCGCTATGGTCAGGGAATTAAAAATGCGCCTACGTTCAACTTGGGGGGCTACCGGATATTGGTGCCAAATTTGGTCGATATCCGTTGAGCAATTCGGGATTCGACCATGGAGGGGGCGCTATGGTCGACCGCAGGGGTAGTCCGAAGGGTCGATCGTAGATAGAATTTGACGTAGATTACGAATACGCGATAAAAAATAGGGGTTACCATTTCAATTAACGAAGTTGACCATGGTCGACCATAGTTCCGCTATGGTGAGGGAATTAAAAATGCGACGTTGCACAACTTGGGAGCCTACTGGATACTCGTGCCAAATTTGGTCGAAATCCGTCGAGCCGTTTGGCCGTGCATAGAAGGACAGACAGAGAGAGATTCGTTTTTATAATATACTAGCCTGACCGCTCGCTTCGCTCGCTATCCGAGATTCGCTGTACGCAGTATCGTGGAACCAACAAACGACGGAAAAATCCCTTAGCCTACCGGGTATTTGTGCCCAATTTTATCAAAATCCGTCAAGCCATTCAGGAGTTGACTATGGTCGACCATATTTCCGCTACGGTCAGGGAATTAAAAATGCGCCTACGTTCAACTTGGGAGGCTACCGGATATTGCTGCCAAATTTGGTCGATATCCGTTGAGCAATTCGGGATACGACCATGGAGGGGCCCATGGATGCGCTATGGTCGACCGCGGGGGTAGTCCGAAGGGTCGATCGTAGATAGAATTTCACGTAGATTACGAATACGCGATAAAAAATAGGGTTTACCATTTCAATTAACGAAGTTGACCATGGTCGACCATAGTTTCGCTATGGTGAGGGAATTAAAAATGCGACGTTGCACAAATTGGGAGCCTACTGGATATTCGTGCCAAATTTGGTCGATATCCGTTGAGCAATTCGGGATTCGACCATGGAGGGGCCCATGGATGCGCTATGGTCGACCGCGGGGGTAGTCCGAAGGGTCGATCGTAGATAGAATTTAACGAAGATTACGAATACGCGATAAAAAATAGGGGTTACCATTTCAATTAACGAAGTTGACCATGGTCGACCATAGTTCCGCTATGGTCAGGGAATTAAAAATGCGACGTTGCACAACTTGGGAGCCTACTGGATATTCGTGCCAAATTTGGTCGATATCCATTGAGCAATTCGGGATTCGACCATGGAGGGGCCCATGGATGCGCTATGGTCGACCGCGGGGGTAGTCCGAAGGGTCGATCGTAGATAGAATTTCACGCAGATTACGAATACGCGATAAAAAATAGGGGTTACCATTTCAATTAACGAAGTTGACCATGGTCGACCATAGTTCCGCTATGATCAGGGAATTAAAAATGCGACGTTGCACAACTTGGGAGCCTACTGGATATTCGTGCCAAATTTGGTCGATATCCGTCGAGCCGTTTGGCCGTGCATAGAAAGACAGACAGACTCACTCACTCACAGAGATCCGTTTTTATAATATAGTAGGGACTAGCATGACCGCTCGCTATCCGAGATTCGCTGTACGCAGTATCGTACTTAATTCTGACGTTGCACAACTTGGGAGCCTACTGGATATTGGTGCCAAATTTGGTCGATATCCGTCGAGCCATTCAGGAGTTGACCATGGTCGACCATATTTCCGCTATGATCAGGGAATTAAAAATGCGCCTACGTTCAACTTAGGAGGCTACCGGATTTGGTGCCAAATTTGGTCGATATCCGTTGAGCAATTCGGGATTCGACCATGGAGGGGCCCATGGATGCGCTATGGTCGACCGCGGGGGTAGTCCGAAGGGTCGATCGTAGATAGAATTTCACGTAGATTACGAATACGCGATAAAAAATAGGGGTTACCATTTCAATTAACGAAGTTGACCATGGTCGACCATAGTTCCGCTATGGTCAGGGAATTAAAAATGCGACGTTGCACAACTTGGGAGCCTACTGGATATTCGTGCCAAATTTGGTCGATATCCGTGCAGCCATTCAGGAGTTGACCATGGTCGACCATATTTCCGCTATGGTGAAGGGGACCGAAAAATTCCGACGTTGCCCAACTTGGGAGCCTACTGGATTTTCGTGCCAAATTTGGTCGATATCCGTCGAGCCATTCAGAGTTTTGAGAGGGGCTCAATGCAAATTTTTGTCTCGCGACTTTGTAGAGTTTTTGGGTGGTACCAACCTAGAACCAAGCTATTTTTACTTCCATTAATTCCTAGTCAAAGAGAGTAAACCTGCATTAAAACTTGTAATAATCTGTTTCAATTCATCTTTAAGAATAAATAAATTTAAAAAAAATAAAATAAAATAAATTAAGAATTTTAAAAAAAATTTAGTTTTCTCGTCTCCTTTCTATTCTTGAAGGATTGGGTGATCCAAAGGTGGTATCACTTGAGCCAGCGCCCAACTGAGTTGCTGCCCCGTACCGAGCCCCTCTCAACCCCAAACGTTTTTGTGGGACAGTGCTGTTCTGGCGTTCTCATTCAGACTTCCACCAGGTTTTATTCTTACATCCAGCAAACCGATGTGAATATCTCATCCCTGAACCAACTAGTAATCGTAAAATTCAATTTGTTATTATAGTGAAACTTCCCATTAACGGATACCATAGGGTCTGGTAACGAGATGTATGAGGGAGAAAACAAGAAAAATCGACAAACGTAATTAAAAAAAAAAGAAGAAAAGTTATAAGAGCAAATTTTCAAAGAAATATTAAGGCTATTGTGTAAAACGACGATATAGCGAGAAACCACTTTTCATAAAATTATATAATTTTTTCGTGATTTTAGTAATTTTTACCGATTTTTGACACTTGTAAAATGCGGGTCAAATGTGTCCCACTCTTTTTTGAGAAAAATATTTCCATAATCGAAATAGTTCCTCTTTCTGTCGCGGATTACCATCCCGCACTACTTCAGGTGAATTAATATTGATTTTAGCTCTTAATACTAATTTTCCAACCCCAAAAATCCAAATTTGACTCCAATTCTGTATGGAAAACAACTGAAATGGTATTGTTCTGTTTTTACTCACCATTCCATATCCATTTCAGTGATTATATCAACTGTCGTGATTTTAGCCGTTTTTACAGATTTTTGACCCCTAAGTACTCACATTTGACCCCCTTAGAATTTTTTAAAATTGCTCATCTTCGAACTCGTCCTTTTGTTTGGCAATACGAATGTTTTCGCGAAATTCGGTATTTTTATCATGTAACCAAGGACAGATATCGTTTGGAGTGACAAATTAAATAAATAAATATATATACATACATATAAATGTACGTTAAAATCTAGGGATGAATTCAGGATGCTCTGAAACGGATTTGCCTATGAAAATATTTCGAAAATGCATGTTCTGAAAATTTTAGACCCATTGCAATATCTTCATTTTCTTTGAAAATTCGCTAAAACTGTTTGGACTGAATGTACATTCTTGCAAGAATAATAAAGGGGAAACAATAAAAATGAACCCCTGCCTAAAAATTCTTGAACATGAATCAGAAGCATGACCATACCTGGGCGAAATTCAGGGGATCAGAAATAGAAAGTACATAATTACATAAAAGGGTCGTGAGCTTGCCAGCTGTCTGCTACAGGGAGAACAAAAAAATCTAGTGCTAATCTATATGAAACAGTGTTGTTGCCTGTCTGCATCTCTTAGAGAGAAGTAGGGAGAAGTTTCACTCTATTATCAAATTCAATATGTTACACTCTGGGAAAACTTTTGTACCAAAACAAGTTTTACTTCATTTTGTACATAAGAAAACAAATGAATAGGTTCCCTCTAATTTGTTATGTATCTCAGAAGAACTGTTCAGTTACAGTATGGGTTGCAAGGATTTCATGTTAGCACATGCGCACAGGCTGTAAGTACACAGCGGGATCCATAAAGAGACATGAACACCAAAACTGCACAATCTCTGAAATTTCACCAACATCGGTTGAACAGAATTAGGCATGTTAGCATTATATGGGTTTAGATGTTTCCCCATGCACAGACACAACTATCTTAACAACCGAAATGGAACTCACAGGATCCCGTGTTCTTTAAGGCCCATGATATTTCAAAATGTTCACTAGATTGTTGATCAGACAAAAACGGTTGTAGAGAGCAGATGGTCCTAGGACCAACTCACACATATTCCAGCTCAATGAGGTTGTTTATCATTAAGATAATGTGGTTACAAGGAATTGTTTACAGACACCAAAACAGTAAAAAAGTTGTTTGGCGTACGAAACGCAAAATACAAGAGGTTATTGTGATTATGGACTTGATGATTTTTGATTCCACCATCAATATCTTTTGGTCGTAAGCAATGAAATATGGTTCTCCATGGTAATCTTACAATCTTAGCTGAGCAATGGCTTACAATCATGAAAAATAAGAACTGGTGTAGTTTTGATGAGTGTGTTTCAATAAGTGTCCCAAACAAAAAAAAACAGATGTTGCTAACATGGTTCTTACTTTTGAGGCATGATGAAATGCAAGAGAGCCCACAGTTCCTTCAAGCTATTTTGTAAGGGCGTTCCAGTGATCAAAAGACGATGATTGGTATCAAATTCTTTGAGTGTTTTGTACAACAGAGAATCATCATTTTTTAGTCTATGAGCCTCATCTACCATAAGAACAGCCCAACTCAGACTACCCAAAAATGCCTTATCTTTAAGGACTATTTCATATGTAGTGAGTACTGAATTAAACTTCAGTCTTTTAGATCCAGAGTAAGTCCATTCATAGTTTCGTATCTGAAAAAGATTTCACAACTGAGTCATTTTCGAAATTATGTTCCATTTCGTCCCTACAGCAGCAAAACCAAATGTTCTAAGAGTTGTCGATTTTTTGAAAAATCTCATCCCATTCCTGAAATTATAGGGAGCCCCCAAAACGATAATAAACCTTGGAGGGAGGGGGGAACTGTTAGTCCCTAGCTGGTTCCAAACCTGGGGTTGTATACTTCACAAACTGATAACCCCAGTTTTTAAAAATAAAGATATGAAATGGGAGAGACCTTTCAAAATAAAAAATAATTTTATACACAATGGGCTAATTATTATATTAATTTTATATACTTATAACTCAAATTTTTGTACCTATACAACCTAGTGAAATTTAGTCATCGAAATCATGATGGTATGAAGCACTAAGGAGTAATTAATCCCTTACCAATTATAAGAGTCCATGAGGCATATTGCAACTTTGCAACTGTTTGCCAATAAAGTTATTATTTATAAAGATGCGCTACATTATATAACAGTTGTTAACACTGTTAATTCCTGATCAATAAGAATTGTCCCATATGGGAAATAACTACTGAGACTTTGCCAATTTGCCATTGTCAATAACGATAAATTCTAAGCATTGACTTTTGAAACAACTGTAGAAAACTGTTTCAAACACCCACTTGAAAAAAGGGGTTTTGTTTTAAAGAAAAATATTACTGGGTAAAGTAAATAAGATCTGTATTATTTGAGCTTTTGACAGTGTACCTCAAAGTGTTAATTAGAAAACGAAGTGTACTAACGATATTCCGTGACGTGACGTCACCAATGTAAGTAACTACATTCATTTCTGGGGCCCACAAAGAAAACTCTCGCTGCCACGAAGTCATGGTGGAAAGTGGAACCACAATCAGGAACGGTCCATACATTTGGTAAGTGTGGAATAAGTAGTACAAGGAGCAAATAGTCTGGAGAAACAAGAAATAAAACAAAGGTACATATAGCCAATGTTGTAAATCAGAAGTAAAAGAAGTAGCAGTTTCACAAGAACTAACCTGGATGGTCTTCCCAAGTCCCATTTCATCAGCCAATATTACTGAATTTTCTTTACACCAGGAGTGAACCAGCCAATTCAAACCACTGATCTGATAATCGCGAAGAACAAGTACCTACAAGAAATACAGTGATGAATGTTCCAGAAAATTAAGTTATTCGATGTTATTACCTCAAGATTGCTTCCAGTAGATATCTTTCTACCCTATTCACTCTTTTTTGTGTGTGCTACAGCTGGAGCAGGCTATAGTGTGAGTAAAGGGCAGTTAGTTGGAATGTGGAATCAACTTTCTTGATTTTCAGGTATAAGTTGAATATTTCATAATTAGAAAATTGGTATACATTTCAAGCAGAAAAGGGCAAAAGTAAAAGAAAGATTCAAAAAGAAAAAAGTAATATTTGGAATTTCCAAGTTAGAAATTCACAATTTTGAATGATCACGCCATAGTGAATTTGTATTATTTTGAAAACATGGATTTACACCTTGTATAGGTAACTGGAGTTTTCCAGAACTGCATCAATCAATAAACCAATAATTTTGTCAGAAAATTTTTTGGCAAAAAAAAGAAGGATTTTGAAGGAATAAAAAATACAAATTCCCACCAACCTTTTCAACTCAGGAAAACTTTGTTACAGACGGAGAAATTAATGCTTTTGGTTGTCACTCTAATCACTGTGCTTCCAGTCCACATAGAGGACTACCAAGGAGGAGGTCACATCGGCTACATATTATCACCCTTAATATTCAGTAACGGTTTTTTTCCCAGATTCATTTAAAATTGTATTACTACAACTGGATAATCATTTTCAATGTAAACCTGCTATAATATTACCCAAGAGGAGATAAGATACAAATACTGATACTAGTGAAATGAACAACGAGACAGAAAGAATAATGTTACCTGATCTCCTCCCATATATGCAGGCTGTTCATCGATTTTAGCAAACTTGGGTCTCATTTTTAAAGCTCGACACATTTTACTTGGCGTTCTCTTTGATTCTTCCCTATCCCTAAATTCTCTGATCTTCCTAGACCAGCGTTTTTCTATTAGACTAGCATCTTCCCACGTTGCTTCTGAATATGGTAGTGATTCCCATTTTATAAAATATTCAAACTGACCATCAGCCTTCGATTCAGCTGGAACAAATGTAGTTGATCAAAAAACATGAGTATAAAAAACACAATACAAAAGAAACCGTGGAACTTGAGTAATACCAAGGAAAGCGAAATAACAGGTACCAATTTCTCATAACACCACTCATGACAACAGACTTTCTAACAAGATTATGGCTTTATATGTGATTACTGTAACAGAATGTACACTAAGAATATGAGAAGGTAGGCATCAAAAGCATACTGACAGTATTAAAACCCGTGTTAAGCAAATACGAGGGTACCTATGTTTCAATACTCTCCAGCTTTTATTTTACAAGGATTGTGGCAGAAAATGGCTTCAAACATCATGTTGCTTCCATTGTCTATCATTTTCAGGGAAGATTCAGATTTCACCTAATTGTCAAAGAAAATATGCTATTGCAGTGGGTCCTAAATTTATAGGTCATCACATTCTGAAAACAAATATAAATTCTTATCTATTTCAGAGCATTCATAACCAATCCCCAGATGTTTTTTAAATATACGTACAAATGCAGGCAATGAACAAACGAAGGGATGAGTACCACTTATTGTAGTGGCTATATAAATTTGTAGATATTTTAACCCAAAAAAAAACTCAAATTTCACCCATCTCATTTTCGAAAATTGTCCATCTTTGGACTCATCCTTTCATTTGACATCACGAACATTTTGGCATTTTTCGAATCACCCGTCACACAGCCAAGGTCACACGTCATCTAGAAAGACACATATACATATTAAGCAGTGCATGCATTACAGGGGACGCCCTTTTTGGTGGTGCATTGTTCAACCACGCAGCACGAATAATTTTTCATTACCCCAGTCCTCAAGTGAATT
Organism: Leptopterna dolabrata; assembly: GCA_954871275.1. Classification (NCBI taxonomy): domain Eukaryota; kingdom Metazoa; phylum Arthropoda; class Insecta; order Hemiptera; family Miridae; genus Leptopterna; species Leptopterna dolabrata. The sequence continues at coordinate 89,270,266 of OX940974.1, read as the reverse complement.
CCGAAATTCCGGCAAAGTAGTGCGCAACTAGACCCAAAAACTGAGTCAAATAAAAAACCTCTGCCGATTCGAGTAGGCTTCCCACTTAAACCACAATAGTTCCAACATAAAATAGTTAGGTAAGTTCATTCAGTGGACAGGTTGAGTATCCATGCATGGGTTAATGACTAAACGACTAGGTCACATGGACTAACAGAATTAGTTGGGTAGTTTCAGCTCTCTACGACTATTTTTCGTGTAGTTAGAAGCGTTACAAGGAAATGGTCAACATTTCATGTGCTCAGACGAAAGGTACAGTACGATTTCAATGAAATTCATACTGATCTATCAAAGTATTATTCCTGAACTACCCTCAAGTTTGAACTCATTTCAACGATGTAACCCACCAACGCCCTTAGTGGTCCCAGTTGGAATATTTCGTTGCCCTCCAATTTCCTGTTCATTTTGAGGCTTTTTTAAATGAAGAAATGTGATGACTGCAATTTTAAATTGAATTCATCAACATTTAGCGGGGTGTCACGTGCAGGTGACTAAAAGCAATATGACCACACAGGCATGTCAACAATACTCGAGTTTATGTTGTATTGACTGAACGAACCCAAGATATTGATGACATTTTTGTAATAAGAACGAAAAAACGATGTTTTGAAACATGATAAATATAAATAACTACAATGGTGGTGATGAAGGATAATTTAAACACAAAACACAGAATATAAATACGAAAATAATCAGGAATTATTATGAAAAAGAGAATGACTGAACCCAGAGATTTGGGCACTAGACAGGCAAGATAAAAAGGTGACCAACAAAAAAAAAAGAAGCAATTCGTGTTTTGGGGGTCAACATTGGTGGAAACCATCAGAAATAGCTATTTCAACTATTGCACACGATAGAAACAATAAATGAACAGCCAACATTTCTGCAGCTAAGTCCAATAGAATAATAAACCCATGTGACAAGGACTTTGCAACGTTTTTCACTCTTTGGTCAAAATAGACTTCTGGTCTAGGAAGTCTTATTTGTACACCCATTTTTCACCCTTAATACCCTTGTGTATATTCCAATAGCACGCACGCACGCACGTGGTAGAAAATATAAAGGATTAACAGATAAAAAATCTGTTAATCCTTCATATTTTCTACCCTGTAACCAAAATTCATACATACAAGGTGTCTCAACTTGAACCCGCAGGACTTCAGGGATCGATTCTACAAAGAATTTGCAACAAAAATTGTCTCCTAGACTTCTTTTTAAAATCCACTCTAAATGCCATTTTTTCACTTTTCATTAAAATAGCCATAACTTCCTTAATCCGTCAAATAAATTCAGATCTAATTACACCGTTGGAAAGAGCGTTAAATGTCTCATCTCCCTAATGCACAATCAACCTTTTTGAGCGGGTTTAATGCGTATAAAACGAGGCCAAAGTGCAAATTTTGAGAACTTCTGAAAATTTGACGTTCATTTATCGGTTGTCTCTCTTTTAGTCATTTTTCTTTCGGTGGGGCGTCTACGAGAAAAACTTGCTTGAAATCGTACCTATCCAATGGTGTCGTAAAAAAAATTAGGAAATGAGTTTATGGGAAAAAACGACGTTTTAATGCAAAAAACAGGAGATTTTTCGGGATAAAAAGTGACTTTTTCAGAACTTAGGATTTGGGCCGAATCAGGGGTCGAACTCTACGTAAATTTCACGCTGAATGCTTGTGAAAGGCAACTGCTTTGCAGAATTGTTATTTATTTTTTAACGAGAGTAGGTACACCTGTCCAAGTTTGTAAATTTTAAGAAGAAGATAAAAATGATTTATTATTAAATAATTATTCATAATTTGACCCATCAAATGTGTTTGGAATGAAAACCCTTCAGTCGATTGTGGAAAATTTAATGCTATCAACCATGCCAATCCTATCCAAACCAAATGCTATCTTCATGCCAAAACCTCGATTTTGCTGGTCTCCTGTTTTTTTTTTGCATTAAAACGTTGTTTTTTCCCATAAACTCATTTGCTAATTTTTTTGACGACACCATTGGAAAGGTACGATTTCAAGCAAGTTTTTCTCATAGACCTAAAGAAAAATTATTAAAAGAGCGACAACCGAAAGAAAAACGTCAAATTTTCAGAAATTCTCAAAATTTGCACTTTGGTCTCATATTATACGCATTAAACCCGCTCAAAAAATTTTGATTGTGCATTAAAGAGATGAGAAACAACGCTCTTTCCAACGGTATAATTAGATTTGAATTTATTTGACAGATTAAGGAAGTTATGGCCATTTTACTGACTTCAGTTCGAAACCAGGAAAAAATCTTAATAGTGGAAAAAGTGGCATTTAGAGCGGTTTTAACCCTCAGGCACTGGCGGGGCAGCACTCAGTGCCGCTTTCCGATCAAAATCATGATTACTCTGCAGTGTGTCAAAGCACCGGTAGAACACGCTCAGTTATCTTTCAAGCAACTATCATAATATGTCCCCGTAGTCCTAACTGCTTCTATTATGCTGTTATCAGTCGTCAATGATCTCATAAAGAGAGGGGGTGCGCGCTCACGGTACTGCGTACCGGCGGCCAGTTCTAGTCAATGTATAAAGTCGGCACAGTGTACCGCCCGCCCATGAACTTTTGACCAAAGTTTTTGTTTGTTCCTTTGCGGAAATGGCTAGTGGTCGTCGAGTTATGAGTGATTCAGAGATCGCGAGCATTCTACAAGCTGTGGAAGAAGATGAAGACAATTTTAGTCAAGATCATGCTCCACATTTCAACTCAGCGATTGGAGTGAGGGGGAAGGGAAGTTGTTCGACCCGATGATCATTCTAGTGACAGTGAATGTTCAAGAGATGAAGCAGCTCCACTGACTTTTTCAGAGGATGAAATTACCGATTTTCACATTTTCTTTGCTAATTAAAAGCTATGTTATGGGCACCTAAGTGTTGGTGATGGCTGATTTTTTTTTTTTTCTTCAAATGACTTACAGTTCCTGAATTTATTGAGTTACCCCATATGTGTATAAGTTTGTTGTATTTTACTGAATTACATATGGTGAAGTTCTATTGCGTTTTCTAATTACAAACTTTTATAAAATTTGCATGTCTTATATTATTGCCAACCTGATCAAGACTTAAGCTGACCATTTTTGGGAAAAATTACCCATCGGCCTAACAAAAAAATGGTTTCCACAATTTCTATAGAGGCTATTTTAAATGCTAAGTTAGGTGGTATATTAATTTTTGCGCAAAACTACGAATAAACGTTCCTATTATGGAAAAAGTTGCCATTTCCGTGTGGGCCGGCACTCCATACCGCCCGCCGGCGATCTACTTCCCCTCATAGGTGCCAGTGCCCGAGGGTTAAAAAAAGTCTAGGAGACAATTTTTGTTGCAAATTCTTTGTAGAATCGATCCCCGAAGTCCTGCGGATTCAAGTTGAGACACCTAGTAAATGTTCGTATTGCTAAACAAAAGGATGAGTTCAAAGATGAGCAAAAAATCGGTAAAAATAGGTAAAATGGCGAACAATTGATATGAAACCACTGAAAGTGGTAAGGATGAGTAAAGACAGAAAAATACCATTTAAGGTGTTTTTCGTACAGAATAGTGGTCCAATTTGGATTTATGAGGGCCAAAATTGGTTTAAGGGCTAGAATCAATATTAATTCATCAATATTAATTGATGTTGTGTGGGATGATGATTCGCAAAGGTGGTACTATTTCGATGATGAAATAATTTTTAAAAAACAGGGTCAAATTTGACTTTATAAGGTCAAAAATCGGTAAAAATGGCTAAAATTACACAAAATTATGTAATTTGATGAAAAGTGGTATGGTATCTCGCTATATCATCTTTTTACACAATAGCACGAATATTCCTTGAAAATTCACTCTTACAGGCATGCCGCATGACTGGAACTTTCAATTTTTATTAGCTTATGAGCTGATTTGTGGTGCAACACAGCAAACGCTCAAAAATAATTTTTGTATTGGTAGCCTCTTCTGTTTCAAATCAACTCCTCAATAGATTTAAAACTAAGTAACTTTCAAGCAAAAAAATATATAGGTAAGGAAATCAATATTAAAGAAAATGAACTTTTGGATGAATAACCCTCAGCATTGTGATTTACAAGCCTACCTTCTAAGTTTTGCTGAAAAGCGGGACATTGTCTTGAGCTACATTGTAGGTAGACCAGTTACTGTTTCCTCCTGACAGTAATGGTTTGAACAACAAAATTGGTATAGCAGTGCTATTTTATGTTTAGTGGAAATGGACCAAGTTCAATAACTCAGTTTTCCAATGAGTTCCCACGATTTCATCACAAGTGGTTTAGTTTGAATATCATATCCTGCAGATGTCCATTCTAACAATCCATTCACATTTGGAGTCATTTTTGGAGGTTTGCAACTGCTTTCTGTAATAATCCAAATCGCTGCTATTGGGTAGTCTAAAACCTAAGGCAGCATCAGAAGCCTTTACACGCAAGAATACTTAACGGTGTGGGCAGTTTCCAGTTATGTCTGGACCTTGCTTTTTTGAAAAGGGAGGTGTGACTGGTACCTATGTCACAAGATCAAGACTTGTTGAAAACAAGATCAAGACTTTTTATGACAATGGGTGTAAGAATTCAACGAGCATTTCGATGTGGTAGTCGAAATCTGGCTTAAACAGAACAGAGCCACAGTGCTGACTGTACATTGGAATTACTTGAGCAAATTTACCCCAAAGGAGTTAACTAAAGGAACAGCAGTTGAAATATCGTTCCCACACGCTGGAAGAGCTCAAAGAACTGATGGACAATTTCTATGTTTTTTTGAAGTTTGAGAATCTGTTTGGGACCACCCAGTACCTACGCAACAAACCGTTAGAAGGACTAACAGATAGGAATAAACGAAGAACTAGTCTATCAGAGAAAAAAATAACAGTAAATACATCATAAACTAACATATTATTCTTTCAACTCGATTGTAACTCTTCAAAAGTTCTTGTTGCAACTCAAGTTGACACTCATAATATTCAACATCTTCTGGGGTAGTGTGCTTCTTCCAAAATCGTATGTCCTCTTCTCGTTTGACAAAATTTTCCAGCTTTTTGACTCCTTTCACCTGCAGGCATACCAAGATGAACTCAACTTTTTGATTCCTTTCAACCGAGATATGATTTTTAGTAATGTTTCAAAAGATGTACATGTTTCATTGACAGGAGGAAATCACTAGGTTGATGTGAGGTATTCAACAAGATTCTGCGATCATTCCTGAATTTTTCAAATCGATGGTTTGTGGAACTCATCCTTTGTCAGAAACTACGATCAAAGCAGTATAATAATAATAAGGTAAGCTCATTTGGAGAAATACTATGAAAGTACCTACCAACTGGTCACAAATAGCTGGACAATAACATGGCCCTCAATGTACTTCAAATCACTAAATTTTTTGCATTGAAGTAAGTACCAACATATGATTTTTTCTGGCAGCTGTTATAGCTTCGTATTGAATAATGTGATGGCAAATGACATGACCTTTAATCCTACACCAATCCGTTTCAGAGCATTTCAAATTCATCCATGTACTTCAACAAGTTGTCTAAGCATGAAATTTGAAAATATTATAAAAATTTTATGAATGAAAATATTATATTATAAAACTTTTCATATTTCTCATAAAAATATTATTGATAGGGTAGGGAGGTAGCTGAAGGTGGGTCAAAAGATGGAGTCGAATGAGCATTACTCATGCATTCATTTTGTTTGTTTGTTTAAATGAAAGTAGATTCAACCCTGAGAATTTTGACCAACCGCACCTTCCTATGATGAGGAGTTTTAATTCTATGATTTTTCTAAGTTTCCTACATCAGTGACGTCATTGGACCCCTCCCAACTGGGCGGGACCCTTTGCCAGGTGAGAGATCACTAGAGCAGGAAACTTCTAAAAATCATAGAATAAAAACCACCTGTCATAGGAGAGTACGGTTGGTGCCAAAATTCTCAAGATGGAATCTATTTTAATCTTTAAAAAAAGTATGTACATTTTCAGACCCATGGCTAATAAATGGCCTCATTTAGCCAAAGCTTTGCTAAGTTCATTTTCTCATCTTCAAGGGCCTACTATCCAGTTTGGAAATTGCAAAGGTGATAGGAAAGGAGCCTATAAAATTCAAAGCGAAACCATGAAATGATTAACTTTGAAAGGAATAAAAATAATCCTGTAAATACCTGTTCTGATGTCCAAAACCTGAACAAATATGGGAGGAAACCTCTCCCATACCCAACTAAGCCATCTTATTTTCTTTCCTCCAAGACTGATAACAGGCCAGTTTAAGAAACCCACCAATCCCTCAAAAAACACACTTTACTGGAGAAAACCCCAAAACCCACTATTCAACACAGAGTTCAATGGCTTCGTTTCCACTACCACCACCCCATTTTACAGCCATAAGACAAGTTTCAAGTCAATAAGCATTCATTTCATTAGATGGAGTGATGGAAAGCCGGTAAAATGGCAATGAGAAGGTAGCTCAAGACAGAAAATGTCTGTTTCGGACAAATTTATTCTAAAAAAGTAGGTAGAATTCGTGTTTTTTGCTTTAAAAAAAAATCACCAGAATCAGACAAGTGGCCACTGGTTCATATTATTTATTGTTATCTCCGTGTCCAAAAATGTCAGTGTGGTGTTACCTTTTGCTCTTTGAGGGAAGCCTCGGATTCCCATGTGTTGTGAATGTGGGACCAATTTTTCCATTTTATCAAGTATTGCACTTCCGTGTTTTCTTTATCACTAGGATCACAGTCAATGTTTGGATCACCATTCTCTTCAACAGCGTAGATTGTAGTTTGGTTCCCTACAACTGAATTGCAAAAAGATATGGCAACTTTAGATCTCACTATTTCAGAAAACTGTCAAGTAACATGTCATTACAACTATTAGTAATCAACATTCAAGGGCAGGCAGTACCCAGGTAACCATTACCTCCTTTTTTGCCTATTCGTTGGGCAAGTACTTTTTCTATAGTTTCAGAAGTATCAACTACAACAGGCTCAGGTTCAGCTGAATCAGGTTCAATGATTTCATCTGAGTCTGTCTTTTCATCACTTGCTTCTTTGTAACTAACAGCAACACCTCGCCGCGCTTTGGTCCTGAAAATAAGTTCCAAAATTATTTGGGACAAAACACAGAGTTAACCAACATATTTTAAATGTGGCATATTAATGTATAAGCAACATGATAGGATACAGAAAACATTTATAAAACACAGGCAAAAGGAAGAAAATGTTGTGCAACATTTCCCACCTAATCAGTCAATTTTGAAAGGCAGAAAACATGAGTCTATGTCAACTCAAAGTTGAGGAACATGTGCAGATCCTAGATCATCAGAACTGAAAAAGCTCCAGCAACATTTTCAATATTGGCGACTTTTTAGCTATTTTAGACAACTTAAAGCAATTTCGAACCCCAAAACCCAAATTTCACCCACCCTTTTTTTATGCTTCGGAAATTCTCTAAAATCATAACAGAAGGAGGTAAGGAGGGAGGTTAGGTTATGGGTGAGGAGGTAAGAGTGACTGAATTGTAGCAAAATACTGACAGAGGTATGGATGGTCTTATTAAGAATGGAACTTGATGAGTGTTATCCAGGTTTTCCCATGTTGCAAGCTAAGGGCATTAGAGAGACTATGAGGTTGGACAGGTAAGTTTCACGTTGCTATCAATAATGGCTAACAACAACAGATAATTTACATTGATTTTTTTCTCCTCACACAAATGAATGAACTCATTCAAGAGTTCAATTAAATTCTAGTTCAAGTTTGAAGAATTCATGGAAGGAAAATCGAGCAGAAAGATGGGGGAAAAAAACCGATTCAACTTTCACGTGAAAGTTCGTATTTTTGGTTTATTATTCTGTGAGCAAATACAGCAGTTTTTTTAGGTGTTTAACATGAGCTTGTAAGGTATCGTTTTCCATGTTTTTTACGGTGAGGAGACCGAATATGAAGTCGACTTTGACAAATAAGCGAAGAATTGAGGTTCTAACAGTTTCAGCTTTAAATTTACGTTAAATTTTGGTCTAAAATTGTCGTTCTTTCGCAAACAGGCTCCAATTTGGCCCTAGTTGTGCTCCAAAACTCGGCAGCCCTATCGGAATACACCCAGGGTGTTATGGGTAAAAAATGGGTGCAAAAATAGGGGTTTTCAAGGTTTTTTTTTTTTTAAGCTTTATAGTGAACATGAGCATGTGGGGTACCGTTTTCTATGTTTTTTAGGGTGAGAAGACCAAATCTTGAACTTCATTTCGACCAAAGAATGAAGAACTGAGGTTGTAATGAAGGTTCAGCTCCCAAAATTCATTTTTTATGAGTAAAAAACCTGGGAAACTGTCATCACCATAAATTTGTATAGTAACACCAGAAGTAGTATTAACAGGTGGATCAAGACAATTAAATGGCACTATCAATGATCAAAGAGTTTCTGTCAAAAATAGGAGCCTAATTCAAGTTTTTGGGGGGCAAAATTGGTGGAAACCATCAAAAATAGCTATTTAAATTATTGCACATGAAAGAAACGAACAACCAACATTTCTGTAGTAAGTCCAACAGAATAATAAACCCATGTGACAACCAAAGTTTGCAGCGATTTTGGATTTTGGAACTTCGAAAATAAACAATGAGGCAGGACGAGAGGGTTGTTTTACTGGAAAAAATAAATAAATAAATATGAAACAAATAATTCAGTAAATAGAAAGTATGGGAGGGTTGTCGGGGAATGCCATTCATCTGCACATGCAACCTAAGGACATCTGTACATGCCATCCTTCTGTATACATGAATAATTCACGACAGGCAAGCCTTTCAGTTACTGCTGACGGTTCAACCAGTTTTTCTTGGTTTTCAATGCTGAATTGGGTCAGTAACCCTGTACACCAGGCAAAAATGGCACCAATGAAGTAGTGCTAATAAGTACATGTATTTACATTCGTGTTGAGTGTTATAGTGTAACACTCTAATGTCCTAGCTTGTAAATAATAAATTACCTTCGGTTTTTGTTATCATCAGAATCGTAACTCGATTCTGATGAATCCGAATAAGTACGTTGCCGTGTTCTAGGTGTGGAGCGTTGCTTGGAAGGTTTGGGAGGTGGTTTTCTCCTCCCCCCAGGGGGCTTACTTTTTGGAGGCTTCGGACACTCCTTGTCAGTTTCACTGTCATAGGAAGTGTCAGAGTTCCATCTAGAAAGGAAGAAACAAACATGTGAATATAGACATACAAATTATATTGATGGATAACATAATTGGCTGGCGTTGAGGACTTCTGCTGCAAAGCAATGGATAGAGGTATATTGGGAAATTATAGAAATGAGGAGAAAAAACATTTCTTGTTCCAAAAAACTTGATCTTGACAACACAGGGAATGAAAAAACCTAACCTTCAGGGATCGACTCCAGAACTAAGTCGCAACAAAAAATGCCTCTCTGCAATTATTTTTGAAACCCCTTATTTTTTCGTGTATCATCCCTAGACTTATTAGAAGACAAGAATCATTTCCTACAAGATATTTCCGATTTCCTAAGAGAGATTTCATTTCTCAAATAGTGTCCCATCTCTTCTTTGAGTGCCCAGTATTGGGTGCATGATGATTAACCTTCGGGTTCTTGGTCCCAGAGCAAATTCTGTTGGCAGACAGGTTAGGGAGGGGGGGGGGGGGGGGGGTCAATAGTCTATTAGATGGTGTAGACTGGTCCCAGAGCCTTTAGGCTCACTCACAGGGCAATGTTCCACACAATAAGCCTAGGGTTCGGTATGGTGGAGGGGTACTGTCCCCATCTGGTCCCTGTAATAATTTCAATGATAACATTTTACTGTGCTTTGTAATAAAAATTTCTCACAAAATATCAGCAAGGATTACATGAAAATCTTTCCATTACACCCTCTTCAAACTGGATATCATTTTCACTTTCGTTAGAGCCATTTGAGGGAAAAGTGTTAGAATACAAAAAAAAAAAAAAAATTCAAGCGAATTCGATGTCGTATAATGTGATGAGCATTGGGGAGACGGTTTCTATGGATTTTTTCTCACTATTGACATTCACATGGCTCCCTGACATGAGTGAAAACCAAGCTTCCCCACCTCATTGAATTTTCAATTTTGTCACGTCGTCTGCCGGTCAACCTTATTTTCTTCAATGTTGAGTTTGAAAGTACCTGAAAATGTCCGTTTTCGTACATTTTTGAAGAACTTCGCAGTCATACAGCATGAACATAATGAGCAACTTTTTGAAGTTGGAGAGTTTTAGCTGTTTCTGTACTTTTACTTTTTATTTAGATGATTAAATATTTAGTTAGTTGTTACACAGCCTTGTAAATGTCACCATTCGAATCAGCGTGCAAAAATACGTAGAAACCGACACCTCGACAATCATGAAATTATGAGAAGTTTGAATTCGGGAAAAAAACCTCCATTTCTTTTAAAAATCGGGGCTCTGTTCTAACGCAATTTTCTCCTCTGTCTGTAATAAACATCCCGTAGAGTAATGCATGCATTACAGTGGACGCCCCTTATGGTGGTGTATAGATCAATCTCCATAATAACTAGCTGATTTCTGCGTCAAACTGAACCAAGTAAAATCGATTGAGAGTTGGGGCCTGGGCAGGCAGCACCAACGCGTTTTTCGGCTTTAACCCCCACCCCCCAGGGCACAACCAGAACGATTTCTAAATCAATCCAATAAACATCCACCCAAATCGGCTGAAAATAGGGGGACCAGACACAAGATTTGCAGAAAATACCTACCGTGTTTCCCCCCCCCCCCCACCACTGCTATAGATATAATAAATTTTGCTATTCCGGCGACGTAGTGCATAACTAGTCAGATTTCTGCGTCAAAAAAGAGAAGTACCACGTGAATCAGCTAAGAATTAAGCCCTGGGCAGCGCACCCAAGATTTAGCCGAAAAAACCCATGTTTTTTCTGCTAACCCCCTTCCCCCCTTCCAGAAGTAAGTTTCGAAATTCCGGCAAAGTAGGGCACAACTAGACAGTTTTCTGCATCGAACAAAAAAAAAAAAAAAAAAAAAATCCACGCAAATTGGCACACAAGATGTTGTCACACACACTTTTTTTCTTCTTCATGGATACGGATTTAGGATGGTCTAAAACGGATTTTGATGGGGTTCTTTTCATTTTCGGCTAAGTGTTGTCCTCTTCTGAACAGATCGAATACATTAGGAGGTCTCTTACTACTGAGGGACGTACTCTAGGTTAGAAAGTTGGTGAAATGGAGATGTTTGCCTGAAGTCCTTACCAATTTTTCATGGGAGGTTTCAGATGAAAAACACAGTTGAAATGTTTAGGGAAAGAATAGCCAAAAGTTGAAGTTTAGACTGACAATACGTCCTATAACTAGTATCAGAAATATGTAAGAGGGTCTATCTTGTAGGACATTCTTTCAAATTGATCCCTGAAGGTTTGTGATTTCATTTCCAGACACCCTGTACAACTTCATGTGAAGTTGCTTAACACTATCGACTTGGCAGGTGACAGCAGTAGTGGTAGAATTCCTATTCAGAATTTTAATTAAGTTTCTTAAGTTTGAAAACAGAGGGAAGATGAGAAGAAATATGACAATCGATTAAATGCAAGAATAACTCCAACTTACGACTTAGTGGGGGATTTTTTAGAAGATTTCTTTGTCTTTTCGCTCGAGTCACTATCACCAGTGTTCAAACGATCTGGTTCTTTCCTCTGCCGGCCAGAGCGCCTGACACCATACACATCTGGATTCTCCTCCCAGAACTGTCAAGAGGATTGCAGAAATAAAGCAGATCAAGATAATGTGATTGATGAACTACGAGTATACTCAGGGATATATTATGGTACTATGGCAAATGACGTCAGAGGAAAACATTATGTCTAGACATACCTGCAACGATCTACTACTGTTTCCTATGTGATTATACTTCATGATAATAAACATACTGGTGAATAACAGATGAGACCTCCACTGGGAGAGTAGCAGATGAATATTACTCGTGAATTGGTAAATGAAAAAAAGAGGGTAAAAAAAGTTTAAAAAAAAAAAAAAATGCATTCTTTCGAATTTGTCCATTATACAACAGCGCATAATTTGAATTCTGTGATGATCCGAGGATAATAAGGTAGACGAGGCAGTTCGAGAGCTTGCTTGAGAATGGTTAATTTATTGTGTGAATACAATTTCTTATATACCCCCTGACATGACCAGAGGGGGGTCGGGGGGTCCCCACTCTGTGTTGTCGATCAGGCTCGACTTGTTCGTACAATACAGGTTTTATTGGAGGAGCAGCCGATCACAACACGGCTCCCCCCAGAATTTAAGTACTTGATTAAATTCTTGTAATTCATTGAGTTTAGTAAATTCATTAAATTCAGTGTGGGAGGCTGCGGTTGGTGTGTGCGACGTGGTGGTGTGGTCGATCATTGACAGGACGTACTTTTTTGTTGCGGAGGGTGGTAGGGGTCCGAAAAGGTCTATGTGTAGGTGTGATAGCGGCGTTGCGTCAGGGAATGTGCCTAGTGGTGCCCTTATGTGTCGGGTGGTTTTGGTGTGGTTGCAGCTCGGACAGGCGCGTGTGAACAGCCGGATAGAGGAAGTCATGTTCGGCCAGTAGTAACGGGCCAGGATGAGGGCGGTAGTGGCCTTGATTCCGGGGTGTGTGATCCCGTGGATGAGTCGGAAGACGGGCAGGTGTAGGTCGGCCGGAATGTAGGGGTGGGGGGCGGAGTCGGTTGTTTCGCATAACACCTCGTGCCCATTGATGGTGTGGGGCGTGAGGGCCATGTGTGCTGCGTGTTCGTCGGCGGCTTGGGCGTCCACTAGTTGACGGAGGGTGAAGGGGGTACGGTAGTCGGCGACGGCGTTTGTGTCGGTGGCGTTTGTGTGTGGCGGAAGGCGTGATAGGTAGTCTGCGACTATGTTGGTGGGCCCCTCGGCGTAGCGAATGTCGGTTGTGAACTCCGATATAAAGCGGAGGTGTCGAAGGCGGGTTGGTGGGGCGGTATTCGACTGCGTTGTGAGGGCCGTTGTGAGGGGCTTGTGGTCCGTGTATACCGTGAGGGGGCGCCCTTCAATTTGTTGACGGAAGTGGACGATGGCGAGATAAATGGCCAACAGCTCGCGGTCGAAGGTGCTGTAGTTCCGCTGTGTGGGGTTGAGTGAACGGGAGAAGAACCCCAGTGGGCGGAGATGCGTCCCGCCGAGAAAATGTAGGGTGGCGCTGACGGCGAAATCCGAGGAATCCGTGTGGAGGACCAACGGATGTGTGGGGCCAGGGTGCGCAAGCGTTACGGCGGTTTCGAGTAGGTTTTTTTGCCTTGTCGAAAGCGGCTGTGGTATCGGTGGTCCATGCGAGGGGTCGTTTGCCCCTTTTTCGGGCGTCCGGGGGTACCATGTCGACTAGCGGTTGGAGGGTCGTGGCTGCCCGTGGGATGGCGCGATGGTAGAAATTTATTAGCCCGAGGAATGTCCGGAGATCATGTACGGTGTCCGGGCGTGGAACTTTGTGATGAGCACTGTCCGTTCGGGTAGCGGGGCGATCCCGTCGGGTGATACGTGGTGCCCGAGAAATTTTATTGATGTGCGGGCGAGCTGGCATTTAGCGGTGTTGATGTGGAGGCCGTATTTGGCGAGGGTCGTTAGAAGGGTGCGTACGTGTTCGTAGTGTTCCTGTGGGGTTTTTGAAGCCACCAGTAGGTCGTCTAAGTAGCAGTAAACGAAGGGGAGGTCCCGTAATACGTGGTCCATGTATCGTTGCCATGTCTGTGCTGCGTTTCGAAGGCCGAAATTCATCCTCTTGTATTGGTAGGCCCCGAAGGGGGTGAGTACGGTCGTTTTCGGTATATCCTTGCTGCTGATCTTGCAGTGGAAAAAGGTGCGGGCGAGGTCAAATGTGCTGTATATTGTGGTCCCGAAAAGAGCGGTTGTGAAGTCGTGGAGGTGTGGGACGGTGTACCGGTCCGGCACGGTGAGGCGGTTGAGTGCCCTGTAGTCCCCGACGGGACGGATGTCGCCGTCCCGCTTCGGGACTATGTGTAATGGGCTAGACCACGGGGCTTCGGAGGGCTCGATAATTCCGGCGGCGAGTAGTTCGGCAAGGTGGGCCTTAGCCTTGGCGTGAAGGGCCAGAGAGAGCCGGCGGAGTTTCGCGTGGCAGGGAGGACCCTTCGTGACTATGTGATGTTCAAAAGGGGCGTCGCAGGGTGTGTTGTAGGGCGTGTACCCGTCGAGGAGGGCCTGAAATCGGGGCTCGTTCGTCGCGTTTGTGCATATGGAGGTGCCCGGGGGGGCGAGTGTTATCGAGCCTTTTATGTAGGTGCTAGTTGCGGCGTTGATGAGGCGGGCGTTGGGTAGGTCGACGAGGAGGCCGTGATATGTAAGGAAATCCGAGCCGAGGGTCGGGGTTGAGACGTCGGCGACCATGAATGTCCACTCGAAGGGTGGTAATTCGGGGAGGTGTACGGAGGCGGCGTGAGTACCGTATGTGCGGATTTCGGTGCCGTTTGCGGCTCGCAGGGTGCTCAGGTGCTTGACCGTTCGTCGAAGGAGGGTGTTTGGTACGATCGAGACGTCGGATCCGGTGTCTACGAGGAATTGTAATGCCGTTTTATTGCATTTGAGGAAGAGCCGGGATGTATGGTGTGTGCGCACGGCCGTTATGGCTGATCGGGCCGTGCGTTGTCGTTTCCCGCCGGCTGTGGGCGCCAGGTACACGGTTTGCGGCATTTTTGTGCTCGGGGTCCCCATGTACGGTGGTAGTAGCATAACCCGGAGGGGGGCCGGCGTGGCGGAGTTTGTCGCTGCGTCGGTGGTCGCTGTTGTCGTCTACCTTGGATCACCTGTACCTCGTCGTCGACGGTAGCCACACGAGGAAGTGGGGCGAACGGTAAGAGGCGATCGGCGGTCGCAGCGAGTTTCGTGATATCCGGCTCGTCTTGGGCCGCTACGTGTAAGCGGAGGGTCTCGGGGAGCGCTCGGAGGAATAGCTGTCGGAGGAGAAGCGGCGGTGTGTCGGGCCGGTAGGCCGCGGCGGAGTCGTCGGGCTAGTACGGAGGGAAGTTCTCCGTCGGTAGCCGGTTGTAGGAGGTGGGTGAGTTGTGAGCTGTCAGAGGGTGCGTGCGCAGTAGGAGTCGGTCCTTTAGCGTCCGGTAGCTGTTGGCTTGGGACGCGGGGATGTCGGCGCAGAGGTCCGCTTGACGAGGCTCGAGCACGAGGAAAGCGCGTGCGAATTGTGCCTGCGATGTGGTGAGGCCTTTGTGGGCGAAAACTAGCTCCAGTTGGGCGAACCAGACGTGCGGGAAGGCGGGGTCGAATGTTCGCAGCTTGAGGGAAGGCGGCGGCGGAGTCGCATCCGCGGGTTTCGTCACTTTGGTGTCCATTCTCTTCGTGGGCGCCAGTCCGGAAGAGGTGCGATCGAGAAGTGATGGGTCCTGTGGAGGCCGCTCGCGTATTACGTTGGACGCTGGGTGGGGCGCTCGAGGCGAGGCGATGGTGGGGCGTCGGTGCGAAGGCGGTCTTCGCGGTCAGACAGCGGGCGGAGGCCGGGCGGTGCATGTCTTCACGTCGGTTGTCACCAGTGTGATGATCCGAGGATAATAAGGTAGACGAGGCAGTTCGAGAGCTTGCTTGAGAATGGTTAATTTATTGTGTGAATACAATTTCTTATATACCCCCTGACATGACCAGAGGGGGGTCGGGGGGTCCCCACTCTGTGTTGTCGATCAGGCTCGACTTGTTCGTACAATACAGGTTTTATTGGAGGAGCAGCCAATCACAACAAATTCATTTTCCAAATGAAAAACTTAATCACATTACCTTTCCAACAAAGATTGGTAGGCATATTTTAAGGAAATTTATTGTTCTTCAGATCTCTAAAATGAAAAGGTGAGGTTAAAGAAGGCGTGACATCATCGACAACAGACAATTTTTGTACTTCCCGCCATCTTTACATGTCACCCGTGGAAACGGTGATACGGACCAATGAGACTGAAGCATTCTCTTCCCGTAATGTGCAGCACTTCACGTACACGGGAAGAACTTCACATATACGTGTAGAGAATGCTTGAAGCTCATTGGTCCGTCTTCCCATATCATCTTGGCGTATCAGTCCCACGGTTGAACGTGTAAAGATGATGGGAAGTATAAAAACTGTCTGCTTGTTTTAACAAACTGCAAAGAAAGAAGCAAGTTATGAAAGTTCCATCTTCTAAGTGAAAATCATGGGACACCTCCGAGTGTTCGACCCCAATGAAGCCACTGTTGTAGAAGTCACATAGTCCACGTTTCGTCTGATTCTGCAAAGTGGGTGAAGATAGAAACTGGTGGTCAAGAATCAAGGTCGGCCTGCAGTAGCTGTCACTCTCAATCCTAAAAGGGCAAAGCCCTGAATTTGTACTTCCCCCAGTGTCTTTGGCTAGTAAGTGGAGGAAGGAGTGAGTACCTGGGATAGTAAGGGTGTTGTTGAATGGGCCAGTACGTTCTTGAAGTAGCAAAAAGCAGAAGACAGTGCTGACAGGAACAGAGGGGACAAGATCTACTGCCTCTATCTGCCCTTTGCCCAAATGGGTCGGGATGGTGAGATGCAAAAACAAGATTCAAAACTGCAGCTCACTTCAACCATTTTCTAAGCGCCTGTGGGTGTTTCAAGGATTTCATATTTGTGCATGTGGAGAGGAAAGTTACAGTTCGATTTTGATGAAATACAGGATCTAGGGGTCAACTCACACATACCCACCAAATTTCGACTATTATTTCAGGTAGTTATGGGTGCTTAAGGCTAAATGTAACGACAAGTTAGTGAGATTCTCAGATAAGAGATGGCAGCACTATCGGGGGCAAATTTCCTTGACTCCTCACAGGAGAACGAATCAAGATATTTTGAATCTGAAAACGGATTTGATAAGATATCAACCCATAGTTTGGACGAAATCGGTTTAAAAAATTTGCACAATTTTTTTGCGCACTGTTCAAAAAATTTTTTGATTAAATTGACTTTTTCAAAAATGTCGCCTTATACAGCAGTGTGCCCATGCATACAGTGTACAAATCCGTTTTCAGAATTGAGATTGGTCAAAAATTACGATCGTAATCCTTAAGATTGGTGAAACAATAGTAGGGCTGACGGGGTGGAGGAGTGCGCTCGAGCGAGGGGGGCATTTTGGTGAGGTGGTGCCGGCCGCCTGGACCCCTCGTATGAACGTTCTCCGAATTCTCCTACTCAAGGTCGGCATCAAAATCGAGTCTTCCTGATGTTGGTTGGAAAAGAAGTTTTGTCTGTGAACAGGATTGGGTCAAGCCTTGTCTCACGTTTGTGGACTACGAGAAAAGGGGGGCCTAAGTTGGGGGTAGTAGATTTCGTTTTTTTCTTGTAGGGGATGTGACTGATACGCAAAATCCATGTTTTTGACAACGGTGGCCCCCAAAATTTTGGTCAAAATGCGAGAAACCTCAAAATTTTCGCACTTTTTTTGTTTTTCCCCCATTTTGGCCATGATAGAGCGCGTTTTTGACAAAAAGTGTACATTTTGAAACTGAATTAGATTTGCTAGAATACTAGAATAGGCTCAGTAGACTCAATAGTTTCCGAGATACAGCTAAAATACCATACCTACCACCACTCTCAAAACCGCGTTGTGAAATCCAATTTTTTTTCTCGTATTTTTCGCTATATCTCCAAAACGTATTGTCACATCCGGAATTTAGTAGTGAAGTATTTCAAAACTCAAATAATTTTAGATTGTATTGCAAGTTGTCCCTAAATACATACATACAGACTACATACACACTTTCAAAATAATTTTGTTACTTTTGCGCACTGCAACAATTTTGTATTGTTCACAAAGATTGGCAGGTACCTACAACAGCGTGCCTACATGCATATAGATGTTTCAAAAAATACAAGTCGATAATGAATCTAGTCTTGAAAAATTAAACTGGGTATTTCAAATCTGAGCAGTATCGAAATTAGGGGACATATAGGTACAGATCATCAAACACTTGAAACATTTCTGCTGTTGAATATACTATATTTGCTTTCAAAATAAAGTATTATACTTTGAGGAATTTTCATCCCAAGTCCTGGGTAGGCTCCCGTATTTCCAGCGAACGTGGTATCCTTGGATCAATAATTTCTGGGAGCAGAACATTTTCATAACAATATTTCAACTTTGTTATCATTTTGTCCTCCCAGAATGAGCGATCCCTTTGTATTATCTCGTAATGTAGATCCCTAGGGGTCCACACTACGAAAAAACAACACTCTCTCATCGTTATTTCCAATTGTCCTTGAATTTGGAAGAAGTAGTCGCTAGTTTTTTTAAGTTTTTTATCTTTACCCAAACAAAAATTTTTAAATTTGTGTCCAGAGTTTTCGCTCTTGAAACACTAAAGTTTCGCACCATAGTAATGCACCAAACAGACTCATGAAACCTACTAAACACTATGATCGCAACATTTTCCATGGAAATTGGGTAACGGAGTTACGAAATATGGACGCACGCGTTGTTGTAGAAGTCCATTTTTGTGAAGCCAATTTTTGTTGGAGCAGTGCAATAAAGTTTTGGCACATCAAAAACATCAGGTAGGTACATACTGTTGGCAAAGTAAATACCATTCAGATTCATCGACTATAATAGTTATGTAAACACAGTTGCATAAACGTCACCTGATTTCGAAAAAATCAAATCCAAATCAAATCGAAGTGTCGGCTTCTTGGAATTTGGGCAACCTTTTTGGCGAGTTCATAAGAGGAACTATCTAGGTACTCTGTAAGCAGATACCTCGTGACATGGATATATGTGTAGGGGTTATTATTATCTCTATCTCTATCCTTATTATCCTTATTATATTATAAATTCGAATCTTCGTCTGTCTGTGAAACTGTGATTCTTTTCACGGCAAAAAGCATATATACCTATTTATGTTATCACAATATATGTACAAAAGTAAATAAAAAACGCTGCAAAGTACTTGTCACATGGGTTTATTATTCTTGCGGACATATAGAACTGTCCTCCATCAATATCAAAATGTCAAACAATTTTTTCACCATTTATAAACAATGTGCCATTAATTCGTTTTTCCCGTGTTTTTTTCCGATACTTTTAGGTAACAAACATCCCTAATATAGCTACCATCTTTGGACCAACCCCCACCTACCCTCCAAATTTGAATCACATTCGACCATTTTTACGGTAATTATGGGCGTTACTACCCGTTCAACGGTTTTCACTTCAAAACTCCTAAAAAACGCCTCATTTTTGCCAGTTTTTTGTCCATAAAATCCAAACCGTTGGTCCGATCGAGCTGAAAAGCTTGCGGGCACCATGCCTGCCCTAGATGAGTATTTGGTGCAAATTTCGACTCAATTGGACCAATTTTGAGGCAGTTATGCGTGACACGGCGGACGGCGACGGCCAGGTCGTACAGCCCGGATCGCGGGGGGAATGAGGGGCCTCGCAGGGGCCGGATGGGGAGTGCCATACCGGGACAGAATGAGGTTCTACAAGACTGTATTTCTCCCCTCGGTAATGTATGCGACCTGCACGTGGTGGCACAGACCAACGAAGGCGATGCGGAACAGGATCAGGACGATGCAGAGGGCGGCTCTGATCTCTGCAACACGATCATACCGCACGGTTTCGCATGATGCACTGCAGGTCGTGGCTGGTTGCGCTCCCCTCGACCTGATAATGGATGCGCGCGTTGCCTACGCTGCCCTTAAATGGCCCGACAGGACATGTGCAGAGGTGCGCCCTGACCTCAGCATAATCCTCAATGGTGATGGAACAGCGGCAGACAAGGAACGGAGAATTGAGGACTGGGTAATGCAGAAATGGCAGGCAGGGTGGGACGCTGTGGACAAGGGCAGAGCGACCTACCAGTTCTTCCCAGATGTCAGGCAGAGATGCGCACTGGCGTTCGTGACGCCCAGCTATGAGGTCACCCAGCTGCTCACTGGACATGGCAACTTCAGCTCGAAACTGCACTTTTTCAGGCGAAGGGACGAGCCAGCATGCCCATGTGGGGCTGAGGATGAAACGTCCGAGCATGTCATCAGGCATTGCCCCCTGTATGATGACCTGAGAGTGGCACACCTGGGAGGACAGCAAATCAACGGGCCTCTCACGCACCTTGTCAATGACAGGCAGTCTTACGCTCAGTTCGAGCAGTTCTGCAGAGCCTGGGCCGGAAGACGGGGCGGCGGAGTAGGTATGGCTGAGGTGGAGCGGTGAATTGACATTGGTGTCTCCTAATTTAGAACAGTAGACGGGGCGTTAGAAGGGGAAGAGATGGGAATATTTATAAAAGTACCTCTCTCCCCCAGTATGTGTGTCTTTGTGTTTAGTTTGTATGACCGATTCTGCGCGGGCGTAGATCACAGTGATATTAGGTTAAGGCGTAAAGAACGAGCTGTGATAATAGGTGATCCTTAGATTAGGCTTAGATTAGAATATTGTGATACTAGATTAAATTGTGTGTGTGCACATAGTCGTGTGGGTGTTGGGGGCCCTATCGGTCCCTTGGGGGGGCAGCAAACCGATAGGTATTTCATTTAATCCTGATTTATTTAGTTTTGCATTTTGTTAATTTTCCTTTTGTTATTTTTATGGGCTGTAGGCCCCCTGGTCACGTGGAAGCCCTACGAAGCGGGTACCGGTGGGGCCATCCTAGGAAGGGTGGGCTCGAGGGTGCTGGTGGGGTTTTCCCCAGCCCTACCGGCTAGTATGAATGTGTCTGTATCCTTGCTGTGACTGTATTTATCGAATGAGAGTAATTTATAGAGCGCATGGTCGTAGTATATAGGGAAACGAATGTGATGTTGGGCTGTGATATTAGCAAGTAGTATGGCGGGTGGTGAGTAGTCACTCTACCTCACCATACCGAGCAATTCGTGGCAACAGCCAAGGCACCATAACGAGGAGGAATTCGGCAGCGACGGGAAAACCTCAAGTTACGAGAAGAGGAGGCAGAGTACCTGAAAAACGACGGGAAAACCTCAAGATACAAGAAGAGGAGGCAGAGTACCTGAAAAGCGCCGACCCCCGTCCCAGGATGATCCCTGTAAAACTGGCACCTCCGCGTGGTCCATCCCGGGCACACTCCCAAGGAGTGTGGCTAACGCCAGAAGGGACGGGGGGGCCTGCTGTATCGTCAAGAGAGAGTGGCATTGAAGGGACAGCGGCACAGAAGATCAGCAAGATTGCGATGGGCCTGAATGGCCTTAGATGCAATCTCAATCCACTCTGATACAGCAGGACGGCGACGGCCATTGCATTTTTTTGAATCTAGACACCTTGAAACGTGTAAGAAAAAATTTTGAGGGGGTGTTCCAAAAAATTTTTGCTGAACGACTACATAGGTGTATTATTCACAGAATAATAAACCAAAACGATTTATTCATCTTCTAATAGACAATCACACTCTAGGATACCGCACCAAGCCAGTTTCCGAAAATACCAATTTTGGGAAAAAGTGTCTAAAAATGTGAAATTTGAGCCTATTTTGAAAAATATGTGCTTTTAGGAATCACGTATCAAAATTTTAGGGACGTATCGACAAATTTGGGAAAAATCGAAATAAGACTTATTTTTGGCGATTTTAGCTAAATGGCTGAAGCGATTTTGACGTACTAAACTCCAATCGACGCGCAATTTTATGCTCCTTATTCTAGCATAATTATAGTGAAAATAGTTTTCGAGAAGCGAAAAAGCTGAAAAAGGTCCGAAAATTTCGCAGTTTTTTGGCTCTCAAAAGTTTAGCACAAGCCAGAGTCCGTCGCAAACTCACATTACTCGTATTATGCCCAAATTCGATTAAAATAATTTCCAGCTAGTGCACATTTATTAGGCAGCAAGCACAAGTCCAATTTGACTTGGCTATGACCCAATCCTGCTCACAGACAAAACTTCTTTTCCAACCAACATCAGGAAGACTCGATTCCGAGAATGTTCATGCGAGGGGTCCAAGCGGCCGAGGGGTCGAGGCGGCGGGCCCCACCTCACTAAAATGCCCCCCTCTCGCGCGCGCACTCCTCCACCCCGTCAGCCCTACTATTGTTTCACCAATCTCAAGGATTACGATCGTAATTTTTGACCGATCGAAATTCTGAAAACGGATTTGTACACTGTATGCATGGGCACACTGCTGTATAAGGCCACATTTTTGAAAAAGTTTCAATTTAATCAAAAATTTTTTTGAACAGTGCGCAAAAAAATTGTGCAAATTTTTTAAACCAATTTCGTCCAAACTATGGGTTGATATCTTATCAAATCCGTTTTCAGATTCAAAATATCTTGATTCGTTCTCCTGTGAGGAGTCAAGGAAATTTCCTTCATTTTGGTGCTGCCACGTGGTGGCAGGTTTTGCAACTAAAAGCGTTACATTTAGCCTTAAAGGATTTCTCAGTTGGGAGTGTGCAGACGAAACTTACTGTGGAATTTGATTAAATTGATATGGGGCATCCAGACAACAACTGATCACACCCTCAACATTAAAGCTCATTTCAACCATTTTTCATGTGGTTATAGGCTTATCAAGGATTTCAAATTTGCGCATGTGCAGAGGAAAGTCACAGTTCAATTGATGAAACTCACACCAAATAGGTGTCAAATCGCACTACTTGACCTCAACATTACAACTCATTTTTTATCATTTAGTGGGTAGCTACAGGCGGCTCTAGGACTTCATATTGTGCATAAAAAAATGCATAATTTCATGAAATTGATATAAGTAGAACCATCGGGACACAACAATGCATAGACCATCACCAAAATGTCATGATATTCCCACCAGTGGTTTCGGGAAGTTATGGGTGTTTCAAAGATTTCACATCAGCACATACGCAGACGAAATGTAAAGTTAGTGTGATGTAGTGATAAGTGTTAAATCAAACACGTGAGGCTTCAGCCACCTCTGAGTAGCAGAGCATAAGAACTAGCGTTTTAAGATTGCCTGGAAGCCTTGTTCCAACTGTTACAATAACAGGGCGCCGGAAATCATCCCCAGAGTCAAAAATGAGGGAAAATACCACTTGCGAGGCTCCGTCTCTTGCCAAACCATTCAAAATTTCATTATATTCTCCAGGAACGGAGTATGGGAAGGGTTTGATATGGGAAAACACTAACACCTAGCCACTGTAAAAATCAGCATGTTGAACAGGTCAACAATTTAACATGATATTCCCAAACTAACAAACCCTAAATTTCTGATTCGTGTTAACAGAGATTTCCATTAGCATGACCTGCGTCGAACGCTTCTATTCTACTGGAGCATTCATTACAGTATTTCTAGAAAAACTATTTTTAGCCCAGGCTTAATTAATAGTTTTAATCTTAACGTATAGAACTAAGAACACAGGGATACGCATAAGAATGTGTTTAGTTTCAGTATGTGGTGTACTGTAATATATGTCATACATACTTGGCTTATCATTCTACAATCTTGTATCACTTAGCTGACCATAGAAGGCATGTCATTCAGATCCATCAGGGCTGGGGAAGATTTTCTAGGCTGACAAGTCGATTGGGGTGTAAGACATGTGCATTTCCTGATAACCTCAAGCTGACAACGTGAGAGACCTTCAAGAATGATGGGCCACTGGTGGCTTAGATTCTGATCAACTGGCTGTGACATTTTTTGCAAATACTCATGACGGTTTAGGTTATCAGGAGAACTTCGGCATTATGGGCTTCTTTATTGAAGGAGGACTGACTCATGATCTCATTTGTCAGAGCTCCAAAGACTCTCCCTTGTCCAATGAGGCAGGTATATAAGTCCCGCCCCAACCTATCCAGCTGTTACAAGAATGAAGAAAGGCTGATGTATGTATGAGACAAGAACGAATGCACAATTGAGGGTATTTGCAGACCTGCTAATTAATGGAGACATTAGACAGC
The DNA here is from genome assembly GCA_954871275.1 of Leptopterna dolabrata. Lineage (NCBI taxonomy): Eukaryota > Metazoa > Arthropoda > Insecta > Hemiptera > Miridae > Leptopterna > Leptopterna dolabrata. The sequence continues at coordinate 89,246,362 of OX940974.1, read as the reverse complement.
TGAACCTTACAACACGCAGCACTATAACCAACCTGGAAATAGCTGAGGTCCTGAAACACGTTCCTCTGCAGTAGTGGCGATTACTGCCAGCAGGGGGGGGGGGGAGCCTAGACGATGCAATGATGGAGGGTCCTCATGAGCTCAAAACACTATCTACCCATCTATTTTGGTTATTTCTGTCTTCCTTCAGCAATGTATGAAAACAACTGCACTCCTAGCCAACATAAACAGGAGGAGAAGAAGCAGAAGACAACGGTCGAATTAAGGTTACAACCGGCAGTAACAAGCTGGAGATAAACCGTCCACGGCAACGTCACCCAGCCAATCACGAAGTATCCAACTAGGTTTTATCCTGCAGCGATCTGTATTGGCTAAGCTCTTACCAATATTCTCATTTTTTATGATGTTATTATGTACTCTCCCAGCTGTTATTCAATTTCTTTCTTTGTTTCTGTGTAAATTCCTGTGCTACGCAAAAACTAATGAATAAACTTGGTCACATATTGTGTAAGTAGAAACTATTAGCGACTGATTCTTGGAGAAAACGAGTATCTCAAATCTGGGTTGACCTTCCTAGTTTTCCGATTTTAAAAGATCATCAAGTTCTAAACCCTGAAGACCTTATTTGGAAGTTCGACAATGAAACTACAGCAAAACTGTATGAATATGCTACAATAACCACAATGATGTATGGGTCACTCCATCCCTTTTCCTTCCTTTTCTGGCATGAAAAAAGCATCCACCTCCTTGTTTGATTCTGGCTGTGTAAGTCATAAATCAGAGCCTTTCAGAATATCTTCGTTCTTAGTGACACAGTGACAGAACAATAAATTACCAATGAAAATTCTGATGAGTTTATTTCTATTCAATACACTCATAAATCCCTTTCTGCACTTCCTCCTGTTTGGTCCACCAGTTGCTACTGCTCTGCAGTGCCCAATGCTCAGGTAGGCACGGATCAAATTTCTCCTTCCAATCATTTGTCCACCACTTTTGTTTCCTGGGCAAATAAAGCAGTGATTTGCAACAAGGGATAACAAATTTATATTCAGGCTTCCAGTTTTGATTGTATCTATATGCATGATTATATTCCCAGATGAGGTCTGTGTTTCATTTCACTGAGTGTTGGTTAAATATAGTATTTTAAGCTGTAATATTTTCTTACAAACTTATCAAGGTTCATGTTAAGAGCAGCAAATACCCCTCCAAGTTTCTCGATTGAAGCTGAGAACACAGCTTGCTACATTTGAATCCAAGAAGTAGCATAAGTTTGAACAGGGATGAATCTACTTTTTCAGCACCATGCTTCGTTAACCTGCTTGGCAGTATCCAAGTTAGAAGGTGAAGGTTAATGATAAATGTCGACAAAAATGGGGGGAAAAAACTAGCAAAAATAGTAAACAGAACAATGAAAACTGAGGCGAATGATGTTGGAAAGTTAACAGGACTTTTAAAGACGTACACTCAGAAAAGTATGGGTACTGATGCATACTACCACACCTTAGAGCTTTCATACCCCAACGAGCTCAAATAGAACTGCCCTTGAACACAATGCCATATAGCTGCTTCACGATCATCCTGCTGGTTGGCAGCAGTTTGCTTCATTCAATGGCATCTTCTCAGAATTCTGCATATTGAAATCGGTTGGGTGCTTGGGCCATTGTGCTTCATCTTTTTTTACTAACAGCCTACATAAGCTGTTAAATGTGCTGCTCTCCAACAGAGGCATCAGTAGAGACAGTGCTACATGGTAACAACACAACAGCCATTATTATCAGTGCAGAATCTCAGAATCCCTACAAGTTAGCTGTGAGTGCCACCAAGGCTAACAAGCAACAGTGCCAGGCTTATGGGTTGGTCGTGAACCTCTCCAAAACTCAAGGAATAAATTTTGGTCAGGTCAGAGAAGATACTACGTTCTCACTGCTGGAGCTCACAATATGATAACCATGCAAGCCGATCTTAGTGGAACATACCATAATGGGAAAATATATATCCCCCAACCAATCCTAAAAATATGGGTATCAATTTAAATATATAGGCGAAACACTCCTGAATGAATCTGTCTTGACTTTTACAAACAACAGTCCATTTGCTAACATGATCTTTTTATTTAGTTGATTGTAACTGTTAGCCAATGAGGAATGGGCGCTGGTCGGAATTAGCTATAGCGCCTTTCTGGAATGTTCTCCGCCAGACCTAGAATTTGAAATAACTGAAAAGAATGGACGTCCATTCCTCATTGCTATGCATAAAATTTCAGGAAATCTAATCCACAGAAGAGCTCTTCAACGTCACATGATGCCCCACAATAATTACTATTACAAGTGTATTTATTAAGTGACCAAGTTAGTGGAGCTGCTGGCTCAAGTATGTTACAGCTGGCCCATGTGGCTGGTAATTCTGACATGTCTGGGGAGTGCGAGTGTAAGAGAAGTTTAGTCGGTAGGAGTAGGTTTCTAGTATTGTGGGTTGGACCATGGACTGGCTGAGACTGCCTGGCTGGATCTACAAATTCTGCGTGAACTAGGGAACCTTTCTGCTTGCTCCTCGTACTTTTCACATTTCTTTGAACTGTAAAAACTGGCAACCCAAACCTCACCGTGAGGTACACTAGAAAACCCTATGGTGGGATTAGCAAAAGAATAAGATGATTATCAGTTGGATACAAGGGACGTTGTATCCAACAAGTGGAAATGTCTGCTCCAAAATTATCATGTGCAGATTATACTCCTATTACTCAGCAGTGGAGACTAAAATATAAACCCGTAGAATCAAAGCATGGCTATCACTAGGGTAGAAGAAACTATAAACACAAAGGAGTTGGAACGAATAAGAAATGAGGATGAGATGCAAGAGAACAGTAAGAAAACAGAGTTTTACGAAGTGCACGCTACGCCAGCCTCAGCCACAATACGCCACTGCCTTATGTGTGGACGCACAGTGACCATGGAAAAGCTGATGATGGCTGGTGCGTGCTGAGGCTGGCCGGCAACCACCTCCGTCGCGGGTTTTCATGAAAGATCCAAGGAAGCCAGCACGGGCCAGGATCTGCACACGGACGTTTTTGTGTCCCCGCGTCTTCACAAGAGGCCATCGTCGCATTACTCATTTATGGTCCCAACAGCAGCCAGTGTGTGGATGAGCAACGCTGGCCCACGATTTCGTCACCATCGAAATGGGCCAGTGCCAGTGGCCATGCTTGGCCACCAAGGTGGGCCAGCACAGGCCACTTTGTAGAGGGGGCTTCAGGAAACCCGTAATAGCAACCGTAACACCATGGAGTCAAAAAAGGATAAACAGAATCAGCAGTGGAATGTGTGGAGAAACCGGATTTCAATGATTTGGATGGTAGTCATAAGATGGAGGAATTGCTGGAAAAGCTGGTGAAGTTAAGGACCTGATGTGAACTGAAATAGACAACAACTAGAAAAGAATAGTGTTCGACAAGTGGAAATGTGGTGATATTGATGATTCTTTCAAGAAGTTCATGTTCAAGTAATTACTTCTGAGTTCAAATAATAATGTCCATGTCTTGTAAGTATCTTGTACTGGAAGTATCACCTTCTTCAAGGATGTATACATTTAAAAGAAGCAATACTTTGACTGATGGATGAATTCAAGACGGGACAGAAAGCTCAGAAACAGGGTGTGTATGCATAAGGTTGAGAACCTCTTCGCTTTATAGCATCACCTTATATGAACATGAAAGAGTAGGTAATGTTTCATCTGCATATTACCCACTAACAGTTGGAAAGGAAGTCCTTGGCAGAGTGATCTATCTAATGAATATTGATGTTTCACTTTCTTCAAACAGTACCTGTTTAGGATCTGCTGCCTTAGACGAGCTTTCAGCTTTCTTGCTGGATTCATTAGATTCTTCAGAGCCAGAGGTTTTTGAGGAGGCAGAAGAACTGGAGTCTGAATCGCTGGAAAAATGTTCATTATTTATGTTCAAAAGCCGTGAATGGTTTAGACATCAACTCCAATGACTTCTAGAACCTGAGCAGTACCGAAATTATCAGCCTGGTGAAAATAGGTATGCTTACCTGTCCGAACCAGATCCACTATCAGAGGAACTCTCACTTGCATTCTGTTTCCCTGTCTCCTTGTCACTGTCTGAGCCTGAATCCTCCCCAGAACCATCTTGTTGCTGGAAATTCCAAAACTAATTACTGAAAAGAATGCATCACTAAGCAAGTCAAGGGATCAACCAACTTGGTTTACGCATTTTTCATTAGCAATTTACACATGACAATTTCAACATGGACTGGACTGTACAAAGGATGATCTGAGCTCCAGTACCACTCCTCCATACTCAGTGCACTACACATTTTTCGGAAGCGGTAGAGTACTAGTGCTTTACTGAGAAACTAAAATATCTGGAAATGTAAGCAATAGTTTTCGATGTAGGTTTAAGGGTATATTCTTCCAACTGAGACGAACAGAAGGACGTTGTGTATGCATTTACCATGAACCAAGGAAGCAAAGTAGTTCTACATGAATCAAATGTGATAAAAGTACCAAAGAAGTACAAAATAATGTTAAACGATCAAGTTAAATTCATATAACACAGAAAATGTTTGTTTCTGTTCTAAAATCAGGATCTGGTTACATAAGCAGGAAGTTTGGTGATGGATGACCGACTGATAAAATTCCGATCACTGACATGATCAGAGTTAGTGAAGGAGTATTTATACAGGATAAAAGGCCATAGAAGGACAGGAAAACTTGGTAATGTATTCATTGTTCAAGTATTCAGCTGGATTACCTGTCTACTAATTTATCCAACAGCCTAATGCAACACAACAAATAGGGAGATTTGATAATAATCTCCTTAATGAGTGACGTTGTTCACTGAATGCACCACTGGTAAACTGAGAATTTGGAGAGATGACAGTTAACTAGTTTACGTTCAAGGTAGTATTCCACAACTGAAGAGCTCTATGTTGCTACTAGTGGAGTTTCTGCTACAGAATCGAGATTATGACACTAGCATTGACCCAACGAACGACTTGGAATGGATACAGGGAATCAGGGGCGCTGAATGAGGAAACGAATATGTAGTATCATCAACTCATCGCTCTAGTAAACAGAATGTAAACACCTGACTTGGGAAGCCACAACTCTCTAAACCTATGTCCTTTAGCCGAGTGGTTGAGGCGACAGACCAGTTCTCAAACAAATTCCTTATCGATAGTATTGAAAGTATGAACCATAAATCCGCCCCTCACTTGAACTATAGCGTTGATGACATCGAAGCATCATCCTAGGGAGGATAATTCTATGTTATCGTCCCTCAAACTAGCTCAAAAATTGAGCTCAAGAAGGGCGTGTCTCATGTGGCTGAAGTTGAGGACTGCATGGGCACCGTGTCAGCGTTGACAATTTCGAAGTTTACAAATCCTCAACGGCATCACAAGAAACAACATCGGTTTCATTTGCCAAACACGCAAGTCTTTCTTTCAACTAACTCTAGCAAAAATGGGTACCCCATCGATTTCAATTATTTTTGGCCTGAAGATTCCTAAGATCCATCTACGTCATTTAACGTACTTAATATGGTGTAACACTTAATACTTTGTGAAATATAACCCATAGAAAAATGTAAACAAAGGAATAGTCCTGACAGAGAAACTCCAAGTAGCACATGTATATTTAGGTCGAGGCACCAAAAATAGGTTTCTACTTCCGCAGATACACTTTAGAACTCATAATTACAATAAATACTCGCCAAAATACGTCTACATATCTATTTTGCAGATGAAACTCAAGATTTTAAGCTATGCATATGACAGCGCGATTTCAACGAATTACCAGGTCAATAAACGGGACGGGTCGGGCTAGAACCTTACCCAACACTTGAATAACACAAATAAATGCAAATTTTGTACATAATTAAGGTAAATACATACCTGAGGCATAATTTTCAAGCTCCAAGCACAGATCGTGAAATCTACATCACCACGCACTGCAGTCAGTCGCAAACTAATAATGTAACGTCAACGATAGTCGCAAAATTATTGATATGTTGTCCGAAAAACTAATATACACAGTAACTGGTTTCGCAACAGGAAAAATGATGAAAATCTGAGCACTTATTCGAAATTATGGGAAAACAGCAAAAATACTAGAACAGGGGGGAAAGAATAATTACTGATTAAAATAGGTACTACATGCAAAGGTAATATCACAAAAATTCCGTTAGAATTATATGAAATATGAGCTTATCAAACGTATAACATAATGCTACATAATGCACCACGCACTCAGTTCAGCCATTTTCTGATCTCTGTGAAGTTGGTTACCCAACATGCACTGCGCGATGAACCTCCAAATTCAAAATTATTTTGGGACAAGCTCATACCTAAGTATTATACCTACCGGAATCAAGAAGTAAGAAATCATAAATAATATGATCTGATTATACTAAGCTCATCGCCAGTGTGATGAGAAATGAAAACAAAGATAAATGCTGGAATTTTAACCATGTCTGGGAAGCTCGGAGACGTAGTCATTGAAACCGGATATCCAATGAAATCAAATGGAATTTCTCATTGGCAAAAAGTAATTTTACTTATTTTAACTCGTTGGATAAATAATTTTGATATCAATTAGATTGATCATCAGAATCATCTGAAACGTTTTGGCAACCCTGGTTATGGATCATCTTGGATTCAAAGAGTTTAGAAGGGCTTACAGTTCCTTATTTCTCGATTTCAATAAGGGGCGTGCAGCGTAGCGGCAAAAAGGCCAACTACTGAAACGCTGATTAATCCTGGCCACCAAGCCTTGTTTTCATATTTATGTTTGAATCTGCTGGTTAATTGTTTGAGGGCCGAAATACCAAATAATACGTAATAAGTGTTACTGAGTTTATCATGTAAATTCGCTCGCAACATAGATGGTTGAACATTCAGTTATCGACATTTTCCAAAAACTACTCACCTGCTTGAGTAACATTTTAGTGCTCAGCCAAATCCATACCTACTACCTATTATAGTTCCTTGAAATCGAGTTCCCTATAGCATTGCAATTCAAGGACCTCGGCACCAAGTCAGTCCAGAAGGCAAAATGAGTTGGATAAATTCGTCACCAACCTTAGCCAGCGAAAGTGAAAGTGAAGAAAGTGTTAATTGAACTTGGTCGCAAACTACTTGTCGTGGAAGGTGCAAAATTCCGTACGCCAAAGAATTACGTTCGGGAGGAAAATACTGGCGTTGCCACATCAATCAGTGCCCAGCCAAAATATGTAGTATAGGTAAATATTATTCATTAATACGATTCAACTAAACTAAAACACATGTACATAGGTAGGTAGTTGAAACTGAAACAATCACGGTTTTCGTTCAGTGTGATGGAGATATGAGAAGTCGTCAAGAAGGTGCTCACAACCATGAATGAAAGTCAACTGTTGGTCAGAGCATACCCGGTCAGGCTAACCGGAAAGCAGTGGACGAAATTTCTACTCATCCGAGTAAAATAATCCGGGCTACTGTTCGTGACAATCCTGAAGTTTTGAACGAGTTGTCGTCTTGTCAGCTGGTGAATGTTAGACTGAAGTTATACCTACTACGCCAGAAAAAAATTGCGTCCTGCATTACCGATGTTTTGCAGAAAGGTGATATCAGTCGTATCGACTTTGTCATGCAAGTAGGATATTATTGCAAAATTAAAAAGACATACCAAAAAACAAAGAAAAGAAATACCAACATTAGGTTCTAAATCATCCTTTTTTATGCCGCTATTTTAAGTTCTTTTCAGTGTTTGTATGTATACATATTTTATGTTATGTGAGGCCCCTAGATGCAAAACCGGACTTATGCAAAAAACCAATTTTTTCAGGAGACACAAAAAACTGTTTTCAGGAGAGTCACTATATTTTTGTAAGTTCTAATAATTTCTCATGATTGCAAATAGTTACAGCATTAATTAGCCAAAATTTCAAAATTTTAAATTCATTCAGTCAATAGTTATGGCTTTTTGAAATTTGCAAAAGTCCGATTTTGAAACAAAAATTGTATTAGTCCGTTTTGGAACCTCATTCAATTTGAAATGCATTTTTGAAATGACTAAGGATGGAATAAAAACGTAAGCCAAGCTACCCAATCTCAAAAACCCTTTATTTAAAAATAATTTGAGTAATCAAAATTAAAATTTCATTGAAAACACGATAAAATTTTAGTAAAAAAAATTCTTAGTTTAAAAAAAAAGCTGTTTTTATCTTCAACTCTCACGTCAAGATGCGTTTCATAATTTTTTTTAGTAAAATAGAGCATCAAAATTTCACTTTTTCTACAAGCTCGTTAACGAAAAATTCTTGGTAACGACAAAAAATAATCATGTAAAAAATATTGCGACTTTTACACTTCTTCAGGCTCATCAGGTTAAACTAAGGTTATTGCACTCAAAAGTTTTCTTGTGATTGCATCGAGGTAAAACTGGCAAATTCGGCAGTAGAGCACTGTAATGCATTCTCTTCTCCTGATTCCTCTTCCATTGTTCGACGTTGCGTTCCCTATTCCTTGCAAGCTGTGGATCCACGGGAGAAGGATCCATACCTAATCACTTTCCAAACACATTCACGATCCGGAACGGGAAGACAACAAAAATCTCGACGGAAGGAACATACGAAGTGGATCATTCACTGAACGTGGAAACTGGACTGTAAACAAAAACAAGCAAGGACAACCCCAGCAGGTGCCTCACACGCATTCCGAGAGAACGGGGAGCTCCTAGCGGGAAAACTCGCAACTTGCATAAGGCTGGTTTTGAAACTGAGGCTCACCTTCTGGATCGATTTCAAGGCGGAAGGAAGCCGTTTTTGAAACTAAGATTGTGCAGGCTAATGCGCCCTATGGTTTTCTGTTGAATAAGATAGAAAAACGAAAATCGATTTTTTTGCATAAGTCCGGTTTTGCATCTAGGGGCCTCATGTATGAGTATATGTGAAAATGATGGCAATAAACTGTTGGTGCCGAGTTCAAAAATCTCAATTCTCAACTCCCAGGACCTCGGTGCTGACTTCAATAATGTCAATTCCTCTGGTGACAAACCTTGGTGACGAATTCAATAATCTTTCTAGAAGCAGGAGATTAAAAGTGACGAGTTCAATAACGACCTTCACAAGATATACTGTCGATAGGTTGATTGATATCACCGAAAAAGGTTGAAGATGCCTACTTGATGCAGTTCTGAAGTAGATAGGTAATATGTCTATAAGGAAAATCATTAGGTACAATATTAATTCATCAATCGGTATTATACATTTAGGCCTGTTTTTTCCTCATTATTGGTAGGTACTGAAGAGGTAATGTATAGGTATTTGAAGTTCTGGAATAAAATATAGATAATACCTATATTTCAGTCAAGTACCTGAAGAAGTAGATACAAGTGGCAAAACTTTCCCTTCCATTTTTGTCATAAGGTTTGTCCACAGTGACCATGAGTCAGCTAACTTCTAGAAAAAGCCAGTGCAAACTATTGCTTGATGGCTATTGGTAGCTATTGATTGAAAATGGGGAATTTTCGTAAAAAAAAAAGTATTTCTTCGAAAAAAATATTTAGGACTCTTGGAAAAATGGCAATGGGAAGCCCGTTTGAAAAATAAGCGGTATTTTTTAAATGAGGGTGATTTAAATTAAAAATGCTGCAAGAAATGGTGTATCGGGTATGTTGACGGCTCTTGGTCCAAGGAGGCGGAGCAAAGCTTCCCAGACAAAACTATCTGACCTTCAGAGAGGCTTATGGCCGTTCCCACTGATTCTCAGACTGTGTAGTATCCATGACCGGCTGTTCGCAGTGTTTTCCTGACTGTCCAAAGCCAGTTTTCTTATTGTCATTCCAGTACGTACTCAGAAAATAGGGCGGACGAGAAACTGACAATGCAGAATGCACTCTCAACTCCCAACCATTTGGGGCCCGCACTCCAATGGGGAAAGCTGAATCCTACTTTTTAGTTGGGCAGTCTCACCACATGGAGCAGTAATAGCGCCAATTTTTATTGTTTATTCTAATAACTCGCTATTAAATAATTTCAGTATATAATTTTCATAATGTGTTCTGTAATTAAGCAACAAATCTGCGAGATTATGCTAAAAGTGCGAAATGTTTTGATTTTATGTCGTGTTAAGGTGGTAGTAGCAGTTAGTTATTCGGGTTGTTCGCTTGTTCCACCATTTTGTTGTGATTGTTTTTGATGGTTTTGAACGTAGTATAGTAGGGTTTTCTGTGGTTTTGAACGTCATTCATCGTCATTTTGTTGTATTAAAGTGAATTTACTTACCTATATTTTTATTTTACGTACTTATGCGTGCTTACTAATATGCCGGGGCTAAAGAAGAGAAATTTTTTCATCTGTAATTCTTGATCACCCGCTTCCGGACAACAAAAATCTTTCCAGTCCATCTTCCAGTGAAAGCTGAAAATCGGTAAGTTCCTACCTATCTGCATACCTGTTTTGACTTCTGTGTACTTCCAAGTAATAACAAAATAATAATTTAATAGGATGGCACATAATCCATCGAGAAAAAGAGTACGCAGGTAGCTATATCATCTGAAATCAGTGTGAACCTTTTTTGGGCTTGGTTTTCCATTTTACGGTTTGGAAGCTGTGGTTTGCAATTTATTGCGATTTGTAACTTGCGAAGTACTAATAGGCTGTGATCTTGCCGTAATAACGGTCATGTTACAATAAAAATTGCACAGAGATAATGCAGCCTTGACTCAATTCTTTGCAAAGAAAAGATAAAAAGTGCCAAGAGGTCAGCCATGTCAACTCCATTGAAAAATCTATACGCGCTGAAAGGTGGACTAGATTTAAGATTAGGTACCTACCTACTAGGTACATAAAAATATATCAAGTTGAAATCAAAAGGAATTATTTAATAATACCTTACATCCTAGTGGCTTGTGGTTATTCTGAGTGTATTTGTGCCTCCCAGGTTGCTTGCTGTCCATCCCTGGTTTTGTACCTGACTGCATGCTGCCTGCAAGTCACCCGTCCACTTCTGGTTTTATCAAGCAGTTCCTACTACGAAAAATCACTACGTTATGAAGCAGGTAATTCTTTTTGGAGTGCTAGGACCAAATTGGATGCCACGACTGGAGCGATGGCGTCATCAAATTATATAAATGATACATGTAGGTGTCTATCAGAATAATGAATTCATGGTCAGCAGATCATATAACAATAGTACCTATATAACTCTTATCCATTATCAACAACAGTCTGGTTATGTATGTATGAGCATGAGGGTAGCTATAATTCGTGTCATCACCACAATTACCTAAATCCCTTTTTCACGACGTTATCCTTTGAAGGTGTTAAGGCCAATGTGGACGACAGTTGTTGGAGTAAGAGGGAAGATGAGGAAGAAAATTCGTTCTAACTCGGCAACGGATTGATCAATTTTCAATCTGAAAAATTATTTGGGTTACTTTCAGAAAATCACACACGGGTAGTGAAACTAATTTTTTTTTTTTCAAATTTTTAAAAAAATTTTACTTACCTTTAAAATTCAAAATTAATAGTTAAGACTGATTTTTTTGACAAAAACATGTACATCCCGTCTGGGGGCAACTGTCCACTATCGTTTAGAACCATCGCCATAAAAAAATATTGAAAATTGGCGACCGAAACAGAAAAACCGTGGGGCAAGTTTTATCCAAGTGAATTTGATGCTGAGACGCTGGCTGAAGGACGAAGGCGAGCGTCTGTCATGGCGGGAGGGGTGGGGAAGCCACCCTTCTTTGGATCATGACCAGGTATAGCGAGAGGGCGTAGTCCCCCGAATCTTCGCACCCGCCCTCCAAAATCTTCGTATCCCCCACTGAACTCGAAAAATAAAACCAGTAGGTATTTAGTCAAGTGTCTAGAAGTGTGTTGTGACAGTCTCATCCTCGTGATCACGCTTGTTTTTTGTTTTTTTTTGAGTTTCGTTGCTCTCGTGTTTTGGATTCAAGCCATGGTGAATAAACGGTATTCAAAAAAGAAGAATATCCTAAAACTTTCAGCCGGCAAGCGAAGAAAAGTCAACTTCATAAGTATCTGATACAAAAGCATACCTATATATACAATTTTATGAATCACGTGTTCTGATAACTTATTACAGAAGCCAAGTTCATGAGGGTCTCCAGAGCTCAACAATTGACTCTGAACAGACACGGAACAACCTAGAAGAACTACTGTAAGAATACCAAAATATTCTCGTTGTTTCCGATTTCAGGTGGGCGTTATTACAGAACGTTATTTCCCTACATTACGCGTATAGTCCGGGAGCCTTGTACAAAAAAATGGGGTTAGCTGGAATCAATCGAGTCTTTTTTGGCCCCCCATAAAAGCCTCCAGTTCCTCGTGTTCAAAAACTGTGGAATTGATTCCAGGTAGAATGTACATGACTCACGGACTAGTAGAGTTACATAGGATAATGGTGGTTTGGTCATGTTTCCAAAATGTTTCGAAAACTATCTGTGATGAATTTAAAATTGGCGTATATTCATCACGGTGGTGTGAGGGAATGCCCAGGCGGTTATGAGCGAATCACCACCGACATCTGAGATCTTTTTGGAAGAGGTTTTGCCTAGGCGGTTATGAGCGAATCACCACCGACATCTAGGATCTTTTGGTTTGTGTCCAGGCGGTTATGAGCGAATCACCACCGACGTCTGGAATCATTTGAGGAGGTTTTGCCTAGGCGGTTATGGGCTGACCACCACCGTCATCTAGGATCTTTTAGGTTTAAGGAGAGAGAGCAGGGTAGGAAGAGAGAGAGTAGCCAGCGGCTAGAGGAAGCGTCGAATGGCTCAAAAGGCTCAGGATTCGAGTTTTTATAGCCAGGGAGGCCTTCTCCCTCCAACCCCTGTTAGGGGTTGATGGAGGGGTCCCCAGGTTGTGCACTCGGGTCCTGCGACCTGTCTCCCCACTCGTACCGTTTATTTAAGAGAACTATTATTTGCGGGTCGATATTTGGCGAGAACTTAATTGTAAGGTGGAGTGGTCCCTGGAGGGACTCACGACACTATCAATTTCGTGTAAGAACATGCAGATAAGTAGTAAAGCTATACCTAACAACTTTTCGCACGTTGGTTTCCTAGTCATGTTCTGAATTCAACATTTCCCGAGAATTCTACCATGAGCGGACCAGTGGTCCATGTCCTTCTTACTGTTTCTGACGTCACCTACTTGTAGATCTATGCCCACTATTGAAGAATGTCATTATATTTTATTACAGTGGTACAGATAACGCTAGTCTCCAGAGCTCAACGATTGATTCGGAACAGATGGTTAACAATACCTGAATGGGACACGTGAATGATTTTTGAAGCCCACATTACAAAATCGCATTACTCTCTGCAACTGGAATATTGATGTTCCTATTTTTTGTTCCTCATAGTTAAGTACTTACTTCGTATGTTTTTACTTTGTATGCTTTGTGTTCCTCAAACTTTGTGCGTTCCTCTTATATTATGACCTACTCATACTAATAAACTGATAGCTACGAGTTGTAACAGTTTGATTTTCCCTGATGACCTTTCATAAACGTAATTTTATGTTCGTACGCCTCAAGCTTGTCGATCTTCAACAGTGTGAAGATCACTGTGAAGATCATTATAAAATTTATTTTTGCAGACCAGCGTACCTATCCACTTACTTACCTAATGAACGTATCAAGTTTACAGAGGGCTATTATTGAACGGAAAGTGACGAAATTCATGGGTTTCCTGCCTACTTGTTCCAGCTAATTTTCTCGTGAAACAAATTTTTTACCTAAATGTACATACATATTCATTAAAAAAATAGGTACCTACATAACCAATACCATAGTGCATAACTAATCCATATTGATAGTAATAGAATAGAAACTAGAAGGAAGTTCTTATACAAACATTTATGTAGAATAACAGCCCAAAATAATTGGCAATTTGAAACAAGAAGGTTTTTCCAATTAGATGATGGGTCGTGCAGTGAGCAACGAAATAGTACCTACCTACCCTTTTAGTTCTTGGTAGCCAGGAGCTAATAGAAAAAAACATCTAGCAGAGGGGAGCTCTCACAGGTTGCGTGACCCCTCACACCCCGCACCACCAACTCGGCCGACTGCCCGCCGTCTCCCTTCCATGTACAGCTCCAAATTCACAGCATTTTTGACTTGTCCCCACGGTTTTTCTGTTTCGGTCGCCAATTTTCAATATTTTTTTATGGCGATGGTTCTAAACGATAGTGGACAGTTGCCCTCAGACGGGATGTACATGTTTTCGTCAAAAAAATCAGTCTTAACTACTTAAATTTAATTTTATAGGTAAAATTTAAAAAAAAATTTCGAAAAAAAATTTTAGTTTCACTACCCGTGTGTGATTTTCTGAAAGTAACCCAAATAATTTTTCAGATTGAAAATCGGTTGAAATTTGAATGCTTGAGAGTTGATTTAAATTTTAGGCGATCGCAGTGCCATCTCTTATCGTAGAATCTCACTAGAGGCCCGTCCACATTGGCCTTAAGTAAAAACTGTCCATCTAGAATGTTGAGTTCCCATTAGTTTTCAGAACTTCACATTACATTTCATTTCAATAATTTCATTTTGCTCCACATAAATTCGCCCTCGTCTCAGAGTTCATCAGATGTTCAGTCATATTCCGCTTGGCTGCTGCTAGGTACCTAAAATGTGGTTTTGATGTGCAGCGAAGTTTTGTGATGATGAAGGTAATGTTTGATTGTTGGTAATGTGTGTGTGGTTGGTAGTTTCAGATGGCTTAGCTGTTGGTTGGGCCCTGGCAGTGAGGAAAAAACAACAGTAGAAGAAATTGAATATTCTTCAGCAGCTCATCGGTTATGACATGAAATAACAAATTGACCTACCTTGTTTCAGTTTCTGTCCTTATAAATTTACTTATTACTGTGTACTTTTGAGAATAAAAAAATTGATATGGCTTGAGAAGTTCAATTTTAATCCTCTTGTATATTATTTTATGTTGTTCGATTTCAAGGATTAATTGTTTGAGTGGTGAACCGCGTAATGATTACACTGGTAAAATACCACTATGGTCTACCCTGCCACTTCCTGTGAAAATGTAATTTTCGCCAATCAAAATTTTTTAAAGTTTTTTCCTTAGAATGTTGATGCAATTTATTTTTCTATTATGTCTGGCCTGCAAAAAAATGTGAAAACAATAGTAATGTTTTCACGTCATTTCTGCAGACCGGAAATAGAAAAATAAAATCGCGTCAACATCCTATGGAAAAAACGAAGATTTGAATATCCCGCTCAGGGGCTCAGCATCCGATTTGAATTCCCCGCGCAGCGCCAGGGCCCATTTTAGTTGGGCGGTCTCACAGCTTGGGTGCGCCGTTTCGGACTTCAGTTTTTAACGTTGAGCGCGGCTTCTATACGGTAGTATCAGTATTCTATGCTCCCAACCTTGTCACTCTCCCTCCCCCCTTATCAGTCTCTCTCTCTCCCCTCCCCTTATCTTTCTCACTCTCTCCTTATCATTCTCTTTCTCTCTCTCTCTGTCTGTCTCTCCTTATCGAGGGGTTCTGGATTCCCAACCATTATCAAACTCAAACGCTTCTAAAATGCTTATCAAAATGGTATAGGACCATGGATGGATGGCTAAAGGGGGCGGGTGATTAGTATGATTCTGATATAAGAGATGGCGCTAGTAGCTTTGTTCGTGCTGGCCCCTTGGGGCTATGTCCGAGCAAGTTCAGTTTTTGCTTGAACCGAACTGGCTTGGTGTAGGGTGAGCTCTGAACATGCTCGCTCGGAGCAGGGTGAGCCTGGAGCTTGTTCGAAGCACGGGCAGCTCGAACGGGTCGAGGGTGCACGCACGGAAGAGCAGTGCTCAGCTGCCCCTGATCTTCTCGTGGGGCACTGGAGGGCTTGCTCAGAGCAGCTTGGAGGAAGCCCCGTGGCCAGCAAATCATCTGCCCCGGGACAGCACGAACACCAGACCACTTGGCTCGGAGCTCGCCCTGGGTCTGCATGAACAGTGAATCTTTGGCTCATCCCTGCTGTGCATACCCGGGTTGCTCTGAACAAGCTGTGCGGGAGTGCACGAACAAAGCTAGTGGCGCACCAAAGTATATCCTGGCCATGGTAGAATAAATATACTAAGCTGGCAATCAATTGACAGACAATCAATTGAGCTGACAATTTTTTCAAATTCAAGTAGTGCAATGTTTCTAGGAAGAGTTGATATTCAGGATAATATCATAAAACTTGATTTTGAAAAAATTGGTATTTAAAAAAAAATAAGTTTTCTAATTCATGATTACTACTTTAAATGTTTTTGAGATTTAGGAATTAGCGCACATGCTGTATTTGGAAACTATTCAAGTTAATTTAGGAACGATCAGGTAAATTTTTCACAGAAAATTAGAGTCGGAAAGCGAAATGTGGAACGTTGAAACGTGGTCCTGGTAGGAGTTTACTGTATTTGAGGGGGCAGTAGCAAAATCGAGCGTCTCGTTGCCTAGCAATGAGTTTATGGGGCTAACCTCTCCCCAGTTCCATAAAGAAATTGTCGTCGACCTCCTCTTACTAAACGGATATCCCCATAAACTCATTTGTTCATTACTAAAACATAAAAAACCTCAATCCAAAATAGACACCAATAGATCATCCCAGGTCAAATATTACTCTCTACCATATGTCAATTCACTATCTGAAAATATAAATAAAGCCCTTATATACAACACACCAAACACAAAATTTGCTTATAAAGAAATTCAAGCCCATCAGCACCCTATTCACTAAAGTTAAAGACCCTGTTCCAAAAGAAATGAAGTCCCACGTCGTATATTCAGTTCCCTGTAAATGTGACAAAACTTATATTGGGAACACCCACTCCCTTCTCAAAGTAGGTACGCATGTATAGCCACAAACAGCATTGATGTAGGTAATGAAAAGGGAGCCCGCAAAACCTGATCCAACCTTACTGACGTCACACGCACGTTTAGGCCCTGAACATGAATTTGATTTTGAAAATGTAAAAATCCTTGACAAAGAGGGGCACAAATTCAAAAGTGAATTCAAAGAAATGATTTATATTGAAAGATAGGTACCAAAAATCAGCAGTCAACAAACGATCAGACGTCCAGGGACTTAGTAAATGTTACGGGAACTTAATTCATAGAGGAAAACTCCCCTTTACATCTCGAACCACCCCTAATACAAGCAATTCCCTAGCTAGTTCAAAAATCGTCCCCAGCATAAATAATACCCCAAATAGCCCCCAACCATCCCCATGTATAAATAATGCCCCCACTAGTTCTCAAACCACCCCCAAGATAAACATTGCCCACACTAGGTTACAAACCGCCCCAAGTAAAACTACCTCTCTCCCAAACCGCCCCCAATACAAATACCACCCTTAGGTCTCATACCGCCTTTGTGTCGAATGCTGTCCTTAGATCCAAAGCCGCCCTCAGAACTAAAGCAGCCCTCAGATCTAAAACCGCCCGAAAATCCCAAACTATTACAGGTCGAAAAACAACCCTTCGATCCCATACCACTGACACCGCTAACAACCCTCCCTTTGACAGGGAGCCGCCACCTAACCAGGGAAACCCCCCAATACTCCATTTTCTAATTCAGGTAAATAACCGCAATACTCCCCTCTTCTGACCAAAATGTATCTCCACCACCCCTACACATAGTTTTCATTTTTTCCCCAACGCCAACTCCTCAGTCACAAGATCAGTTCACCGAAGTTTCAAACCTCTCTCTACCTAGCAGTATCATAAAAGTCTGATAGTCAGTGAGTAATATGGGTGCAAAGTTCTTCAGAACTCACTGTAAGTACACTGTATACTTCTAAGCTTGTAAATCTATAGTTAATACAACAATTTTTCCTTTTTAAAAACACTTGTAAATTTATAGTTAATAATTCTGTATTTAAACTTCCTATTATCACTTTAGCTCATTTTATATTTAGACTGTACTAACTCCTCCCGATTGCTACTTTATGCACTAAACTAAGACAACCATAATTGTATGATTGTAGAACAACCTGAAGATGATGGAATAAACCATCGAAACGTTGGGATAAATCTCGTTTTAAGTTTTAATGACTGAACCTCAATAACCACCTCCAACATTGCATACCACGCATATATATATATATTTATATTTAAACTGATGTGAATTTCAATAAACTCTTTTTTATTCATTTTGGATAAAATGTCGACTACGCAATTGTGCCTCTTACTACCTTTTATACTACATTCTTTTTCAAATACAGTGGTGGGGTGAAAAGTTACAAACATGCTTCTTCTTACTCAATGGAGCATATGCTCCCGTAATAATCCAACCTAAGGATGTGTGTCGAGCAATAGGGTATCCAGGATACTGATTAATAACAGAGTGTCTGTCAACTATTTCAATGATGTGTGATGACAATAGTAAATCAATTGGTCGTGGTACATGATAACATTCATCTGCCAAGGGTAAGTTTTCATACTGCGGCCATTGGTTGCGAGGTAAAGGCGCCGAAGGTATGGGGAGTGCTAAAAATAAAAATGTATCTACAATGCTGAAATTTTTGCCGGAGCTTCCTTTTGGTTTATTGTTTTCAACAATGAACCCCCCCCCCCCCCCCCCCGCTACTATCAAAATGTGACGATTTCCATTTCACAGTACGTACAATCCAAAAATGGAATTAAAAAACGTGGCAAATTATTAAACAACGGTTTACTATTTACCTGTATAGATTGCCCCTTGTGGGTGTATCACTGTTTTCTGAGGTATTTTTTACCTATTCCATTTACGGATCCTACTTACCTTGAAACGGAAACCATCCGAAATTGTATATATATTCATTTTTTTAATTTGTATTATGATGGTCAATAAAATATCTATCTACGGATGGGTTGTGGTGATAATCTAGATATAATTGTGGGTATCCCTTCTCTCTCGCACAACTGTTGTCAGTGTCATCCCTTTTAGCCAGACTAGAAGGTATCCCTCACCACCGCCGTCTTCATCACCATCAATTAGAGCGCTATAAGAATACTCCATGTTGAAGCCAATTACTTAGATAGGTAGGTATTTGAAGTAGACAAAATTAGAAAAGTTGTTAAGTATTCAAAACTAGGCATTTAAAAGAAAAGGTGTTAGGTGTTTAAAAAAGGCGCTCGTTTCAATCAAAGAAATACTAGCAGGCAGCGCTCCAAGTGACGGTCGGGTGAAGGCGGCGACGGTGACGGATACCGACGTTTTAAGGTTTGTTCGGACAAGCAGTTCGTAACCGTTCGTTACTGGGCACGCCCACTTTTGGCTGTTCGGACGACATCCGAACTAGTTCTGAAATTTTGCGAACTAGCAGTTCGCTGTTCGGACGTGGTAGTTCGTAACTTTCAGAACTAGTTCGATTGGTTCTGAGTTTTCTCCAGAACTTATAGTTCGAATCTTGTTATCACCTCTTATCGTAGCCCGCCCACAATCAAATCGTTCAAATCAAATTCAATCAAATAGTTGCTGTTAGTTTGTTTTGCTGATACTTTTTTGTTAGTTTATTATGGATTCTTCAAGTTCCAGTTCCAGTGAAGATCCAGACTTCCAGATCCAGACTTATCCAGACTTTAGTTCGGATGATGAAGTGGGGTTTTTATTTGGTATGAGGCCTAGGCCAAAAAATGAAGATTATGTGGACAGCGTTGTACCCAGATTTAATGACCAGGAGTTCTTAGAACATTTCAGAGTCAGTCGGCATCGAACTAGTTCGCAATCCGTTCGGAGAGACGGAGTTAGAACTATAAGTTCTGAACGGTTATCATCCCCCCCCCCCCCCCTTTCAAGTTCGATAACGAACTAGTTCGATAACGAAGTGGTTCGTAACTGCTTGTCCGAACAAACCTTTAGCCAGTGAAAACGAACCTAAACATTCTCAATGCTGCCAACAACCCAACATTAGAAATGGCAAACCTTCTTGACAACCTTCAAGAACCTTTGCCGTGACTTTTCGTGAAACCCTTGGTTTGATTTTTAGGACTTTTTTAAATCTATTTATATATTTGTAGTTCCATCCATCCATCCATTGCGGTTCAGTACATCGTTTACTGATGCACTAGCGCTGTAAGCGGGATTTGTATTGAACTACTAGGCGATTACCTGACACGCCATTTCAAGCGGGACCTCAAGACATTCAAATTTCACAATAATTTTATGCCTAGACTTTCCGAGATAAACACCTCATTACCAGATAAATAAGTGTTAATTTCCGTTATTGAACTAAAGATGGAAAAAAAGGAATTTCCGTAACCCACTAAAATTGCCCATTACGTTAAAGTAATTTGCAGGCAAGTACCCACCTCAAACATCCATTTATTGCTATGACAAATACAAGATAATATTTTAGGTATGGGATCGAATTTCTTTTTCGTTCTTTTCTCATTGCGGATTTGAAAGTTATTATTGGCAATAATAAACCCCAGCAATGGTGACTCCCCATTCCCCTCGTTATTCAAATTGTGTGAATAACAATTGAAATATAATAGGTACCTAGACCTAGGTAGTTCTTCAACGTCACAGGTTTTCATTAGAAACGAATAGATCAAACAACCCCGAAGAAGTTCAAATTCTGATGTGACTTTACTAAAATTACATGCCATAAGATACCACAACCATCCCATAAACGAAACGATCATAGCGCAGCCGCCAACATAGTTCCGGCCGCCATATTGTGGGTGCAAAAAATAGGGCGGGAAGGAGCTAGAGAGACATTTCGCTAGTTCGTCAAAATCGACTTCATATTCGGTCCCCTCGTCCTAAAAAACATGGAAAACGATACCTAACAAGCTCATGTTACTAAAACACCAAAACCTCTATTTTTACACCCATTTTCTTTATTATTCTGTGAATAATTATACACCTACCTATGTATTCGCTCAGCAAAAAATTTTATAACACCCCCTCAAAATTTTTTCTTTTACGTTTCAAGGTGCGTAGATTCAGAAAATGAAATGTCCGTACCATGCATACCAGCTTCATTTTCGGTCTAAAAAATTCATTCTTTCGCATACAGGCTCCATTTGGGCTCTAGTTTTGTCCCGAAACTGCAGCCGATCGGGATACAGCCAAGGGTGTAAAAATAGGGGTTTTTCGTATTTTAGCAACACGAGCTTGTGATGTATCGTTTTCACGTTGTTTAGGACGAGGAGACCGAATATGAAGTTGGTTTTGACCAAAGAGTGGAAAATTGAGGTTCTAACGAAGTTTCAGCCTTAAATTTACTTTGGTCTAAAATCATTGTTCCTCCGCACACAGTTTGGGCCCCCATTTGGGGGTCCTAGATGTGCTCCAAAGCTCGGCAGCCCGATCGGAATACCCCCAGCCGCCAGGTAGTGACGTTCCGATACTCCTTTCGATCCGATATTTGGTATCAAATCAATATCGAAAGCACGGTATCGATACTCTGATATTATCGAAAGGAAATATCGATATTGAAAAAGTATCATATGATATCGATAATTCTTACTTTTTTTTTGCAATACTTATATTGTCCTCAAATTCTGTAACTCCATTCAAAAAATAAATCGTGTTTAGGCCTACAATGATCCACCTATCTCAGCATTATGATCAGTTTTGGTACATACTATAGGAGTGGAAATAATAAACCCTTGGGCAGATTTTGAAGTTTTTACTGTTATCTATATAAAAAAGTACAAAGAGTGGAAAACATATTGTGGTGAATGTTTAAAAAAAATATGTAAGCCCCAATCTTCGGAAGTAAACCAACGGCTGAGGCTGATGCTATGTTGGACATAGGTAAGTAACCTCCTTCCGATGTGTTCTGGATTCGATATTTTGATTCGATACTGTAAAGCTTCATTCGATATCCCGATATTATCGAATTCTGGTTATCGATACAAATATCGGAAATATCGAAACAAATGTATCGATATTACTAATATCGGTAATATCGGAACGTCACTACCCCCAGGGGTGTTATGGGAGAAAAATGGGTTACAAATAGGGGTTTTCGAGGTTTTAGTGAACACGAGCTTGCGATGTATCGTTTTTTCCATGATTTTTAGGGCGGGGAGACCGAATATGAAGTTGATTTCGACCAAAGAGCTCACTCTTTGGTCGAAATCAACTTCATATTCGGTCTCCCCGCCCTAAAAATCATTGAGATCGTAACGATGGTTAAGCTCCCGAAATTCATTTTTTGTGAGTCAATAACCTGGGGAAATTGTCTGAAATCACCATAAATTTGTATAATAACACTAGAAGTAGTGTTAGCAGGTGAATCAAGACAATTAAATGGCACTATCAATGTTCAAAGATAATCTGTTAAAAAAAAATGGAAACAAAAAAAGGACCCAAGATCGTGTTTTTGGGGGGCCAAAATTTGTGGAAACCATCATAAATAATATTTCAATTTGCGCATGAAAGAAACAATAAATGAACTGGAACATTTCTGTAGGTATGTCCAGTGGAATAATAAACCCATGTGACAAGGACTTTGCAGCGTTTTGCTTCCGAGTCTGCGAAGCAGCGGAAGCCTTGTGTTCACTTTCGTGAGCCAAAAAATTTTTGTCTTCAGAAATCAAAATTTCCACTTGCATTTTGCGTTTCAAAGCCTACTGAACAAATTTGGTTCCGTGTCTGTCGGTCTGTCCGCATTTCCTTGTTACAGCCATAACTTCCACGATTTTGAATTGATTCAGCTCAAATTTTGAGGGATGGTGCGGATAAGGCCCCTTGAGGTCCCATACAAATTTCAACATGATTGATCCAGCGGTACGCCCTGCGTATGCGCTAACGTTAAATTCAACAAACACGCATAACTTTCACAATTTTGATTCAATTTCGCTCAAATTTTCAAGGGTTGTTTGGACAAGGCCTAGTGAGTTCCAGTATGAATTTCAGCATGATCGGACCCTCGGTGCGCTCTGCGCATGCGCTGGCGTGAAATAGATTCAATTTCCTTGTTACAGCAGTAGTAACCAAAGATTTCACCCAATTTCAATGTAATTCTCAGGGATTAAGCGGGTAGGGCCCATTGAGGTCCCATATAAATTTCAACATGATAGAGCCAGCGGTTCGCCCTGCGCATGCGCTCTGTCTGTCTGTCTGTCCTTCTATGCACGGCCAAACGGCTCGACGGATATCGACCAAATTTGGCACGAATATCCAGTAGGCTCCCAAGTTGTGCAACGTCGCATTTTTAATTCCCTGACCATAGCGGAACTATGGTCGACCATGGTCAACTCCTGAATGGCTTGACGGATATCGACCAAATTTGGCACGAATATCCAGTAGGCTCCCAAGTTGTGCAATGTCGCATTTTTAATTCCCTGACCATAGCGGAACTATGGTCGACCATGGTCAACTCCTGAATGGCTTGATGGATATCGACCAAATTTGGCACGAATATCCAGTAGGCTCCCAAGTTGTGCAACGTCGCATTTTTAATTCCCTGACCATAGCGGAACTATGGTCGACCATGGTCAACTTCGTTAATTGGAATGGTAACCCCTATTTTTTATCGCGTATTCGTAATCTACGTGAAATTCTATCTACGATCGACCCGCGGTCGACCATAGCGCATCCATGGGCCCCTCCATGGTCGAATCCCGAATTGCTCAACGGATATCGACCAAATTTGGCACGAATATCCAGTAGGCTCCCAAGTTGTGCAACGTCGCATTTTTAATTCCCTGACCATAGCGGAACTATGGTCGACCATGGTCAACTTCGT
Source organism: Leptopterna dolabrata (assembly GCA_954871275.1). NCBI lineage: Eukaryota > Metazoa > Arthropoda > Insecta > Hemiptera > Miridae > Leptopterna > Leptopterna dolabrata. Next base: position 89,222,656 of record OX940974.1, on the reverse strand, counting down.
TAATTGAAATGGTAACCCCTATTTTTTATCGCGTATTCGTAATCTACGTGAAATTCTATCTACGATCGACCCTTCGGACTACCCCCGCGGTCGACCTTAGCGCATCCATGGGCCCCTCCATGGTCGAATCCCGAATTGCTCAACGGATATCGACCAAATTTGGCACCAATATCCGGTAGCCTCCCAAGTTGAACGTAGGCGCATTTTTAATTCCCTGACCATAGCGGAAATATGGTCGACCATGGTCAACTCCTGAATGGCTTGACGGATTTTGATAAAATTGGGCACAAATACCCGGTAGGGTATGGGATTTTTCCGTCGTTTGTTGGTTCCACGATACTGCGTACAGCGAATCTCGGATAGCGAGCGAAGCGAGCGGTCAGGCCAGTTATGTATAATGGACGTAATGTATTATGGAAGTCATGTTATGTATAATATGTATATTTCATGTAATGTTATGTAATGTAATGTAATGTTATGTAATATGTATATTTAACGTTATGTAATGTAATGTAATGTTATGTTATTTTGCTTCCGAGTCTGTTCTATTTTATAATGGGTCACTCTGATTGTGACGAGGAAGCTCCTGTGCCATCACCTTGGCAGTGTATTTTGTTTTGTTTCGAATTATCTCTGATCATTGATAGCGCCATTTAATTGTCTTGATTCAGCTCTCACCCCTCACCCTTACCCGATTGACACTTTTTCTAGTGTTATTATACAAACTGATGGTGATTTCACACATTTTCCCAGGATTTTGTCTCATAAAAAATTATTTTTGCATCTGAACAATCGTTAAAACCTCAATTCCTCACTCTTTGGTCAAAATAGACTTCATATTCGGTCTACTCGTCCTAAGAAACATGGAAAACGATACCTCACAAGCTCACGTTATGAAACAAAAAACGCTGCAAAGTCCTTGTCACATGGGTTTATTATTCTCGGACATAGTAGAGACATTTTGGCTGTTCATTTATTGTTTCTTTCAAGTGCAATTATTGAAATGGCTATTTCTGACGGTTTCCACCAATGTTGGCCCCCAAAAACACGAATTAGGCTCGTTTTTTTTAAACCAGATTATTTTTGATCATTGATAGTACCATTTAACTGTCTTGATTCACCTGCTGATACTACTTCTAGTGTTACTTGTAGTGAATAAGGATGAACAGACGAGGCCGAAAGTTAGCTTGAGAATGGTTATTTAATTAGTGGCCCCTTGGCTCTTTATAGTCCCCTGACATGATCAGAGGGGGGTCGGGGGGTCCCCACTCTGAGGTACAACATGTATGTACATTACATTGGTTGTGGAGGACGCATTTAGTTAAATTTTGTTCTGTTGGGGTGGCGGTTGCCGGGCGTGGGAGGTGCGTGTGCTGGTTGCGGTGGTTCGCTGTGGCTGTCCGGGTCGGTGTCGTTGGGGGCGGTACGTTTGCGACGTATGAAGAGCCGGGGTGTTGGTTGAGTGCGTGGGTGCGGCCGCGGCGGCTGTGGTTGCGGGCGCCAGGTGCATGGGGTGCGGCGTTTTTGTGCTCGGGGGTCCCATGTGCGGCGGCACAAACACGAGCCGTTCGTCGCGCTGCGTGTGGTCGGTCGTGGCTGCGTCGGCGGTCGCTGTTGTTGTCTGTTCGAATCACACGAACCTCTTCGGTGACGGTAGCCACTCGAGGAGGCGGGGCGAAGGGTTTGAGGCGATCGGCGAGCGCAGCGAGTTTCGTGACGTCGGGTTCGTCGCGTGCCGCTATGTGAAGGCGAATGCTGTCTGGTAGGGCGCGTGTGAAAAGCTGCCGAACGAGCGGGGTCGGTGTGTCGGCCGGGAGTGCTCGAGTGAGTCGGCGGGCGAGGACTGACGGTAGTTCGTCGTCGGAAGTCGGTTGAGTAAGGCGGTGAGCCGGGAGCCGTCGGACGGTTCGTGCGTGGCGAAAAGGCGAGTTGTCAACGTCTGGTAGCTGTTGGCGTTCGATGGTGCCAGCCGCTAGTAATTCGCCGAAATGGGCCGACGCTTTCGCCTTAAGGTCCGGTAATATTCGGCGAAGTTTCGCGTGGCATGGAGGTCCCTTCGTGACGATTTGATGTTCTACGCGTTGCGGTGTGTTGGCCGGGGGGGCTCTACGGAGTCGGCGGGCGTGGACGGACGGATTCTCGTGCTCGGAAGTCGGTTGGGGTCGTCGTAGAGGTCCGCTTGTCGGGGCTCGAAGGCGCGGGCGAATTTAGCATGCGGCGTCGTGAGGCCTTAGTGAGTCAATGTGATCTCGAGTTGGGCGAATCAGACGTGCGGGAATGCGGGGTCGTACGGCCGGAGCTGGAGCGTTGATGTCGGTGGAGTCGTTTCTGCGGGTGTCGGTGGTTTCGGGTCCGTGTTCTCGTTGTAGGCGCCAGCCCCGAAGAGGTGTCGTCTGGAAGTGTCAGCAGGAAGTGTGCGAGGCGCCAGCGTCCGTTTCCTTATATAGGAATCGGATGGTGGGGCGAAGTAGCGGGGAGTCGCTGTGGTCTCCGTTGACGCTGGCGTCGGGGTGGGGCGGCGCTGTGGGGCGTCGGAGTGGGATGCGTGTGCCGGGCGAAGTGCTGCGGAGGTGGGGCTCATCGCAGACGGTCGGCGGGCGCTGAGCGGCGTTGTTCGTCGTTGCTAGGCGCTGTCGTCGCACCGCGGTCGCAGACGGCGGGCGGAGGCTGCGTGTCACCACTCAGGGTCACCAGTGTAGTGAATAAGGATGAACAGACGAGGCCGAAAGTTAGCTTGAGAATGGTTATTTAATTAGTGGCCCCTTGGCTCTTTATAGTCCCCTGACATGATCAGAGGGGGGTCGGGGGGTCCCCACTCTGAGGTACAACATGTATGTACATTACATTGGTTGTGGAGGAGCAGCCGATCACAACATTACTACACAAATTTATGGTGATTTCAGACCACTTCCCATGTTTTGGCTAATAAAAAATGAATTTCGGGAGGTTAACCTTCGTTACAACCTCAATTCTTCACTCTTCGGTCAAAATCAACTTCATATTCGGTCTTCTCGCCCTAAAAAAACATGGAAAACGATACCTCAAAGCTGCCTCACAAGCTCATGTTCACTAAAACCTCAAAAATACCCATTTTTACACCGATTTTTCTCCCATAACACCCCTGGGTGTATGCCGATCGGGCTGCCGTGCTTAGGAGCACAACTAGGAGCCAAATGTGTTCCCAAATGGGGAGCCAAACTGTGTGCGGAAGGACGAGAATTTTAGACCAAAATTTAACGTAAATTTATGGCTGAAACTTCGTTTGAACCTCAATTTTCCACTCTTTGGTAATAATCGACTTCATATTCGGTCTTCTCGTCCCAAAAACATGGAAAACGATACCTCAAAACCTCATGTTACTAACATGTTACTAAAACACAAAACGTATCTATTTTTATACCCATTTTCATTCATAACACTCCTGGGTATATTCCGATCGGGCTGGAAAGTTTTGGGGCACAACTAGGGCCCAAATGGAGCATGTGTGCGAAAGAAAGAATTTTGTAGACCGAAAATGAAGCCGGTACACGTGATATGGCGGACGGACACTGCATTTTTGGAATCTACACACCTTGAAACGTAAAAGAAAAAATTTTGAGGGGGTGTTGTAAAAATTTTTTGCTGAGCGATTACATAGGTGTATTATTCACAGAATAATAAACCAAATACAACCCGTTTTACACCCAGTTTTCACCCATAACACCCTTGGGTGTATTCCGATCGGACTGCCAAGTTTTGGGACAAAACTAGGGCCCAAATGGAGCATGTGTGCGAAAGAAAGAATTTTGTAGACCGAAAATGAAGCCGGTACACGTGATATGGCGGACGGACACTGCATTTTTGGAATCTACACACCTTGAAACGTAAAAGAAAAAATTTTGAGGGTGTGTTGTAAAAATTTTTTGCTGAGCGATTACATAGGTGTATTATTCACAGAATAATAAACCAAATACAACCCGTTTTACACCCAGTTTTCACCCATAACACCCTTGGGTGTATTCCGATCGGACTGCAAAGTTTCGGGACACAACTAGGGCCCAAATGGAGCATGTGTGCGAAAGAAAGAATTTTGTAGACCGAAAATGAAGCCGGTACACGTGATATGGCGGACGGACACTGCATTTTTGGAATCTACACAACTTGAAACGTAAAAGAAAAAATTTTGAGGGGGTGTTGTAAAAATTTTTTTGCTGAGCGATTACATAGGTGTATTATTCACAGAATAATAAACCAAATACAACCCGTTTTACACCCAGTTTTCACCCATAACACCCTTGGGTGTATTTCGATCGGACTGCAAAGTTTTGGGACAAAACTAGGGCCCAAATGGAGCCTGTGTGCGAAAGAACGAATTTTTTTAGACTGAAAGTAAGGTAGATAGGGATGATAGGGCGGAAGGCGGACGGACACTACATTCTTGGAACCTACGCACCTTGAAACGTAAAAGAAAAAATTTTGAGGGGGGTGTTATACAAGTGTTTTGCCGAGCGAATACATATGAGTATTATTCTCAGAATAATAAACCAAAAATTGTTTTAAAATTGAAAACAAAGCTTTTGCTCTCACCTAAGCTGACTCGGAAGCAGAATAAAATAAAGATTATAGTATCAGATTAGATGAAGACCAATATCCCGATTATATCCAGAAATTTCAACACCAGGCTCGTTACAATGTTTTTATTTACCCATCGGGGTGGGCAAGAAGATTAAAAATGAGATAGATGCGAATTACGTGAATCTGTCTTAGCAGGATTTCGCTTGACACCTACCTGTATAAAGCAGACCGCACACGATCAATATTATTGTCAATATCAGTATTGTCAATACAGCTATCAATACTCGAGTCAACCCTTTTCAATACTGCCCCACCGCACACGATCAGTAATACTGACAATAATTCAGTCAATAAAAATGTTCTCAGTTCCTTTTTCTGCCGTGAACGAGCAGGGTGACACCTGCGTGGATTTTCTGGTTTTACCTGTAATGGATAACCGTAAAAAAGCATGCATTGCCATAATTATGGCAATGGGCATGGCAAACCATTGAACAACAAGAAAACGCTGGATGAGCGAGTGGCTCAAGAAGCGAGAGGAGTACACTCATCTCGTTTTGTTAAAACAAATCAGCTCCACCGATGAAGATGACTATAAGAATCATTTCAGGATGGGCGATTTTTTTCATTTCTTTTCTGTAGTTCGTCCGCAGACTTTATTTTTTTCTTCACGCCCTTTCTGCTGACTCCTGGCTTAATTTTTTTCAAAATGGGAATGAGGCGGTCAAGACATGCACTCCTCACCAGTCAATTCTTGTATTTCGGGTGGGTTGGGTTCCACAGTTCTGGAATAAGTTCGAACACTTCGATGAATTGTCGAAGGGCGCACGGTTCCTCTTGTTGCCCATGGATACTGGGTGATCCAGCACTTTTTTCTTCTTCGTCACTTTTTGATTTCTAGCCATGACTAGAACGAAAATCAATCCTCAAACCGAAAAACAGCCTGCTGCTCAGACCACCTTCACCGCATGACGGTTCGAGACGAACTGAGGGTTGATGAAAATATTAACAGTCACCCGCACATGGTCAATAATATTGACAATATCCCCTCCACTTTCCGATATTGACGATCGAAGAACAGAAAATCCGGATATCGTCAATATTCTCTTCAATATCGGCCTTCAATCCATTTTCGCGCCTGCACACGATCAATATTATTGACAATACTTATGAATATTGACAATAATATTGATCGTGTGAGGTCTGCTTAAGGGAAATAAGTAGATGCATCATCACTTCCTTCTTTTTCATAATATGTTTTTGTATTCAACTCCATTTAATCAAAATGTGGCTTCACGGTTATTAAAAAAATGCATCATGCTTGTTTGCATAATGGACAGCAATACCTCAGCAAAAATAAATACTGGACCATCAGGGAATTAGGGAAGTTCTGACCACAGAATCAACCAAAGTATTAAAAAGACGAATGTACTAGATAGACATCATTTTTATAATCGATTTTTGACCTTCGTAGTTAATACCAAAGGAAACACAAATTAACAATAAGATTTTATTAAATGTTGAACTTAGTAAAAATAATGTAATAATGAATATTTCGGCCATTGATTATTGTAATACATTCCAAGCCTGCTAAAACTGAAAGTAGAAAAAAAATGTACAGGAGAAAACAATTTCGTATTTTCATCCTCCAAATCCAATACTTATAAATCTAACAGCAAATAAAAAATCAAGAAACTGTCCAATGGCTTATGAAACAAGAGGTTACATTAGTAGAAACTAATATATCAAAATAAGCAGAAGACAGAATTTCTAACATGTACAGGCTTAAGGTTTTGAGTTTCTTTGGTCAAAACTGATCAGACAATTTTACAACCTTTCAATGAGTAATGAGAACAACGAACATGTGCAGAAACATAAAACTTGGACAATGGGGAACTTGAATGGTCATGCCAGATTGCAAATTCATAATGCGAAGTTTCAAGACTGCTTGTGTCCAACTTTTTGGTCAGGATAAGATGTATGTGAGAGTTTAACTCGAGTCCATTGGGTTTGGTTACTCTTATTCAAGTTAGCATTTTGGTATAAAGCAGGCAGGATTTCAAGATAGAAATTGTCTCTCTCCGAGGGCATTGAATCCGATTCTGGCATGAAAAATACAATATTCCAACATGTGCAAGATCCCCAAAATGATTCTGGAATACACAACCAGTGTATACTAGTGACCCTTTCTTAGGCATTGAGGTACAAAAACAAATTCAAACAAGAGAACTGCAATACCGAAATACATGAACATAATCAACCATGAAAAAATGAGGTATTCCAGCCATTTCCAAAAAATTTTGAAGTACCTTGCTTGGGGATAACAAAAATGGGGTCTGCCTGCCAAGAAAATGTTATCAAGAAATTGAGGAAACAAAAAGAAATCGGGAACTTGGAAAGGGATGACACAAAAATGGCTCAGATGAATGCTACTGAAATGAAGCAGTAAGAGAATATGAAAAAAGTAGGAAGGTAAGAACAGGTATCAGCAAAGAACAGAGATGAAAGGACCGGAGATATACGACAACAGAGTTGATTGATAAAGTTGAGTTAGCAGGAACGAGAGAGAACAGCACAATGAGAGAACTAATGGATCAATATGGTTACCATACTCCATACACCCATGAGTTACTTGTATCAATTAATGAATCATTTGTTTCTTTGTCATGCCTGTCACGTTGTATTTTCCTGCACATCCTGGAATCCTATTTATTTTATTTTCATTTGTATTCCTTCCTCCAAACACAAAATGATTACCTTTCCACACACTTTACATACGTACTTTCAAAACTTCTTGAACTGAAAACTTTTCAAAAAACATCTTACTTTCAGACCAACTGGAATACCCCACTGTGGGGGAAAAACAGAATTAAGAAAACAAAATTACGTGTATCGCATAGTTTGACTGTACATATAGTAAGGATACCCATCTTAACGGATAAATGTAAATACTGACAACGTAAATATAGCACTTGACTTGGAATAATATTCAAGAAAATTGGAAATTGATGAGGGCAACGTTGAGCCTGAAAGTGCAGCAATCAGCACATTAAAACCATACGGATTATGGGAGACGAAACTCTTTGGAAAACTAACTGATTCATTCTTGAACGTGGTACATGACGTTTTAACCCACAATGAAGTGATAAAAATCTGCATTAATATAATTCAATAAACGAAAAGAACTTTGATTATCATAACAGTAACTCAGGAATTGTTAACTTGTGAATACGCAGCCTTCCAGATGTAACGAATATCAAATGCCGCATACAAGCTTCATGTGGACACAAAGCCATACAATTTATATTCAGTTCTCCTCAATACCAGAGATGATGGATGAATATTTTAAAAATATCCTCTTCCCAAAAAACGAGTTTTTACAAAAAAACAGGTTTTTACACCAACAACGAAATTCAAATTAAATTCTTCAATATAGTTATGAATTTAACAGAAAACTGAATAAAATAATAATAGAATTATGTCTCATATTCTTTCATAGCAATAAGCAAAGGATGTATCACATAAGGCATTCCCAATTATTATGAGTAGAAAATGAAAAATCTACCCGGACTAGATATGAGTCTGTTAGTGTGCCGAATTGGGGGATTCAGTATGTACTGAGCGAATGGGCTTTCTCCGTTGATTAACAGGGATTTGAGGAGCGGGGGTAAGTACAGGGGCCGGAGTGGGATTATTGGATGCTCCACGATTAGTAGTTGGCCTAGATGTGGGTAATGATGGCATGTTGGGTAGAAGTTTATCAGGCAAGTCCCTCAAAAGGGGTAATTTAGGGGGGAAATTTATGGTACAGTCATCTGGTTGTTCTCCCAACGTTGAAAGCATTAAATGCCTTACAAACATACTCTTTTCAGCTCTTTCTTGCTCCATTTCTTCGAGCTCGGTTTCGCTTAAATGGTTCTCCAAGTACCTGGAAAAAAACAACTTATAAGTCAAACATTCTTAGCAGCAAATTCCCTAAAGTGGCTGAGTTATTATATGAGTCGCTCCTTGGAGATGTGTCAGTTTCTGTCACAAGACTTATTATGGGCCAGTTTGACAAACCCCAGGGCTACACTAGGGTTTCATAAAATATGTGTTGTTCAACAAGTGATTTTTTTTCAATTTAGTACAATACAGCATGAAGTGCCAATGATAAAGATTATATTTACATAATACAGTGACTACCCAAGCCAAAAAGAAAGAAGTATGAAAATGAATGAGGTTCTTCAATAGTGATGAAGTGGAGAATGTGTATCATCTGGACAGGAGGCGTAAATGGATGATGTTTGTTCAGGAGACGAATGTAGCTGGGTTACGTATGAAGATGAAGGGAGGTAATAGCATTACTGTGCATGTAAATGGAGTAACGATCTAAGGCGATTAACGGAGTCAGTGATGAAGTCGCAACTGACACACTCCAAGAGGGCGTTCGGTTCTCTGGGCAATTGTGGAAGGGGGGGGTTGTAGTTTTCACTGGCAAAAGGCACTGAGAAAAGCTCTGCTAACTCAATTATTATATTCAGTGTGTTTATTCGATCAATGCAGCTAGTATCTGTTTGATAGCCTGGTTGTTCATTGCGGATTTTTTTCTCTACACTCTCACTTATTCAATCTAAGATTACATGATAGAGCTTTTTGAGGGGTAGCCTCTCCAGATATTGCGGTTTGTAAGGTCTCCTTTCTTGGGAATTTGATTACTACCCTTTCCTTCCACTGCTCTGGCACTTTTGCTTCCATATCCTCCCAAACAGGGGATGCAGAATGTCTGCTGACAGCTCTCCACCAACCTTTAAGCCATCGGGTGGTATATTGTTGCTCCCCAGAGATTTACCATTCGTTTACTTACTGATAGCAGCCAACATATACTGCTTTGGTGGTAGGCCTGTGATTACAGAGGTTTCAGGTAGCCGACTGGTACCACCTTTGAATTGAGTTGTGGTCTTTATTCTCACAATGCAGGACATTCTTAAAGTGTTCCTTCCACATATCTAGCTGTTCTAGTGCTGTTGTCAGCATTTTCCCATTTTTATCTTTTGTGGGCTGGGAGAAACGAACTTTCTTTTGGTAAGCCGTGTTATTGTGAACAGCGTTTTGGCACCTTCTTTTGCTGCTGCCTCCTCATTCGTATGCAAATTTTCTCTTGTAATTTCTTGCACTTCTCTCAATTTCCCTATGCTTTTCAGAGTATTTTGCCAGTGCCTTTGGGCTCTGCTGTCGTCTGCAGCTAATGTTTTTACCAGAATTACCATTTTAATAGTTTTTTAGTGAATTTCCATTGAAAATACGCTAATGCAATGGACCTGACTTTTTTACGAGGAACATGCATTTTTGGATTTATTTCGATTATTCTCTGTTCATAGCATCTTGAATATATCCCTAGATTATAACAAAAACTATCTGTTAAGTGAGGGTCCCGTGGCAGAAGTGACCAAGTGACAAGAGACAAAGTTTACACCTGGTCGTTCTTTTGGTTTACTACTCTGTGAATAACACACCTATGAATTCGCTCAGCAATTTTTATACCACCCGCCCTCAAAACTTGTTCTTTTACGTTTCAAGTTGTGTAGATTCCAAAACGCTGCGAAGTCCTTGTCACAAGACAATTTCTATATTTCTAATTATTCTATTGGCCTACAGAAATGCTGGCTGCTCATTTATTGTATCTTTCATGTGAAATGATTGAAATAGCTATTTCTGATGGTTTCCACCAATTTTGGCCCTCAAACCGCTTGGCAGCCCGATCGGAATACATCCAGGGGTGTTAAGGGAGAAAAATGGATGTAAAAAATAGGGGTTTGAGTTTTTTAAAGGTTTAGTGAGCATGAGCTCGTGAGGTATCGTTTTCCATGTTTTTTAGGGCGAGAAGACTGATGATGAAGTTGATTTTGACCGAAGAGTGAAGAATTGAGCACCCAAAATTCATTTTTCATGGGTCAAAAACCTGGGAAATTGTCTGAAATCACCATAAATTTGTATAATAACACTAGAGGTAGTATCAACATGTGAATCAAGACAATTAAATAGCAGTATCGATGATCAAAGATAATTTGTATTTAAAAAAATTAAAAATAGATAGGAGCCTAATTCGTGTTTTTGAGAAACAATAAATTAATGAACAGCCAACATTTCTGTATGTATGTCCATTAGAATGATAAACCAATGTGACAAAGACTTTGCAGCGCTTTGAACTAGTTTTGGCTGTTGCAGCTTTAGCTCTTCCAAGCTGGGTGGCACAGGTGATCAAGTGTGCTGGACGCCTGAAATTTGCTGTTTGGGTCCAATTTTGAATTTGATTCCTATCAATTTCATCAATTTCAATGAAGAAAATAATAACGATCGGTTCAGAGAGAAACCGCGAATAATTTCCTGCTAACTAAGCGTTTTTAATAAAGTAGAAGTTGCTGAGTAGGAAATTGGAAAAATCAGACCAAAGTTAAAAACGCTCCAAAGTCCTTGTCACATGGGTTTATTATTAATGGACATACCTACAGAAATGTTGTTGGCTGTTCATTTATTGTTTCTGTCATGTGCAATAATTGAAATAGCTATTTTTGAGGGTTTCCAGCAATTCTGGCCCACAAAACCACAAATAAGGCTCCTTTTTTTTTTTTTTTAAATACAAATTATCTTTGATAATTGATAGTGCCCTCTACTTGTCTTGATTCACCTGTTGATCTTGTGTTATTATACAAATTTATGGTGATTTCAGACAATTTCCCGGGTTTTTGACTAATAAAAAATGAATTTTGACCAGAGTGAAGAATTGAGGTTTTAACGCTCAATTCTTCACGCTTCGGTCAAAATCAACTTCACATTTGGTCTTCTCGCCCTAAAAAAACATGGAAAACGATACCTCACAAGGAGTTTACTGAAACCTAAAAAAAACCCTCGAAAACCATTTTTACACCCCTTTTTCTCCCATAGCATCCCTTGTGTATTCCGGTCGGGCTGCAGAGTTTGGGAGCACACCTAGGACCCAAATGTGTTCCCAAATGGGGACGCAAACTGTGTGCGGAAGAACGATTATTTTAGACCAACATTTAACGTAGATTTAAGGCTGAAACTTCGTAAGAACCTCAATTTTCCACTCTTTGGCCAAAGTCGACTGCATATTCGGTCTCCTCATCCTGAAAAACATACCTCACATGCACCGCTCATGTTACTAAAACACCAAAAACCCTAGTTTTACAACTATTTTCACCCTAACACCCTTGTCAGAATGTTCTACAACTATTTCCGCTATTGAATATCGTGAAGATTTGGGGAAAGGTTTCACAACATACCTTAGCCACCTCCGACCCTCCACCCTCACAGAACCGCCGCCATTGCTAGCCCTTGGCAGAGGTCACGTTTTTCACAACTCTCCAAAACAGAATTTTCCGACAGCCAACAAACAGTTTAACAATGAGTGGGGACTGTCTGAAAGTGGAAGAAGGGGGCTTCCTGTCCACTGGAAATGAAGCGCCCGTTCATTTCAGTATCCTCTCGGCTGACGACAGAATTTTTTGAGTGATGATTATTTTTCCATTTTTTCTTCTACTTTTTTTGTTGATTCTTTTTTCAAAGGACTTTTGGTGGAACGGGATGAAGACAGCTTCGAAATTCAATTTCGAGTGGATGAAAAAAAGCTATGCAAAAACATCGCACAGTTATAATGAAATGGAGAAACTAGCAAGGCAGGTCAGAGGTGGCGTGTAAAAAACCTTTGCTACAGTTAAGGGGGGTAGGTGGACTGCAGACAGCCTCACTCCACTTCGTCAATGCCGGTGGGAGGGTCCCAGGGCTAATGGATTTATAGGGTGGTAAGCTCAAGATAGAACTACCATGTCATGTAGTGAGAGGAAACTTTCTCTTACCTGGATAACATCAGCTGTGAGGGGCACTGAGAAGATGACTCCTGGTTTGCAGAGCCTGATGAAAGACCCAGAGCTGGTGTACTTCCAACAGGGGCAATGACTTGTTGAGCTCCAGTGGGACGGCGAGGCATCCTTTCCAGTTGTTGCCTTGCTGCCTGTGTTCAAGGAAATACCCATGGTAATATAGTTATAAAAATTTCAGCTTCCAGCCAAGCAGCATCTACATATGAGTAAATCTTCAGTCAATGAATTTGACAAGTGACTTGCAAAATACATGTTATGACCAACTTATTACTTGAGAAGAAATTTCTTTCAACTATTGAAATGATAATTTTTTGTATCGAGTAACCATTCCATGCCACTTCTGGTGAATTTAAATCAAGATTTTAGCCACTTCTACGAATTTATGGCCATTTATGAATTCTCAAAGCTTGAATTTGACCAACTTTTTAATAAAAAAATATTTCTGACACCAGTCTTGTGAAGAACACAATCAGCACATAACACAACACGACATAAAACCAATCAACAACACCCCAATCAATAACGCATTATTTTGATGAATTTATATCAATAAATTCAGCTCCTCGAGCCATTTTTACCTATTTTTTACACCCCAAAACTGGCATTAGACCAAATGTTATTGGGAACAAATATTTGTATACTACTGAGAAAGTCAGTCTTCTCATGACTCGCCACCATTTTATACTAATTCTGCTTAAACAGAAGCTTTCAGAGGTTTACATATGTTTATCATGTATTCCAATCTTGGATTATGTTCTCCCTGGAAGAAACAAAGTTAGGAAATACCCACCCTCACTTGTTGCCTTTCCAGCTGCAGTTGCATCTGTAGATGCTGCAGTTGTGATGGATTAGCTGTTTGGTTTCTCCTCACCCCAGACAGCTGAGAAAGCAGCTCAGCAATAGGATCAACATTTTCTCGAGATGACGGGCTTATGGAAGCTAGAGCCCCAGATGAGCTGAAATCAAAAATGAAATAAATTCAAAGCTAGAGGCATGCAGCACGACCATAACAGTGAATTTTAACAGTTCTGACTTTTAACTTTTGACGTCCAAAACCTCAATTTCAACCCACTTTGGTAGGGGAAAATATTTCTGGCTACTGAGACAGTATTCTCATGTCTCCAGTCATCATTCTATACCACTTTCATATCAGGAAGGGTCAGAGATATGACAAAAATGTATTATAGCCTATTTTTGGTTTGGTCAGAAGCAAACTTTAATTTAATTCCAATTTCTCTGAAACGTAAGGTGCATCCACACTAATGCTGAATAAAGATGATACCTTTGAGTATGTATATCCTTTTCCTATTCCTTCAAGTAATATTTGATGGTGTTTTAGGAGTAGGACAGAGAATAAATTGATGGGCAATTCCTTCCAATCATTCCCTTACTTACAACCACGAATTAATATAATAATGATTTGAGTAAAAAATTAACGAGTTATTTACGAGTTAAGCATGCCAATGCATTTTTATCAAACTAAAGCATATTTACGGGAAACGTTATGAACAAAGAATTATTTGAAAGTTAAGGTTTTGGAAAATAAAGTTGAAATAAATTCAGCAAGTTAAATTTTGATAACTGTTCTGATTCATTTCAGTTTCAGAGCATTCTGAACCCACCACTGGATGTTATATACATAACGTAAAGTAACAGCCGTTTCCGGCTAGGGCTTTTCGTCCGACTGCCCTGCCAGTGTTGCAGACGTGATCAGCTGTCTTCCAAGTAGAGGATCAAACTCAGTCTGATCATTTCACTCTTGGCTACTCATTCCCTCGCCCCCTTGAGTGGAGAGGGGTTCGCCCAAAGCTACATGGATCATACTTGGAGATGTCATCACGTGTCACAGTGGTCATCCATCCAAGCACTAACCATACTCGAGGTGTCTTAATTTCAGTTATCACAGGAACCGTTTTATTCCACTGGGGACCAGTGTGGTTTAATGGGCAGTGTCATCAACTAATCACGTCGCACACTGGGTTGTCACCAGATAGGCCGGGTTCGATCCCTGGGACGAGCTGATTTCTCAATTTGCTCATGCAAATTAAGTTCCGGTGTGGAGATTGCCACACAACCCTTCCATGTTCTTCATAATAGTATGGATACAAGTCTGGTGGCAGAATACAAGACTAGTATGGACTGGCCACCCATTTCGACCTGACAGGCCAACCATTGCGGCCTGACTGGCTACTCATGTTGGTCTGACAGGCCGATCATGAGAATATGCTATATTGAGCATGGAAACAGAAACCTCACTTTCTACCACTTTCTCACACAACATGCCATTTAGCTAGCAAACCTAGAAAATGTTGGACCCATTGACATATTTTTTTGCTGCCAATTAGTCAAATCGAAAGCAATCCAGCTCAAAATCACCAAGGCACCATCTAGACATCCTAACAGACAATTTGGCACCAGCTGCACCAATTTTGGTCCATTTTTACGGCAGTTATAGTTGAAAATCTAAAAACTAGAAGACCCGTCATAACTCCCTTATTTTTCCACCTAGAAAGCTCCTTCTCATCTCAACTGGAGTTCAAAGAGCTGAACAAAACCCAAACAGAAAATCTGTAAAAGACTGTATTTTGAGACCGTTATGCCCATTTGAAATCCCAACATACATATGTGCATACATACATACGTACATACATAGATACAGAGCAACATCAAGCAGAAAACCGTCTAGAAACTCGTTTCGAGCACTTCTGAACAGTATTATTCCATGGTTTTCTCAAACACTTTTTTTTAAACTGTATTACCATACTTCCATTACTATATGTATAATAGGAACGTAGAAGTAAAAACTAAAACTTTTGGTAGGTATTGGGTATTTCCTTACATAAATATAGCACGAACCTTCACTTTATGAGCCAGAATACCTGAACATCATACCGAAGGTCCTATTTATAATAACTACACCAGACCCTGGGGAATGTTGGTCACAACACCAACTTAGCTTTTTTGAAATTACAAAAAGAGCAATATTACTTAATTAATCTTAGGTAGCCTATCATAGCTAAGTGGACGCCGTTCCCCTGGTCACCCCATGTCACAAATAAAGACAACTGGTTAGTTCTACAGCAAAAGAAATAGACAGGATAATATCTTACCTAAAGTGCATGTTAGAACGTCTGGCGCGAGATGACATTGACCTTGTTGCCGGAGCAGGTATACTGCGGTGAACACCAACACTGTGTCGGTTCTGAGGTTCATCGTATTTTTTTGTTAAGGAAGTAGTAGAATATCGGTCTTGTTCACAAGTGATTGAGAATAGGAAGAATTTGTGAACACAATTAATACCTAGTTCAAGATTTAAGTTGCTTTTTAATAGTTCAAGATTTAGGTAGCTTTCACATTAGGGGTAGAGCTGAAACAACATGGCTGCCTCGGCAGGTGCAAGGGAATCCAGGTATTTATATTAAAATGGGATGTGTCTGAACCCTTTCATACTTGGGCTGCTATGTGACAAGGACACATGGCCCTCTGGCCACCACGCCCATGCCACCACTGCACTGGCCTGAGTCTTGGTGTAGGGGCTGTAATGCATAAGAGCGTTCATACTGGGCTCATGGCTGTAGTTATTCAAGAAATCATGGAAAAAATAGAGACCATGTTTTACTGTAAATTAACAATAGGTAATAAAGGGGGATGGTAACTTTATATAATAAACAGTAATTATTTGAATAACAATAACGTTAACAACAATTGAACTGTATGTTGGTTGTTGTGAGGAATAAGGGTGAGGAATAATAATCCTGAGTATCATTTTGTTTTCATTTCCCAATAGCCCAGCATCAAATTGCGTATGAAGTACAAAAGCTGTTAAAATGTCCAGATATAAAAACTCGGGGAGTGAGGGTGAGAAATTAGGGAAGATGGCATTGAAAGGAAACAATAAACTGACACTTTAGTAATAAATATGTCATCACAATGCTGCGATCTATAATCATCTTGTGTCATGTTGAATAATGATCTACTCTTGAATCCTTCACTTTTCAGTATGTGAAGATATGCAGCAACCACTCCTCCACGGCACTTTTTGGCTCTAACATTCCCTTACCGGCATGCATTATGCCCTCCTGAAGCGTCATCATACTTTCAATTGCAGTGGGCAATTTTAATGAAGCCTGTTCAGTGCAGTTTCAAGTAACAGTTCAGGAAAACCTATTTACAGAGTCCACCTCTGGCCTACACACCAGCTGCAACGTATTAATTCAGATAGGATTTTTCGAGTTGTTCATTCCAAATTCCCGAGCAAACCACCTTTTACCAATCTACCTGTCTTCAAATTTATCGAGACAAAATAGTACCTACTGTACTAAGAGCAAGAGGTGTATCGGTTTCTGTTGCACATCTATCTAAATATTTTGTACCTATATTTACCCTTTTTGTAGCATACATTATATGCCTATTTGTGGGTAGTGACACCTAAGGTTGTGGGTTCCTCCCCACTCGAAGTTTTTTCTCTCTGATATTTTCTTTGTACATGAAGTTTTATGTACAAAGAAAATACTTACCTTGCTTTTATTTAAAAATATATAAATTAAGTGATCACTAATGTTTTTACCACACATATATTATCAAATTCCACTGTTAGTATATCTGTGTCAGAACTTGTAATCGACTCTTGAACCACTTCCAATAATCCAATTTTGCTGAAATTTTGCCTATGTATCTTCAATGATGATACATGAATCGATCATAAAAGTTCCAGATCATCAACATGATGATTTGGTATTTTCCTGGACCCAAAGCTCACATTGATATGGTCACCAACAAGGCAATGAGGGCTCTGGGGTTCTTGAAGTCATACACAGGACTTCACCAGTGTACCGGCTATTGTGCAGCTTTACAAAACAATAGTTCTTCTGGTTCTCGAGTACACCTTGGTAACATTAATTGACCCACGTGGCCCAACTCGAGGGAGTACAACAAAGTTCCTCAGGTAGGTGGTGTTTAAACTTCATATAAGGTCGAATGGGGTGAATTACGAGGCGCTTCTTGGGGTCTGCAACCTACACTCACTTGAGCATCCTAGGAGAATGGCTGACGTGTCTTTTTTTCCAAGCTCGTTAACGGTGGATTTGACTGTCCCTCCCTTCTCCCAATGGTAGGTTTTTCATTACCACAGCACATCACTCGCTCATCACCCATCTTCCACGAAAGGACAACAAATTATCTATAAGGAATATAACAAATTATCTATACCACCACCCACTTTCCTGCCTCCCCGGTGAAGTTAACTCCCTTCTGAATTTAAATCCAGAGCTGGATCTTTTCAACTGGCTGCATTAAGGCAAGCATGTAGTTCATCAATTAATTTAAATACGTATCTTCAATATGCATGAAGCGTATCAATTATTTTAAATATTCTCTTCCTTAAGTTACTTATTCTCATCATTATTTCCCCCCAGTTTTATGTTTTTCTGAAATCAAGCAGGTACTTACTTAAGTTGTATTGTCAATTCTCCTTATACATTTGTTATCTTCTTCTCTTTTTAAACCTGGTAATTTGGGCTTTGCCTGTGTCAGTCAATTAAAAAACAAAAAAAAGCGAATGCAATCAAGCTCAAAATCAATAGGCATGATCTAGACATCCTAACAGAAATTTTGGTACCAACTGCACCAATTTTGATCCATTTTTTACGGCAGTTATAGTTAAAAATCGAAAAATTAGAAAACCTGTCATAACTCCCTTATTTCTCCGCCTAGAAATCGCGTTCTCAAAGAGTTCAACGAGCTGAACAAAACCCCAAAATTAAATCTGGAAAAGACCACATTTTGAGTTATGATCATTTCCAACATACATACATACAAAACGAACTCGTTTTGAGCACACTTGTGAACAAGATTCCACGGTTTTCTCGAACATCGGGTGATATCACTATGTTCCCAAATGAGGTGATAGTTACTTAGCGCTGTTTACAAAAATGTATGAGCGCTCCCGACCTCGAACCCTTGGGTTACGTCCGGAACCTCGGGTAAGGTTCAAAGATGGCTCCAGTCTAAATTTGGGTTGACTGCACGACTGTTCCCGATAAGTAAGGTTTAGTCACTAGCTAATACCTACCGAATTTTTCCGGAGATCGTCTGGACAGCAACAGGTACGTAAAAAGGCGAATAGAAAAACTGTCACATAACTTTAGCCAAGTTCATCAAAATTACACGCCAAATTCTTAAACATTTTCCCATTATATTGTTTGTTTTTTTACTGTACACCAATATTTTGACCACACCTGCTATAACGTTTGCCTGTATTATAATAACCAGTACTGGCAGACTTAGGCTTTTGGTACTTGTCATGAACACAGAGTGCGACTGTAAAATTTTGTGCACTGTCAGCAGGCATCCATAAGGCCAAGCGGCCACTGCCCCGGCACCCAAAAACACTAGGAGTAAACAAAAATCCAACCATGTGTTCAGCTGTCATTTGAATTTCCCTCCATACACTATACCTAGATTTTTTCCCCAAAATACAACCGACTCGCGAGATTTCTCTGGCTATGGATATTCAATATTCTAGTACAGCACCCATGGTGGTTCCCTAGACCAAGCATGTTATCTTAATAAAGCGATAGTAATCTATGCCCTGCAATCGAAATCGAAACCTAGGCTCCTGAGACTGGCAGGCCCTAGGACCTTGTGTTCCCATGGCAACCGAGAAGAGTGACCCGTCCGTGCAAGCTCAGTCAATTAAGAATGTAGTTCACAACACCCACTTTGGGCCCTGTCCCCAGAATCTGATTTCCACCCAAAAATCGATCCTGTTCACAATCGATTTGATCCCTTCGATTCATTTTTTTACCTTGATGCGAGACAAGTATGTCTTTCGATTTGTTTTTGTTGTCTCGTGAACCACATTCCCTTTCTCTGTTGAGTCTCTTCAGTTTTCCGTTTTTTGTGCATTTGCGTTCGGTCCGGTTCAGGTGACAGATTTGGATTTGTGATAACTACGTGCAATTTGCCCTGTTTGCTGTTTATGACTGGTGTATTGTTCGGCGTTGTAACAGGTAAGTAGGCTAGCTTCTAGTCAACAGCTTCTCCATTCAAGTAGGTACCGACCAACGCGTCACTGTTTTAATGTATTTTAGTTTACTACATTTTTGTACCACATGAATTCGGTGGCTAATTTACTTCCAAATTTTCGAAGTTTTTGCATGACGATATTGCTGATTAAAAGTTTACAATTATTATCACTCAATAAGTAAATAAACAGAAGGGTATTTTGTTGTTGGGGCAGGGGGCTTGAGGTATTTTGTAGAAAAATCTGTTGGTTTCATGTTCTGGTTTGGTGTCCCACCGTTTCGGAGCCCACTGACAGGTAAGTCAAATTTTGGCGAATTCTGTGACAATGATACATCATTCTCACAGTCACGCAGGTAGACTTACCTTTAAGACTGTATGTCTGATCGGCTGATCCAATTTTAATATTCAAAACTTTTCGGCCAGTAACATGCCATTTTCAGGCCTAGCCCTGTACTACTGCGACCATAATCCGATGCTATCAATACTCCTTAGTGTTCAAATATCAACCCCCCCCCCCCCCCTTCAACGATTATAATGTTCTTCACGTATAATGTTCTCCATAGCTCGCCAGGTCTGCCACAGACAACGTCGACGTCAAAGATTTCCCAGCCGCCATACATACACAAGTACATACATTTATCAGAAAACCTTTGAGGCACAGAACTTACCATCCATAACAGAGATGGGAACACTTGATGACGGAAAAATCATTGCAAATGAAATAATTTTCTACTTCCTAAATAGTTTTAAATTGAGTTTGAAAAGGATATGAGAAATGATATCAGGTCTCTTGAAGGGTTCCTATGTTCCATAGCCAGATGCCCAGCAAAATCATCAGTTACCAGATTGGGTTCACCAATTGGGATGGCAGCACAAATCGGGCAAACCTTGAAACAATCATCACACATAATACAGAAATGAAGGCACAATACAGAAAATGAAGGTATTATATGTATATCATTAATGAGGGGGTTGCTTTTTAGCATGGTTCAAGTGCCTCACTGATTCAGCAAATCATGTTGTTCTGCTTGAGGAAAGACAGCTAGGCGATTCTGAGGTAGTAAGTGGGGGGGGGGGGGGGGGTTCGAAGAAATGCCAATTGAGCTTCAGCAATTGGTGCCATTGGACGTAAAGCTGGCAGAAATTAGGTACAAGGATCAGCTGTCCATACGCAATGGTGCCTTGCTTATCGTTAGAGGCCGGACACCACTTCAACAGTTGTTCAATGGTTGTTGCTAACAAGCTTGTGAGCTTCTTCCTCCTTTAAATCTTTTTCTAGGCTCAATACCAGGATGAAGCTCAAGGACTAAATATGGTCAGATGTACTGGACTTTGCGCGTCAGCAGCTGCTCCGAGTGGCAGAGTCAATAAAACGGTATTATGATGACCATAAGGAGAAGCAGTGGTTTCAGGAGGCGGATCTGGTATGGTATTTCTGGCCGAAGTGACAATTGGAGCATGCCCGAAACTAAAGTCTCCTTGGGCAGGGCCCTGCTGAGTGCTCCAGAGGCTATCTGACGTTGTGTAAACTTGTCTCCCACAAGCTGCAGAAATGTGGTCCACGCCGACCACCTCACTCTGTTCCACGCCACTGAGGACGGTGGTACAGAGAACCCCTGAACGTATGCAGTTGCCAACAAATGGTATGATGTTGAGTTTTAAGTACTGGTTGCCAAGTTAGTTTTTGATTTGGTATCAGCCAAGCCCGTTAGTTAAATTCACCTACGAATTGGAGTAAGCAGCGCAACATGAATGTTCATTAACTAAGTGCATTTTGAAAGGGAAAATAGGTTATAAAACAATTTATATATTTTGGGAATGTTTACTCAGTATACCTCTTGAAAATAACCATCATGGAAGTTTACAATCACTCATTTTATATTTTCCCTAAGGTCTAATGAATTATAATCAATTATCTAAAAATTGTATGCACTAGCTGGTCTGCTTATCAGTAGCCTCACATACCTCATGTAAAATGAATACAACGCACAGCAACAACAAATTAGCTATTCTAGAATTTTTTGGCGCCACTAACTGGCTTTGTCTTGGTACCAAAACCTATATAGCGACGCCTGACAGTATATCACAGTATATCACCAGGCTTCATGCACAAGAGGTCCTTTCTTGAACAAAATTTAGAGAAGTAAAAAATATGTAAGCTAGCTACTACGTAGGTAAATAGTTGTGGCTTTAATACTGGTGAAATCATCTAAGTGTACCATAACATGCAGTATGAAAGAAGGAACTTATGAAAGTATCCACATGGAAATTTCATGGCTTGAATTTCATGAATTTACAAAAAAAATTTATTAAAAAAATAGAGACCATGAAACACTTACGACTTCATGTGACAAGTCTGAGTGTTCTGATGTGACATGATCATGGAGAGTCGCTTCTGTGAACCCTAATTTGCCGCAAAAAGGACACGTAAAGGACTGTGGTTGATCTCCTGTCATTGCCTCACCACCATAGTATAAGTCTGGAACACAAATCAATGGAAGAGAAACATTACCCACTGATAATAGCACCCTTGAACTTGGAGATGGAAAAACATAGTCTGTGCCTCATCTTTCGACAATAATAAAAAGGTTATATGAGGTTAAATTAAAAACAAATATAATTCATGAACAGGGGCCGGGTCGTCAGTTTGCGGTGTCTCTGGTTTTCTCCATGGTACCGTACCAATGAAAGCTTTGGAACAGCAGGAGGTACTATGAATTGCTGACAAACAGTCAAGAGTTAACTAGAAATTCAACATAACTAAAAATACTCCACTCTGGACATCAATCACTTCTCAACACAAAACAGCCTGAAGTGCATATTTTATAAAAAATTACTTTTAAATTTCGCAGAAATCTATAGATACCTCGAAATCCACTCAAGATATGGAAGCTGTCATGGGTAAGTAGTCCGAAGAAGACACCCTGGGGGGCCTTCACAATTTGATCTACTATACAGCATAATTTAGTGCAGATATACATGTATACAAAATTGTGCAAATACTAAGTTCAACTATGATAGACGGTAAGCTATTGAAATCGTCCAAGTACTCTAATACTCAACAACATGAGCATAGCCTAAAAGCAAGCCATCAAGTACAAACATGCTGATGTAGCCTATTATGACAAGTTAATGTTTACATAATTGTGTGACACCGAACAATCTTCTGGGTTAACATATTCTCCTCTATTCTACTCACCATAGTCTGATCTCGTTAGGATGCATTGCATTGGATGCTCTGTGGTGTGTCTTGTGGTGGTAGAACCAGCTTCATAGCACACAGAACATAGATCATAGTCATAACAGATCAGGCACTTGTAGCGCTTACCCCTAAAATTACCCTTCAGGCAAGAATCACAGCTAACACCTGAAACAAAAGACCATTAAACTAACAAACATCTACTACTTAATGTGTTCTTCAATTACAAAAAATCAGTCATGCAGCATGACTTAATGAGCGAATTTTCAAAGAAATATTCGAATTAATGGCTATGGTTTTGAATAAAGGAAAACTTCGGTCTAAAATTTGGTTTTCTATGTATATTCTCTTCGTATTTATTTTAATTTGTACGTTTTGTCCATCCTGATTCTACCGTTTGTTTATTACGTAATTGTACTAAGTGCTTATTTATTTGATCGCTGTGGGTAAATTCAAGGAGTTGTACTAATCGTTTGCCTCCCCCTTTTTTGCTTCGAACTCTCGTCTTCAATTAATACTTCTCACATTTTTCAATCTGACCACTCTAAGGGGGTGGGGGTAAGAGTTTAAAGATTATCCTAGTTTTGGGTAATTTTTGCGCACTTTAAATGCTCTAATTTAAGAACGGATTTAGATATCTAAAATCCGATTTCACTATCGTGTTCAGCGTGCAAAAACCTTTAAAATGAGGGGTCACTTGTTAGAAAATAACATTTTGGGGATTTTTGGGTAATTTTTGCGCACTTTAAATGCTCTAATTTGAGAACGGATCAAGATATCTAAAATCCGATTCCACCATCGTGTTCAGCGTGCAAAAACCTTTAAAATGAGGGGTCACTTGTTGGAAAATAACATTTTGGGGATTTTTGGGTAATTTTTGCGCACTTTAAATGCTCTAATTTGAGAACGGATCAAGATATCTAAAATCCGATTCCACCATCGTGTTCAGCGTGCAAAAACCTTTAAAATGAGGGGTCACTTGTTAGAAAATAACATTTTGGGGATTTTTAGGTAATTTTTGCGCACTTTAAATGCTCTAATTTGAGAACGGATCAAGATATCTAAAATCCGATTCCACCATCGTGTTCAGCGTGCAAAAACCTTTAAAATGAGGGGTCACTTGTTGGAAAATAACATTTTGGGGATTTTTGGGTAATTTTTGCGCACTTTAAATGCGCCAAAACCCTCCTTAGAGTAGGCCAATTTCGCCCATCTTCGAACTTAGCCTTTCGATTGCCAAGATAGATTTTTTGTGCAAATTTGAGCTGTTTATCTCAATTCTATCGAGAGTTATCGTCTGGAGTGACACATATATAAATAAATATATATATATATACATATAAAAAAGTGTTAAATTTCAGGAATCGTTTTAGAATGGTCTGAAACGGATTTCTATGAAGAAAATTTCCAAAAATTTATATTATTTAAATTTCGAAGCCATTGCAATAGCTTCATTTTCTTTGAAAATTCGCTAAAATGAATAAAGATGGAAAAAAATAAATAAAAATAAAAATTAGACATCAACTGCTGAGCAGGTATGTGACTTCCTTTCATCAACAATAGCATCCTGAAGATGTAAGAGTCTTTGTCCTTCCGTTTCAAGGACACCCATTTAGTCCCCAGTTCCTGTGCCAAGTGGACTTGACATCAGACCCTCTCACAATTCTACAACCCATGGAAAAAAATCCTTTCATTAACAAGAAACTGCCAAGTAGAAACTGAATCTATTCTAAAACTATTTCCAACAAAAGGCTTTTCCTCGGAATTCGTCTGAAACCTCTTAATCTTGGGGGTAATTCTGCCCCCGCTCATTTTTCTAAAGATTACTTAGCTTGTGTATTTTGACCTTTAACTTGAACTTTTGCCAATTTTTGAAATGTTGACGAGTTTTAAAGTATCAATGTAAAGTAAAGTAACAGCCATTTTAGGCTGGGGCTTTTCGTCCGACTGCCCTGCCATTTACCTTAAACTAGTTCATCACCTTAATTTTGAGGGCAAATTACACACAACCAATACTAGAAACTTCTCCATTTGACCAGCTTTCCAAAATAAAAAAAAAGTATTTTTATTATCAGAGAAAACTGGTGTTTGACTGCGAAAAGCCGTAAATTTTGAGCAAAATTGAGGGTTTACCCAAACCCACCAATGACTTGGGCAGTAGGGTGTGGATTAATGAAAGTTTTCACTCTGAATCGAATGATGCCCCCCCCCCCACCACCAACTAGGTACTCACTTTTTTTCTTCTTAACCAAGAGCCTTACTGAGACGTGCTTCGAACCAAATTAACAACCTCCTGGCATTTTATGAAGTTGCTAATCATACAAAAGTGTTCACCCCCCCCCCCCCCCCCCTAAAACAGATCAAATTTTTGAGAAGCAGAGAAAACAAACCAGTTTTATTCATGTATTCATTTTTTACATCATCTGGTCAAAATGACCACCCTCTTGATCAATGTAGAGATGCAAGCAACCCTCCCTCTTCTCCTTCTGCTACCCTCTTGCTCTGCAGAGCGGCTCTCTCGAGGCCCTCCTCTGCATTTGTTTGCTGCACTCCACGAATATACATAAAACGATATCAATCGGACTGAAGATGTCAGTTCTAAACTAGGCCTATTGGAAATCACTTACTGAACCAATAGATGAAATTATGAACCCACGTGATGGCCTGCCACAAACCCTGATTTAACCCCAATGGATTTCATGTTTGGAGGACATTAAAAAGAATGGTTTACAGCAGCCCCGTAAAATCACAGAGGTGTTAATTGCTAGGTAGGCACATGGAAACTGATTCAGGGCCTACATGAACAACCTAATTTTTAAGCAATAACCAAAAATTCTGGAACCATTTAAAAAATGTTTCCAAGTTTGAGAATTAAGTTAGCAAAATTATTTGTATTGGGAATCACTGACAGAATCGTCAACGTTTATTGTCGCGTATAGTTCCAATAAGAATTTTTCCCCTGTATGAAACTGAGGACTCCAGGTTATTATACACTGAAATCGTTGCTGTTACTTAATTTCCAGTTTCTAATAACCTCACGAATTTTAATTTGCTCAGACAGAAAAGGAAGGAAGTTACAGTTAGTGAACATCCATTAGTGTACATCCACACACTGCATGTACATAAAGCAACTTGGTTTTGAAGGCTTATAGATCTTATCATTTGATCGCCCTTTCTCTGTCAAGTTAACTACACTGCAATGGATAAGTAACTCGAAAATTCGCTGAAAGGATGCCATTCTGGATGTTGGTTGGTATAGGTTTACAGGATAAACTACCCAGAAGTACAACTTCAGCAAGGCAAGAACAATGTTATTTTGAAATTAACAAAATCGAAATTTCCTCGTTACGGTGGAGGATACTCTTTAAAGAAAAAAAAGCAGGAAGAAGGATTGTGTAAAACCATGGTTTCCATCTGCCATTTGATTGATGACGAGACTACATAACTCTTGCCAGAAAAAAATATATTAATGGGAGATTTAAATATTATGTGACTCAAATGCTATACAGTGAAACAATTTTTGGAAGGATCTTCAGATTAAAGGTGTAGGCAGGCTAAAGACTGCGCGGCGTTGGCGCTAGCACTCCAGCCACACCACTTTGCCGTCAACAAACAGTCGATAACTCTGTAACCGTCGTGGAACGAAATTATTATAATGCAAGGTCATTTCAAAAGCAAATTCAATAGCTTCAATTTTGTACACTGTCATGTATGTTTAAAAATTGGTTGTTTTGGAGTTGTACATAAAAACCTGATGTTATGAGTAATTTTTTTCATACGGTGAAACGAGATAAAAGTGAAAAACAAAAAATAAAAACGGGAACCTTCCACCACTCTCCCAACCACTTTTGTCAGGGCTAGAATCCGAACTCCTCCAAACACATTTCCCAAAAAATAATTCTAACACTCCTCCGTTTTCTACGCCCCCGTATTCGTTGACTGGACTACTTTGCTTTTGAGGATCAATTAGCCATGATGTTGGGGGTAGAAATAAATTCTGAATTCGTACCGCGATCCACAAGTGTTTATTACAGTAAGAAAACACAACACTGCGTGAAATGTGAAGGGGTTCAGAAAGCAGGGGATAACCAATGCTCCATTTGAATGAATCTAAGCTGGCCATTCACAGTCCGAACTGTAGGTTCCACGTTGATTCGATGTAGGACGATGAATAAATTTGTTTATCCAAACCGCCGGTTTCGTTTTCTTTGCATTATGCCATTATCCCATTGTTTCGCCATTGCGATTAAGACATTGTTACGCCACGAAGAAGGAACCCACTGGTGGAGCTGGAACCCTTGTAGGACTCCTGTAGGAGGGTGAGTGGGCGAGCGCTATCAGCAGCATCCCTACTACAGCGATGTCCTACCGATCGGACAACGAATGTCCGTGGGCCGGCTGAAGTTCAAAGACAAACCATAGTAATCACCGATACATGTATTAATCAAGAGCATTTTGCTGAATAGGCTCATGAGGTACCTAACAAAGCAAACTGAACTAAGGTTCTTCGCTTACAAAGTTGGCCTCTTATACTTGATAATACAGTATCTAATATTCTTGTAGTAGGCAAACTGACGAGGAAGCAGATTGGTAAATCTATAATTATCACTCCGACCGCCTAACACACGCAATGCACGTGTGAATCGGCAATAGATCATGAAGCATCACAGAATATTTCTGGAATAATTTGGGAGACGAGACTTGGTTACGTCTGCCTACTACACCAAGAGATTGATCATGAGACGGCGCACAATGGAAAACTAGGTTCTGCTGTCACCTGCTCTATGGCGTGATAAGAGCATTACCAGAATTTGCACCCCAACATTTGTATTACATGGGACGTGGGCTCAAGGTAAAAGGTGTTACCTACATCAAGAATGATAATAGGCCTCCGAGGAAACTAGGGGAGACATCGAGCTCACGACAGCAGATGATAAAGTCATGAATGAACGGAGATAAAATCCGCAAGCGAGTTTGCCAGTCAGCAGAGATTAAACTTCTCTACGAAAGATATACCTTCAGCGTTCAATTTCGAGAACGAAAACTGGGAGGTCAGCCGGACATCTAAAAAACCATACTGCAATCTAAATGAGGGAGAGGAAGGTTAGGATACTCGGCGATCCTATAGGAACAATAAGGGCCTGTCACGTACTGAGCGAGCACTAAATTAGGGTCAACCGATTGTGGATGGACAGCTGCAATGAAACGTTTGTCACTTATATTACGTTGATACATTAACACAGAAGCTAAAAATACTATCGTGTTGTTAATCCTTTCCATTTTACCTTCGTGACGTGACATTATAGAAAGAATCGTCGACAAGTATCAAAACTCGGGAAAACCTCTTGTTGTTCACGTTTCAACCAACCCAATCTCTAAGAAACTATAACGCACTGAATATTATCAACACAATCAAACTAACTACATTGTTGAACGAGAAACACAAACCCACAAAGTAAATTCAGAAAACAACTAACTACAGGCAATTTCAATTCCCTACTCCTTTACGGGACAGTGTTGCCTTGAAAGAGAGTTCTAGCTATGGACCTTTAGATAAAACTAGACCGCTATGTTGATAAGAGAAAAGTCACTAGGTTGCGCACGCCACCTACCGGTGATAGCGACAGTAACTAGCATAATACATCCATACGTATCGACTCAGGTGGGCGACACTAGCGCGGTCTAACAATTTGGCGGGGTAACTGAGTATAGCACCCAAAATTCCGTGTGATTACGTGCATCTGTATAGTCACCCAGGCTGTTCCAGGTGCCCGACAGAATTATGGCCTACAATCAATGTGAAATCAACTTTACGTAGGTAATGGGAGTTTGAGGGACGGTTGAGATTTGGGTGTGTTACAAAACGTTGTTTAATTGTGAAAAACGTGTTGGATTATAGTGAAAAACGTCGTTTTTTAACACAACTGGAACCGTCCCTCAAACTCTAACTAGTCTCTAACTAGACTTGTAAAAAGAAGATCCCTAAAATATTAATAAAAACATTATGTAGGTATTTCATCTACCTAATTCTAGATTACCAGGAGATTTGGACCGACCATCCTTCACCTAGTGTAATCCTTTCCTGTTCGGGGCGCGTCAGTGGCTTGAAACAGAACTAATAACTTTGTTCAGTTTGTTATCCTGGCAGCTCTGATGACTTTGTTGGTGTTTTCACCAGGGCCTAATTTACTTGCCAGATTGCGCGTTTGTGGGAGTTGTAATGCTGTTTAGTTCTTTTCTTTGGGTTGAAATTATATTGCGGTAGTCGCTTTATTTATTGTAAACACATGATAAAACAGTTTCCTATCTGTATTAAAACGGCATCGGATACCAACCTGTTGCAGTATGATGCGAAATTTCGTATTTGTGAAGGAGTCGGCCTTTATGAGCTCGAGCCTGGGACCATTGTCATGAACATATCAATCTGGTGATGCAGAGCACAACTACACACATTTCTGCGCCAAATAAATGAGAACAACGCAAATCGGTTGAGAATTGCAACCAGGGAAGCACACTCAAGATTTTGTCACACACACACACACACCTGTGGTCTTCATGGCAACAAATTCGCTCTCTGCAGATGAGAGCTACATAATTTTGACGTTCAGTTCGCCAGATCACTGGATTCCCAAATAAGTAAATACCGTATCCTGTAGTAGAATAACCTCCTTCACTAGAAAGTTCCAAAGAGGCACCTGCAAAGCAATCGATTTTATCCCCCTTGTCGGAGAACATAAGTCCATTTATTTTTAGTTCCCCTTAGATATCTCATAGTCTGGATTACTGTGTGCCATTCTTCCATCGTAATGTTTAACTGGCCCCTACTTGAAATATTAGCCAATCAATGAGCCAATCCCCTGTCTATAAGGAATAGAATTTAGATCACTGATTTGTTCAATTCCAATTTTCTAGCCTCCCATCAACATCCATAGGAGTAGAAGTCGTTCTAACACTATGAGGATCAAATTTCTTCAATATGAGATAACGATGAAGTTATCTTCAGAGATTTCTTCAATATGAGAGCAACATCATCAACAAAGATCTTCATTATGAGATCTCTGAAGAATACCAATCGTTTTATCCCTCAGATTTCGAACAATTTCTGGTCCCAAAAATTTCTTGAGCTCTCCCAAGTCCGTTATAGAAAATTCCCCTTCCAAATTTGCTTTTATCTGGCCTAACTTTTCTTTACTATTCGTTGCCAGCTATCATGAACAAACAAGGTTGAAAAGGATAGGGTTGAAATCCCATCTTTATCAACGCTTCCTGAAATCTAACAAAACACCATCAGGAATGTTAATATACACCAGCTTATCTAAGGATCCGTTCAGAAAAGCCGTTTTTACGTCATATTGAACCAGTTCCAAGTCAAATTTGGCTGTGAGAATCAGCAAGAACTTGACATCTGGTAATCTAGCAACAGGGGCATACACCTCCGATAGATCATATGACTACTGTCCACAAAACCCTTCACCACCAATCTACCTCGACACCTGATTGAACAACCAGCCTCCGGTTTCTTCCTACATGCCCACAGAGTTTTTGTGACTTACCCCTTTTGGCACCGTAGTTTTTGGGACAATTTTCCAAGTCCTACATTATTCCAAAACTTGAAACTCCGTTCTAATAACTTTTAACCAGTCCTTGGTGTCTGGTGCCTGCACTGCTTGCCAGTAAGTAACGGGATCATCCCCCACTTCCTCAGAGGCATCTTGTAGAAAACAGGCTAAATTTACTGAATTCCTCAAAAAATTTAAAAAAATCGCGTCATCATTTTCCTGATGTGTTCAGTCCCCTGAGTGGACTCATCGGGAATATACTCGAGCCTGTTCTTCACCACCACTTCACCATTTTTTGTTAAAGGGCGCTAAGCTGAGGGATACCGCCCTAAAATAGGTAGGTTGTCTGTTAGGTATGGAGTAACGGGCAATAAGTGATCGCTACTAACAGGTACGCTGTGTCCTATTGTGTCCTATAGCGTAAGATACCATCTCACATCAAAGGGAAGTGAAAGGTCTTAAGCTGATGGATAACTGTCAGGAAGTCGGTAACCGGTTACGAGGTAAAGCGTTATCAGCGGCAGGTAGTTACCCAATACCATCCCATACCATCCCCACATCAAAGGGTGCGAGAGCGAGACAGTTACCTATGTGCGGCTAGCCGGTAGGTACCGTCTCTTTAGTACTGCCCAGGAGAAGCGAAGTAGTTATTCCAATAACGTAGGTTTTCTCGTAACCGGTTATCTCAGTAACCGGTTCTTGGTCGATAACCGGTTCCGTTATTCAACGCCCATCACTAGTGCGCATGCCCGAGCATATCACTGTTATCAGAGAGTATCCATGATGTTATCAGTTTCGTACCAAGGAGCCTGTTTACTATAAAATATCAAGTGTGTAATACGTTTTCCAACCCAAGTCGTGTCGTCTAGACTGTTGTATTATTCATAAAAGTGGGCTTTACTTCTGCCTGAGTGAATAAAGAGCATTTATTCTTTAGTTAGACTATGTGACATCAAGTTACAGCGTCGTCCTTTGCTAGCTTTTGGCGGTCTCTCTTCCCAGTCAATTGAAACTTTCGAGTGGTAGTTGGCGTAGCTTACCGTCGATCTTGCACCGGACAACACAATTTTTTCCGTCCGCCGTCGAAGCAAAATGTAAGTAATTACCGATTTCATATTTTTCGTAGGAATTTTGTAATTTTTTGTCATAATTCAATAGTAAATATATCCAACAACATTACTGACTGCAAATACCTACTGCAGTGATAAAACAAACTCATTACTCTGCCCTTGTGAATGTGGATAACTCTTATTGATATTTTCATTTCTCAGGGCACGTTTCCACAAGCCTGATGATATTTGTTGACTTCTCCTTGCGATGGAAAATGATTCGGATGAAGAAGGGGAACGAGGGGTCAATTAATTTCACAAAAACCAAACTTATATCCTTTTTTGACATATTGCCTGACCACATCAAAAATGACCTTTAAATTGATTCAATTTAATTTTGCCCCCACCATTTACGATTGTCAACAGTTCACCACCTGATGGAGTCAGGATTAATATTTCACACACCTATAAATAGGTGTGTGAAATTTCACTTGCCCCGATCCAACAATAAAATTGAAACATAAAAGAATGGAAATGTTAAAATCTCAGCATAATGAATGGACAGCTGAAAGAGGCCATTGGACCAAAACCCTAATCCAACAGAAACTCCATGGTACCAGTCTACTTTGCAACCACCAAAATTCTACACCGTTATTAACCAAATTTTATTGGGCCATGGGAACACCCCGCTGTTCAAATTCACAATGGGCAAAAATCACTTCCCCTTATTGTAATGAATTTTCTTTGATAGGAAACATGGACCATATACTCAACCGATGTACTAAATTTCAACATTCACTCTCGAACTTTAAAACAGCCAATAACATCTCTGAGCCGACCCTTCAGGAATTCATCAAGACCCACCTTAACCAAGATACCTTTAAACTTATTTTTGATTTCATCCTCGAAGTAGGTAATATAAACCAATCCATCAATATCTCCTATTTCAACCGACTTTCCCCCTCTGTCAACACCCAAACCACACTCCCATTCGCATTATTATCCAGTACCCACTTAAAAAGCCACCAGCAAGTCATGTCTACAACAGTATCAGTCAAAACAATATGCAGTGAAAAACTGCAGCAAGCAACATATTTTATACCAAGAAGACAACAAAGCCTACCTATGCCTTGTATGGCTTGAAAGCCGAAGGCAGATAAACTGGGAATCTCACACACATACACACACACATTCACACGAAAGGGCCTCGGGACCGCGGTGGTCCTCGCTGGAAGCACCGTTCCATACCATTGTTTTAGTAACCGTTCCAAACCTATTCGTTTCTTCGTACAGAAGCTGTTCCGCACTCCCGCTTCGAGTTATGCCCGCTAATTTTCAAATCAACTATTCAGTAAAACGGCTTCTTCTATACTGTTATGTAAGGTATAACTTGCCTTTTATGCACTGCTATTTTTGAATAAATGAATACTTATATAATACCTTAATGAGCGCAACGATTGCGGAATACATTTATTAGATGATGTTAATGTCATTTATCAAAAGGTTATTATTCACCATTCAAAGACAATTCAAAATTCGTTTTCTGCTGGTTACGGTGGTCCATTTCGTTTAGCGAATTTCGGTATAAATGAGGCCCAAGGAGGGATTCAACTTCACTTCATGAACATCTACGTAGTCATCAATCATGTCTTTTCTGTTGACAGATTGGAATCGACCTAACGTTTTCTTGCATTTAAACTAATTAAAGTGGCATTATTGACTCAATTTTTTCAATTAAAAACTTTTTTTACATTTTTTCTACCCTCTGATCAAATTCCCCCTTTTGAGGTGCCTAACGTTTTCTTGCATATAAACTTGAATTTTTCATCAAAGAAACAAGATAATGTAAAGTTGACTATACCATTGGAAAGCTTATTAAATGAAGAAGTTTTCGAGAGATTTGCCAGTTTCCAGGATTTTTTCCGGAGTAATATCGTTTTTAAAATTGCAGAAATTTTATTTTTTCAAATTCGTCTAATGTTTGAGCTGCTGTTTTGGTCTCAAGTTGATACTTTTCGAGACTTGAAGTACACCACGCCTATGGAAAATTTTACGCTGATTCCGAAAATGAGGTCAACAAGTAAAATTAAATGAGGTAAAGCGGAGAAATTTGAGTTTAAAAGGAAAACAACACGGTTTTCCTTTAAAAAATCATATCTCGAGAACGGATTGAGATAAAAATATGCGGTTGGCGGAATTTTACTCCATTTTGATGTAATTTGACGCAAAATTTTTTTTGCATCTACGAGCGGATCACCTTGTATAGGTATAATGAAGAAGTGGTAAGGATAACTGGTGATAACAACGGTATGTACTATATAGGTTCAAGTATTTATGAAGTGGTAAGGATAGCTGCTAGCTGGTGATAGCAAGAGTCTGGGACAGAGTCGGAACTCGGAACGGTGAACGAAAGAACGGCTGGAACGGAGAACGTGGGAAGGGGGCGCGGAAACAGCCGAACTCGACGGAAACAGCCGAACATGCGAGGACCACCGCGGTCCCGACGCTTCCGTCAGTTGTCAGTTCGTCACATTCTCTCGGTTTGTTACCTTCTCCTATGGTGTTTTAACGTACATGTGAAAGCCGAAGTGTTTATATCCCTAGACGCGATATTTGGCGGGGCCGTAGCCGTATAACGCTTACAACTTAAATTATTTTACTTTGCCTCACTGATTGCGTCAGTGTAATCTGTGTTTTTTTTTAAAATTTGTAAAATATAATTCGAACCTCAGCTAAGCCGTGGTAAGTATAACGGTTGTAATCTGCTATCAAATTAACCCTCGGGCACCCGCCGCTCCATGCCGCCCTCACGGAATTTACTCCTAAATTGATAATAACTAAGTCTATTCAGTGTTTTGAGGCCAAATAGATTATACCACGCTATTCACCATTAAAAAATCTAAGAAATGGCAACTTTTGCTTTATTGTTATTCGTAAATTAGTGCCGCGAAAAATCACAAAACGAAAATCTGATTTCAAATAATTTGAATTTCTGGTGAGATTGATTTTTACGGGTCTCAATGTATAGTTTAATACTCAGAAATGAATGTTGAAACCACAGAAAAATGGTCCGGTTCTTTTCTGAAAAAACAAAAACATCAGGGATATGCACTAAAGCACTAAAATTTACTACCTACATCGAGATCCTTCAAACTAGAAACTAATGACAAGAATTTTAGGAATGAACATTTCAAATCACTAGAGGGTAAATAAAAATATCATGAATAGTTAGGTATCTCTGAGATTCTTCGAAAGAGGTATGAGCAAAAAACTTCAAAATCAAAAAATGACGTCATCAAAACGTGTTCGTTTTCATGACAACCCGCGCGTTTTCGCGCTAACCCGCGGACGGTAAACACAATAACCCGCGGACGCTATACAGTACCGCTTGGTGACCTTTCCACTACGCCTGACCGAAAACAAGTGATAGGAGTAATAGAAAAATCGGCACGTACGGGCACTGATGGCCAGACAGTTGAAGGACACATACCTAGGTGCGATATACCGGGAATGTTACGCATTAGTGATTTACTGTACTGTTTACAGAGTTGCGGCATAGAGTGCCGTCCCACGGGTGCCCGAGGGTTAACTAGTGGGCCCAGAGAGTTGATTATCAATTATTATACATAATTTGTGAATACTGTTGATGTCTGAGGAAATATCCAAGAATATGGTGGAATAGACCATGAACTAGACCGTGGGTTCGGTCTTTGAATGGATGACTGGTTTTATTGCAGTTTTCTCTTCGTCGTCGTTTTGGCGACAGAAATTATTGATGGTATAAATAGGAATGGGTATCGAAGTAAAAAATATCGATATACCTACTTTTTCGTTCAAACTATTCATAGTCCGATAAATAGACATGAAAACTATCGATTACAAAAACCTGTATTTCCTGAGTACCAGGGGGGGATACACCTTTCACCCCCCTCCCCAGCTGAAAGTATTTGTCATAGAAGAACGGATTTATCATGTTCCATGGTAGCTGCTAAGTACTCTCAGGAGTAGCCACTCCTCCCAGTGGGCTATGCTTCTGTTTGTTTTGTTTTTTAAAATGAATGTAGGTTCCTGAAGATTTTGAGACCAACCACCCTCTCCTATGATGAATAGTTATTTTTCAAAGATTCGAGCAATTCCTGTGTAACAGTGTGCCCTGGGGTCCCGCCCAGGTGAGAGGGGTGCGATGATGTAGGAAGTACTGGAATCTTTGAAAACTCATAGAAAAAGAATTATTCACAGGGTGGCCACCGGTCAGGGAGGTCAGGGAAAAGTCAGGGAAAAAAATGTTGGTCAGGGAAATTGAGTGGCGAGTCAGGGAAAATTACCGCCCGTCCGCTGTTCTCTTGAGATTTTGAACTGACGCACTTTATTTTTACTGCTCTGCTTCTGTCCAGTCATCTGATAGGTTCAGAGAATGCAATGCCTGCCTAGCGCACCTGGTGAACAGAGTAGAGGATGTCACCATTGCCCCATCCGTCCCCTCAGCTCCCCGCAGGCCTGTGGGAAGTTCTAGGGAATACGATTGGGAAGTTCGATTATGAACCAATCGATAGGGTAGGTACTTGAACAGTAGTTGATGGCGTTCGAATATTCCTACGGGATTCTTCTTCCACTTCCACCAGTATCTTTCCAGCCTTGAATTTTCCTCCATTTCACAATAAATTACATCGATATGGATTCAGCTAACATCGATGGTATCGATGTTTATATGTTAGTAGTTAATACTTTGGTTTAATTTAAACCATTGATAGCACACCATCAGCATGGTTTTTGTAAAAGTAGGTCAACCTTCAAATCTTTTAGTTTTCACCAACTATGTATACACGCAGATTGAACAAGGATACCAGGTCGCCACCATATACCTAGATTTTTCCAAAGCGTTTGATAGGGTAGATCATAATTTATTCTTATACAAGTTGAATGCTCTCGGCTTTCAAGGAAATACGTTAGATCTTGTTTCCAGTTACCTCACCGATCGTTCCCTGCTAGTGAAAATCAGAAATTCCCTATCGTCCTCCTTCATTCCTTCCTCCGGAGTTCCTCAGGGCTCTCATTATTTTCAAACTGCTTTAATCACCAAAACTAGATCTAACTGTAGTTACAATGATGCTAATGTTTCAGTCTAAATGTTCAATTTGAAGTTGATTGGTTTACAATATACTTCAAATATTTGAAGTATATTTTCGATGTTAACTGTCGTCTCTGTACAGCTGGGCCTTGCCCGTTCTGTTAAATAAATATCGGAACGGTAACATCGATGTTCAATAATATCGGAATCGATGGTTAAATGTCGAACATAGAAGTCAAAACATCGATGTTTCGATAACATCAACCATCGATGTTCCATCCCAAAAAAATTTGTAGGGGGTTCCGCGCGCGGGCGACGGGGCGGGCGGAGATTTTCGATTGTCCAGCTTTAAAATCAGATAAGTTCAATTATGATGAAATGTCTGCACGTGTCGGGTCCTACTCATGCAAGCTGTGTCAAGCCGAGGGTCGGCATGTGGTTGGTTAACGCTTGCATTGTTTTATGGAGGATTTTGGTTTATTATTTTCAATTTTACCCCCCACCATTGCCATTTTTTACGTTTTAAGGGACTTAGAATATGAATATCGAATAAAAATATTTCCTTCCGTACGCCGTCCAACGCCACGGTCCGCGGCTTTTTCTTAGTTCCCATGAAACAAAATTAACGAAATTTGGTATATATTTATATGGGTCCCGTTTGGGCTCTAATTGATCCTCGAAGATCAGCGTTAATGTCGCTCAACTGCAAGGGGTGAAAATAGGGGTTGAAATGTCCAGAGTATCCCTATCTCGGGAAATTGTATTTCGGGAAATTGTATTATTGTTATTATTATTGGAAATTGTATTATTTAGTATTATTTAGAAATTGTATCGGGAGATGTGGGTTTTCTCGCATTTTTAAATAGTTAGATTTTTTCTTAATTTTTGAGACAATCCGGAGCATTCTACGATGTTGCCATAAAATTTGCTATACAATTTGCTGTAAAGAGCAGAGTGTACGCAAGCATCAAGCTGAGCTGAGAGCGCACAACACTGATCTGTCGGCCAGATGGGCGCTGTAGCGCAGTGGTCTAAGTGAGGGTTGTAATGCCAAAGTTCTCGAGATCAAAACCCTACTGGGACTTGAATCCCGGTAGGGTTTGATCGGCAGTGAACTGTTGAATTCACTCCAGATGAAGAATTTCCCTTCAGAACTTGTTTGTTCCTTTTTGCCATTTTAGCTACTGTTTTTGATTGATAGAACAGCTGTTGTTGCTGTTTTTATTTCAGCAACATTTAACACGTGATTTAGGTAGTACCTAATAACGAGTACGGGGTTAGGTACTAAGTCACGGAGGGTCTGTGATCTATATAGAAGGGTTATATATACAGAGAGCTGTGATCTGTAACAGAAGGATGTTCTATACAGAGAAGTGTGGTCTGTAACAGAAGGGTGTTCTATACAAAATAATAAACCGTTGTGTAGGAATTTGCAGCATTTTTTGTGCTGACGCTTGGTAGTTCGCTTTGCTGTATGCTGGTTGGCGTTTCTTGTGCCCCGATCGCTCCTCTAAATTAAAAATTTATTTAGGTTAGCACATTAATGAATTAATACATAAATCCTTCGGTTTAATAATATTTAGTCTAATTACCCGTTTGTTTACCCTTTAAGACATTTAAATTTGACAGAGAATATGCTAAAATTTAGGCAGGGAAATCGGGAAAAAGATGGAAGAGTCGGGCTTCAAAAATCTCGGAAAGTCAGGGAAATCGACAAAAAAGTCAGGGAGAAGTCAGGGAAAATGAAAATCCTGATCGAGTGGCCACCCTGATTCATCATAGGAAAGTACTTTCTTTTGAACATAACATGAACAGCTTTTGTCACCCATCATCCAATCCAAGGGTCACTTCTGTTCTGACTACTTGAACTCGAGACTGTTCCCTGTTATGTGGTTCTGCGTAACTTTTGGTGTCAGATCGAAGAGTCATATCGAATTGCGATAAACGGCTATCTAGAGACAGGGCCTGTTGAGATAGCAACAAAAAAAAAATTTTTCAGAACATGAATTTTTGAAAATTATTTACCTATAGGCAAATCCGCTTCAGAGCATCCTGAATTCATTCCTAGATCTTAACAAAAATGTGTGTGTATAATATATAGGGTGTTTCTTAAATGATGGATATGTATTTTTATCTCTGTTTGAAGGGTTAGAAAAGAAACTCAAATGGTGACCCCCTTAATTTTTTGCAGCGAATTCAACTGACATTTTTGCCCACGTGCGCTTGCGCAAAATGTGCGCAACTCGCACTAACTTCCTTATTTCAAATGGGAACCCTAATTTTTTATTGCAGATTCGGATTCTACGTCAAATTTAATGAAAAATGCACTACTCGAATGATTTTTTTCATAGCGCGCAACAGCCTCTAGGAGTGCGCAAAATCGTGTAGAAATGGAAATGTCCGTATTTTGAGATGTTGGTAAAAGCCAAGTGTGGTACATGTTTAAGCACTATTTTCAACGCTGAGTCACGTGGTGGTATCCATTTTTTTGGTTTGACTCCTTTTGTCGCAATTATCGCAGTTCGAAATCAATTTTCCTAGTCTCAAAATGCCAATTTTGGCCGCAATTTTATTAGTGATTTTATTATGTACTACCTAATCATTTTAGGTAGTACATCTTTTTCCTCAGAACAAGAACACTGGTTCCCGAAGAAACTGAAAATTAGGTACACAATAAACTCAAGAGTTCAGTGAATTTTACGAACTGATGAATGCGGATTTTCATTCTGAAAAAGTAAAACATCCTTGTCGAATTCGTACAAGCGGACACTCGGAGGTCTTCCGGGTGGAGGAGGAATCCTAACGTTACCCGATCGAATATTGTCAAGAGACAATACTTTAACGAATCAAAAAATATTTTGCTTAACTACTCACAAACTCTGGTTGATGTTGAACACGTATTGTAGGTGACAGTATATCTTAACACGCCCCCTCAACATCATCCAAGATGCGCCTGGAAATCATGGAACTGTCCACCCGCAAGAGGTTTTGTTAGTATGTCTGCAAGGTTGTCATCAGTTGGACAATACTCTAATGAAATCTACTGTTTAAGGATAAGATCCTTGGTGTAGTATTTCCTTACATCCATTTCCTTAACCCTTGTGCTCGCCTTATCGTTCTCAATATACTTCATGCAACTTTGGTTGTCTTCTAAAATAGGTATTGCATTTTCTTGAGGGTGACCCATGTCTTAAAAGTATTCGAAGCTAAATTGCCTCTTGAATTCCAGTTGATTCAGCGACAAGCTCTGCTTCAGTCGAGGACAGAGCAACTGAAGTCTGCTTCTTACACAACCAACCCACACTCGTAATAAACAACCGCTGATCGACTTCCTGTCGTCCTGTATCCCGCCCTGTCGGCATCTCCGTAGCAGTTCAACTTAATGTTGTCTTGCGAACTCAGTTTCAGCTTAATGTTCAGCGTTGACTTCAAATAGCACTCTATCCTCTTCACCCCATTCCAGTCACTTTGAGTTGGCTTTTCGACTGCAGATTAAATGTCTGGCCTTGGCGTGACTGCTAAATACAGTAGAGAACCTATAGCCTGATGATACGTAGTGTTATCAGACATAGGTGTAGATTCAACAGCCGAATGAGGGGTACTCATGACTTCTGTTTATATTACTTTCACAAATGAAAGTAGGTTCTATTCTAAGAATTTTGAGACCAACCGCACTCTCCTACGATGAATATTTCTTTCCTCTGAGCTTTCAAAATTTCGGCAGCGAGTGACGTCATTGCACCCCTCCCGCCTGGACGTGACCCCCTTACCCATTGTGAAGTAGGTAGTGCTGGAATCTTTGAAAAATCGTAAAAAAAGAACTATTCTTCGTAGGAGAGTGCGGTTGGTCTCAAAATTCTTAGAATACCTCCTAATTTCATCGAAAAATATAAACTGAAGTCATGGTTACCCCTCATTCGTGAACCCAACCTCCATAGGTGTTTTCACTGGCTTGGCATCTTGCAGACCGTAATGTACTGCTAGCTCCTCGGTTTTCCTCCTTTGGTGAATGAAGTAGTGAGGGCTGCATTGTTCGACTTCAACTCCCAAGTGATCGCTCCTTTTTCTAATTTTACGTACAAAGAAGCTCTTCTTGGAAAGCCAATTTCAATTAACACGCTAATATATTTTTATTCCAGGCTCTCGCTGCCTGTTTTAGGCTGTACAAGCTTTTTTGTAGTTTGCAAACCAAATCTTTATTATTTGCATCCTCAAAACCTTCAGGCTATGTCATATTTAAATGACTTCTGTGAGATCTCCATCCAAAAATGCAGTTTTCAAGTCAAAGTGTTTCACACATAACTTCTTAGACGCAACCATAGTGAGTAGTATTCTTGCAGTGATGGGGTTTATTGTCAGCGCAAAAACCTCCTTGTAATCCTCGCCATATTTCTGTAAAAGCCCTTTGGCAACCAAACATGCTTTAACACTCTGCTAGTCCATTATTAACATATTTTTTTGACCTTAAACACCCATTTAGACCCCACAGCTTTCCTTCCAGGAGGTAACTTTTCCAAAACCCAGGTTTTATTCTGTATTAAAGAATTCATCTCCTCTTGTGTTGTCATAACCCATTTTTCTTTTTCTGGGCCATGCATGTTTTCAATTTGTTTCCAAGACCTAGGTTCAGCGATTTCGGTTTTGTCAGGTTCAGCAATCAGAACTTTATATCTTTCTGGGGAAATATCCTTGGTAGTTCTAGTGGAACGCCTAACCGGTAGTTTTGCGTCGTCATCCCGATCGTTGTGGATCTGGGACTCTGTGTTTCCTATGAGAGTTAAGGATAGCTGCACTGGACGGTTCGTCTCAGACGTCAACGTGTCCGACAGCAAGGTAGGTCGGGTAGTTCTAGCAGCATCAGTTCCAGAAATCGTTACCAAAAACTGTGAAATGGGTAAATCTTCGTTGATGTAGCCTAGTTATTTTAAAGCTGAGGTTACTCGCACAGTGTCTTCTAGTTTTCCTACAAACCTGACATCGTTTGAAGTGATAAATTTATTTTCGTCCGTCAACCAAATTCTGTAGCCTCGATCCATTTGGGTAACAAAGGCTACAACCCAGTAGGACCCTTTCAGGTCCAATAGGTATATGGAAGCTCACCATTCAATGCATCTGAAGGGAACGTATTGCAAATGTGTGTGGCTGTTGACACTGCCTTGGCCCAGAACATCAGTGGTACGTTCTAATTGATGAGAAAACTTTTAGCCATGTCATTGAGAAATCCTTTTTGCCTTTCAGTGACTCAATTCTGCTGTGGGGGGGTGGGGGGGGGGGTTTCTGGCACATGAGAATCTTCATTGTATCCCACAATTATCTGAGAATGTGTGAATTCATATTATCATACTCTCGACGTTATCACTTCGTAAAAACTTGATTTTTTCTGCCTGTCAAATTCTCAACATTTTTTTAGTTTTTTTAAACGCACTTAATACCTCGCTTTTCTTCCTCAAGAATCTTACTACAGTCCACTTAGAAAAATCGTCAATGAACGTGATGAAATAAAGTGACTTACAGAAGGATTGAGTTCTCATCGGCCCACATAGGTCAGTGTGAACGACCTCCAGTAGATCCGAAGGTCGGTTTCCCTAATGATGTCCCAGACAATGAGGACACAACCATTAGTACTTTTCTGGACGATACTGCCATACTATCGGTAGATGAATCCGTTGAAGAAGCAACTTCAAAATTACAGTGTACAGTTAATGATATCAATGAATGGACCAAAAAAATGGCGTCTCAAACTGATTGAACTAAAATCTACCCACATCAACTTCACATACAAACAAGTAACTAGTCTGCCAATAATGCTGAACGAGCAAGCAATACCCACAGCTAGCACTGCTAAATACTTGGGAATGACTCTTGATACAAAACTGAAATGGAAAGAGCAGGTTAAAAAGAAGAATTGAAGATTGTGACAGAGAAGGCAGAGCGACGGTGGACCCTCAAGAGTCCCCTCTCTAGACTAGCGATATGTTCACCAGTTAAGAAGGATAGTGATTAGGCCTGACCACCACCATCTTCACTGCAAGCACAAACAACTCGAGAACTGCCCAGCGTCACATTCCTCCCCACATGACATACTTCTGGGTAGCAGAAGTACGAGAGGGCAAAGGGGGGTTGAAAAGAAGTATGAAATTCTGGTTCAGGAAAGGACATCTGAACAACTTCAAGGTGACTAACCTCCATTGTTATGGTACCACTTCAATATACTCTGGTGGAGAACAAAGCTCCTTCATACAAGTAGTGGGGGAGAAAAATGTTGTCAGAGGTTGTTTGTTCAGTGAACTGATCATCTGGGCAATCTCTAGGTGATCAACCTCCATCATTATGATGGAACAACTATTGGCACTTGTAAATTGGGACATGGCATTAATCACCTTCAAATCAGCTCAATATATATAGTTATACTGAGCTCTAAAGGAAAAGGGGGGGGGGGGGTGGATGTATGCATTATTAAAGGGGCAGGATGTTTGTAAAGGAATCCTTCGGGAAACCTTTGCACTCTTTGTGGCGAATTACTCAGCACACACTACCAAACCATGCTCTGCTACCATGTGACAGACTGAGGGAGAGTGACGGTGGACCATGGAGAGTCCGTCTTCTAACTAGCGATATTATCATCAATCAGAAAAGGGATAGTGATTAGGTTTCAGACTGACCGCCCCCTGGAAGCACAAACAA
The DNA here is from genome assembly GCA_954871275.1 of Leptopterna dolabrata. Lineage (NCBI taxonomy): Eukaryota > Metazoa > Arthropoda > Insecta > Hemiptera > Miridae > Leptopterna > Leptopterna dolabrata. The sequence continues at coordinate 89,179,640 of OX940974.1, read as the reverse complement.
CTCGAAAACTGCCCACTGTCACAAGATAAAGTTTAGAAAATTGTACTGGTTACTCGGTAGGCATTCTAAGCTTTCCATACACAACCAACTGCCAATATACAAGCAAGTGGTATCACTTTCAGTGATTTTGTGTCAGTTGTTCGTGATTTTAGCCGTTTTAACCGATTTTGGACTCCTAATAAGTCAAATTTGACCCCCTTGAAATGTTTGAAAATTGATCTTCGAATTCATCCTTGTGTTTCACAATACGAACATTTTGGTCAAATTTGGAATTTTTGTTAGTCTAGGAATGAATTCAGGATGCTCTGAAACAGTTCTATTAAAAAAAAAATGCAGAAATCCATGTTCTGAAAATCTGGGACCCATTGCAATAGCTTCATGCTATTGGTTCCATGGGAATATACCTAATACAATTAATTTGTTTTGGATTTTCGATTTTGATATTATTATTGGATGATGGGGAATTTTCGTCAACAATTTGAAAAAGCAGAACTCTTGGAAAAATTGTAGTTTGCAGCCCGTTTTCAAAAATAAGCGTTATTTTTTAAATGAGGGTGATTAAAAGTAAAAATGCGGCAAAAAATGACGGAACAGGTCTATTGAATCTGATTGGCTATTGGCCCAAGGATGTGGAGCGAAGCCTAAGAGGTGAAGGTTCTCAGTGTTGCCAACTACCCAACATTAGAAATGACAAACCTTCGTGGCAACCTTCAAGAACTTTTGCCGTCACCTTTCCCTTGATTTGATTTTGAAGACGTGTTTTAAATTTATTTATAAATTTGCGGTTCCATCCGTCCATCCATTGTGGTTCTGTCCATCGTTTAAAGTGATGCACTTAAGCAGGATTTGAGTTGAACTACTCGTTGATTTACCTGATACGTCATTTCTAGCGATAACTCAGAAATTCAAATTTCCCACTCGTTTTCTGCCTAGGCAGTGCTCCTAAATACTGTATTTTGGAATATTTGTATAATCTTAATGTTCGATTTATTTTGTACAGCCTCAGAGCTGAATACCATACGTCCACAAGGTTTCAAAACTTGCTTGTATATTGGCAGTTGGTTGTGTATGGAAAGCTTGGAATGCCTACCGAGTAACCAGTACAATTTTCTAAACTTTATCTTGTGACAGTGGGCAGTTTTCAAGTTGTTTGTGCTTCCAGGGGGCGGTCAGTCTGAAACCTAATCGCTATCCCTTTTCTGATTGATGATAATATCACTAGTTATAAGACGGACTCTCCATGGTCCACCGTCACTCTCCCTCAGTCTGTCACATGGTAGCAGAGCATGGTTTGGTAGTGTGTGCTGAGTAATTCGCCACAAAGAGTGCAAAGGTTTCCCGAAGGATTCCTTTACAAACATCCTGTCCCTTTAATAATGCGTACATCCACCCCCCCCCCCCCTTTTCCTTTAGAGCTCAGTATTGAGCTGATTTGAAGGTGATTAATGCCATGTCCCAATTTACAAGTGCCAATAGTTGTTCCATCATAATGATGGAGGTTGATCACCTAGAGATTGCCCAGATGATCAGTTCACTGAACAACAAACAACCTCTGACAACATTTTTCTCCCCCACTACTTGTATGAAGGAGCTTTGTTCTCCACCAGAGTATATTGAAGTGGTACCATAACAATGGAGGTTAGTCACCTTGAAGTTGTTCAGATGTCCTTTCCTGAACCAGAATTTCATACTTCTTTTCAACCCCCCTTTGCCCTCTCGTACTTCTGCTACCCAGAAGTATGTCATGTGGGGAGGAATGTGACGCTGGGCAGTTCTCGAGTTGTTTGTGCTTGCAGTGAAGATGGTGGTGGTCAGGCCTAATCACTATCCTTCTTAACTGGTGAACATATCGCTAGTCTAGAGAGGGGACTCTTGAGGGTCCACCGTCGCTCTGCCTTCTCTGTCACAATCTTCAATTCTTCTTTTTAACCTGCTCTTTCCATTTCAGTTTTGTATCAAGAGTCATTCCCAAGTATTTAGCAGTGTTAGCTGTGGGTATTGCTTGCTCGTTCAGCATTATTGGCAGACTAGTTACTTGTTTGTATGTGAAGTTGATGTGAGTAGATTTTAGTTCAATCAGTTTGAGACGCCATTTTTTTGGTCCATTCATTGATATCATTAACTGTACACTGTAATTTTGAAGTTGCTTCTTCAACGGATTCATCTACCGATAGTATGGCAGTATCGTCCAGAAAAGTACTAATGGTTGTGTCCTCATTGTCTAGGACATCATTCTTGTAAAAAAATATAGTAGTGGCCTAACCACACTTCTTTCAGGAACGCCTGCCTTAACATGTTCAGTGTGGGTGACGCGCCTGGAGCGTTGATAGTAGACCAGCCTGCTGTGCTGGTCACGCGCCTGGCATGTGAAAGAGTATAGCGAATCTTTCTGAATCCAATTCACGTCATGGTGGCTAGACTGTTTTCTACCGGTCTTCCTCACACTGTTAGGGTCCAGCCACCACCCCAATGAAGTCGTTGTGGTTTATAATTTCAGGTTAAGGAGCAGTTTTCTAGGCATGGCACGACTGCTCATGCTCCTTTCTGAAGATTTTTTTTTTTTTTTTTTTTTTTTTTTTTAATCGATAAAAATCCAGAAACTTGGGATATTTTACCAATAATAATTGAGGTGCACCTGGCACGGCGATTAAGAAAACATGTATCTCACCATCTATTTCTCATTTGCCATGTTGTTGACGCATCTGTCGCATGAGGGGCCCATACCCAAAAATAAGGCATTTTTTGGGCAAATTACATCATTATAGATCAAAGCAGTCCAATTTATTATGTTTTAAGGTGAGCACACACTACTGCCGCAGCGGGTTGGGTCGCATCACATCGGATAATTGTCGCTAAGCATTAGCAGCGTGTATGGCCGCAGCTCATAAGAAAAATGCGCTCATTTGCCTCACTGTTCGTCCGTCACGGATTCTTCCGAGGAAGATGTTTTAGTTTTGGTTCATTATGTCCGACAGTGATCCTTTGAAATCGAGCATGAAAAGAAAAAAAATTTAAAACCCCCTCAAAACTTGATGATTTCCACTTTAAGGTACCACATTGAATCCGAAATAATGGAATAAAAAATATAAAAATAATATGTCCTTCCGCCGTGCTTCGCACTCCGTTTTTTTTCTTAGGAACCGTGAACCAAAATGAATGAAATTTAGTTTGTCAGTAGCAGCTCATTATAATCAAGCAAGGCATTATGAAATCGAGTTGGTTGTACCGTAATATTATTTATTTTTTTGAAAAAAAGATGGTTATTTATGGTTTGTTGAGGTTAGGCACATATGTAACTTGAACAAAATAACATTCATTCATAGCAACAATTAATAATAATAGCTAGACTTCTTGAATCCACCACATATTTATCAAACTATAAAATGGTCTCGCCAGCTCCAGTACCTACTCGATTTAGGGCTTTCCGGGGGGGGGGGGGGGGGAGGCACGAAAATAGTGTCTCATGTACTTATTTACCCTATATGGGTAAGAGGGGCTCAAGAAGTTTAAATCTTTTCATTTTTGTATAGAAATGAGTTTTACTTTCAACAATTCAATGCTAATGTACTTGTAGATGGCAAATGAACTTTATTATTATTATTATTATTATTATGTATTGACGACAGAAAACATTGATCTACGCAGAAGGGACATCTATACAGGTAAATTGTAAACCGTTGTGTAATAATTAGCAGCGTTTTGACCAACAAAAACCCTAGAGAGAAAAACAATTAAGTTCCGATAGAAACTTCGCTCACGAACAATCAGACTGGTTATCGCACACTGCTGCCGGGGCGGATCGGGTCGCAGCGGGCTGACGGAAAAATACGCCTAGCAGGCAATGTTTCCGTCCGCTCCGCCCCGGCTGTGGTGTGCGCGTCTCCATAAGAAAAACACTGAACCGAACCAGGCGGATTTTTCCGCCGCGGTGCGACCCGTCCCGCCCTGAAGGCGGGTTTAGACGGCGCGAACCCACTCGCGCACCAGCCTCACTTCCGACTCGACTTCAACTCGCCCGGCAATAAACTCATCCTCGCCTCACTGTTTAGACGACACGCATTCACTCGCACGGCACGAGGTTAGAGACCGAGTGTCCTTTGATGCGCGACCAAAAACCGACAGACGACGGCTCACCCCGAGTTGGCCTCACTGTGAGTGGCCTCGAGGGGAGGGAGGTGTTTACATTGCGCGAGGGACCGGAAGTGAGGCTGGTGCGCGAGTGGGTGCGCGCCGTCTAAACCGGCCTTGACACTGGTGTGTGCTTACCTTTATGATACAAAACTATTCAGGTTGGCTGATGGGCTCTTGCAGTGAACTTGTGAACGTGTTAATTTTCTTAGGCTAAGTCCTTCTCCTTCATGCCTCACCCTGAAACGTCTTTCTGTGAGGGGTTGATTTTAACAGTAAGCAGAATTGACATGGTAAATCTCTTTTATGTTCATGGTATTTCTTTATGCCAGATCTTTTCAAAAGCCTGGGAGACATCAAGGACAAACTTTTTTCTTCTCAAGGCTGTTTTCAGTTACTTCAGTGGTTTGATGTATTTGATCTATAGTCGAATGTTTTTCTCGAAGCCTGAACTGTTGATAGGATATGAGTTCCTTTTCTTGAATGGCAGTTTTTCAGTCTATGAGCAGTCTCGCGAAAAGCTTATAAATAGAATAACTGGTATCAATGATATAGGTCGATATTATCAGATGATTCCTTGTCAGGTTTCGGATCGTGACGATTTCTGCCATCTTCCAACAGCTGCATTTATGAGGTAAAGTAACAATTGTATCCCTTCTTCTGGTGGTTGTTTCATGATGTTGCCAGTAATGAGATCATATCCAGGCGAATTATGCGTTTTGAGGTTGTGTATTTCCTCTTTGAGTTCATTAAATGTTACCCCCCTAATGAATTGTAAATCCGTTGAGGACAGGATTGGCAAATCATGATCAGCAGGTCTTCCAGGAAATGGCACAAATGTGTTTTCAAGATGTTCGGCAACAGCTCGGCTTTTTCATCTGGACTTTTCACACATTCGCCGTCCACTTTTTTAAGAGTAGGTATATGTGGTCTTTAGGCTGCTTGAGTGATTTAGTTACTTTCTGTCGGAATATCCCATACCCTTTTTGGGAGTTAACCCAATGATTAATCTAACGTGGGTTTGTTGCTTGATTACTTCAGAAAGAGCACCAAACCTGTTCTTCACTCTGCTCAATTTCGTAGTGTCGTAGAGAGCTCTTCTGCCAGGCATTTCTCTCTGATAAGATCACTAACTTCGTGAGGACATGAGTTGCTATTATTTGTTACGATTTCACTCTTTGCTGGGGTGGCGGTCTTGTTCCCAGGAGTTTCAGGAATGTATAGGAAACTTTGCTCTTTGACGCATACTGCGCTACTGGAAGTTCAAATTAAGTTCCAGTTGCCACAGATTTCCTGTAGTTTCATAGGATTGGGACAATGTGGGAACCAACGCTGTCCAGCAAACGAGGTTACATATTTCATAGGTAGGTAACTTCTTCAAATTGCATAAATTGTTGAAGAAACACATTTTCGTGATATTAGACAATGTACATAGTGAGTAACGAGTTGATTAATATTTTCTTTTTATTGAGACAAACAGCAACATGGTTTGTCAAGTTCGACTGGTTTGTCTCGAGTGTTGGTTAGGCGGTGTTGCTGGCAATTTTTGTATGAATTTACTTCTTTATTTTTCGTGATTTTACAACATTTATTCTAATTTGTAATAATGTCTTTGAAGTTGAAAACATTACTCAGTTGTTAATTTTCATGTAACAATACATTTTTGACCATTAAAATAGTAATCATCATAGTAATTTTTGGGTGTTTTAAAATGTTTTCCAGCTATTTCCTACGGAAAAGGCTCAAGACTTCCAACTTATCTTGTAAACCGAGAACCGGAAGCATACCCTTTGGAGCCTAAAAATGTCGTCGTCGAAAGAAGAAGATGGAGCAAATTCGTTGGGTTAGTGATTCATGATAGCTCTTTATCAACAAACTATGCCAGAGAGAATGGGGTATAAGCATGGGTGACAAAAGCGATTTATATTATTTTAAAATGAAGTAGGTTCCATTCTAAGAATTTCGAGATCAACCACACTCTCTTATGATGAATAGTTCTTTTCTTGATTTTTAAAAAAGATTCCAGAACTTACCACGTCATTGCACCCCTCTCGCCTGGGCGGGACCCCCTGCCCATCGTGATGTAGGAAGTGCTGGAATGTTTGAAAAATCATAGAAAAAGAACTATTAATCTTAGGAGAGTTCGGTTGGTCTCAAAATTCTTAGAATGGGCCCTACTTTCATTTAAAAAATAAATAAATAAATAAATAAAATAAAATAAGTACAGTAGCATAGCCCATTTGCCATGGCGTTAGATTTGGGCACAATGCAACGTGAAAAACTTGATGACTTTTGGAACACTTATTAAACTTTGAACATATATTATTTGTTAGTTGATCAAAATATTTTTCAACCCGCTGATTCATATGATGTTTTAGGGTAGGTAGAAATAATCCCCCCCCCCCCCCCCCAACCAACCCCGTTGTAAACATTTGCCCGCCAAAGTAGCATGCTCAGTGCTTCGCATCTCGCTCATGGATGTGCATTTAGATACCAATTCCTCCCCACCCTAACCCCCATACTTATGGTAAGGAACCAATTTTCATAAATTTGATCTTGCCTTCCAAATTTGGTATATAGCCTACTACTTTCATGATAATACTGTCTTTTTCCGAATTATTCACTGCCTTATTAAAATCTGTAGGTAAATTTTCGTTTCAAATGCATAACATACTTATATCCCAGGTATCATCTTGAGCCACAATGTCTGAAAGGGGTGCTCGTGAAAGCCAATTTGCAGAATTCTCTCATGCAACGTGTTTCATGTCATAACTGTGGTTTGCTAATAACATAGCCGAACGTTGCAGTCGATTAGCTGCACAGGCTGGAATACCTACTTAGCCTCTTTATGTATTGTATAGGAGTAGTATCCCAATGTCCATCCTGGGCCACTGCCTTAGATCTCTGATAAAAAGTTTTAACATAAAAGATCAGAACACATATTTTCACTTGAATCCTTGATGTTTTTTATTTTCACTTGAATCCTTGATGTTTTTTATTTTCACTTGAATCTCTGATAAAACTTTTTTATCACAAAACATCAGAACCAGTGACTTTTTCATTTTTAGCGACTTGAATCTCTGATAAAAATTTTTTAACACAAAACATCAGAACCAGTGACTTTTTTAAAAAAAATATTTTTTCATCAGAAACTCTAGTGAAACTCTAATAATTTTTCAATCGTAAATAAAAATGCAAAATTAGGACTATTTAGGGGTCGATATTTTCGAAATTTAGCTCTCTCTGATGTTTTCACTAGAAAAAATAAAAAAATTAAAATGACGTCACGCTAAAAATATTTTTGAATCGTCTTAAATTAAAATGATATCGTCTTAAATTAAAAAGACGAGACGCTAGATCTCTTCTGAATTTGTGAATCCCAATCTATTTAAAGGTGGTGTCGAATCGACCCCACCTTTAATAGAGGGGGTCTCGATTTGATACTACCTTTAAGAATTCAATTCAGACAGGAAAAGTGTACAACAATACAATATAAAATAACCTGCTAGTTAGTAGCATAAGAACTTTTAATGAACACAGCTCATTAAAAATAAAATCTCCTTCATACCCCAAGCATTCTGAACTTTAGCAACATGTAAAATAATCCTCAAACTGCTTTTTCAGTGTGACTTTATCCTCATTATAAGCCAATTTTCGAAGTTGATGTTCAGTAGCATTTTTAGGAACCTTAATCTTTTTTTCATTAAGACATGTCTTTACTTGCTTCTTTGAAAGGAGTGGTGGTTTACCATCGACACCAAATAAACTTTCTCTGCACAACCCTTTACAAAATCTATACTCCTTCAATTCACGTAAAATGTTATCTAGTGCGTAACAGTTTTTTTCATAAAATTGAAATTCAGGTGTCTTTACAAACTTCCAGAAACCTCCATGTTCTTCACATAAATCTAATGCTTCATCATTTAAACCCATATCTCTTTATTTATTATAGAAAATATTTTTTTTAATCTACGGACCCACCTTTAAGTATTCAATTCAGATGAGGGGTAAGTTAAAAGGATCTCTCCAATAAAATAAAAATGGAACACTTTAAATCGTCAAGAGAACTAGAAGATGGAAATTGTCTTTCCAAGAGTGAGTGGTGGGAAGTATCTGAATCTGGAGAACTGACTGATTATTTCGTGAGGAAGTATCATAAGTTTTTGGATTTACCAACTGTGAAACGTAACTTTTTTACCGGAAAAAATAAACTAACTGAAAACATTCTAAATTTTACTCCTTTCAGAAATTCTAGGGTTAGAGTACGAAATGGTAATATTTGTTTTGAATCCATCGAAGAGGATAATCAAATTATGCTAAACTTTGTGCACAGAATATTTGTAAGAGGAGGTTCCATTAGGTTTTTTATAAGGGATCCCTTATAAAAATTATAATTTAGTATTTACTTTAATCCTACCTATAATTCCATTTCTTTTTTATTATTTTCTTTTATTATTTCTTCAAGGTGAGTTTTAAAATTGTCTCTACTTATGTTTATTTCATAGTGACCCCAAGCCAAAGTATCTATGCCATTTTTCATTATAAATCTTTTATCATCATGAGCGGAAAGAGCTTTCTTATTCTGTTGTACTGTGGTCACATCGTGTTTTTTCGATTTGAATAATATCTGTTTCTGATAGTTTGGTTTTTTAAAGAATAAGCATCTTTTATAATCCTCTATACTTAAACCCTTATTAACGACATTTTTCTTTACTCCTTTAGATTTTTTCGTAACATCATTAGTTTCGAATATTTTAAAAGCGTAGCACTTTGGGCGAAGTCCAATAAACTCATCTATAATCTTACCTTGTAACTCATCTTTAAATTTCCCATACACTTTTTTATTAACTTGTGGAATATTGTAAACATTATTTTTTGGATAGTCAGAAGTATCAAAATGATCCAACATATTTTTCATATCATTATAAAAATCATCCGTTTTTATTTCCATTATTAAACTATCTGTATCTCCGTATAATAAATTTACATCACTTTTATATTGTTTTTTAACCGTGTTGTAATAAAAGTCGTACATACAAGTTTTTGAAATGTCTAGAATACTCATTCCGATGAAAATTGGCTGTTTAAATGTGATATTTACTTTTTCCATGTGTACAGCCGCTAAGTTTTCGGAAAAAATAGTTCTACCTTTAAAGTTTGGTTTTGAAATTAGTTTTTCCAATTTAAAACCATCAGAACAAAGCCTAATATCCACATGTTTACGTACATTCATCATTGTCCTCCCATATACACTATTAACCATATCTTTAAAAAATTTTTCTTCGAATTTTGTTTTGGCTTTTGCTCTAAGATTTGTATTGTAATCAATATAGCTTTTTAACCAAGCACTTTGGCCAAATTCTAAAACCTTATGAATTTTTTCTAATTTCATTCCTAGTTGTAAATACTGTTTTAACGTAATGTAATGGATAACGTATTTTTTCTTATCATACAACGTGCATAAAAGTTTTGATAGTTTTTCATCACCATAGTTATTTTCAGGAGCTAAAGGAAAATCAGAGTGTAAATCGTGGAGTTCTTGAGGATATTTTAAATCAACTTCTAAAATATAACCCTTGGGCGAATCATCAGGAATGGATTGTATATCGAAATTATCTAGATCCATTTTCCATTCAAAATTTCCATAAGGTAAAAATTTACTCATCGCCCAACCGTAAAGATTATTTGCATCCAAGTATTCAATGAAAACAGTTTCTTTTTCTTTGATGAATTGGTCTCCCATATATTTATTATTAGCTTTCGCGTATCGTTTTGAACATTGAGAAATTCCGCCTTTTATTCCTTTTTCTACGAGTAAAATCTTATCATAATCTGTTAACAATTCTATCTTTTGTTTGGTCATTCTCAACATACAGTCCCAAGCGAAACCTGGTGTTGTATAATACCAAGCGGGGTCTAATTTATATTTTTCTAAAGATATATTTCTAAAGTTTTCCATGATATCTGCTAACAAAAGAACATCAATTTTATTGTAAAGTTCTGTAAATTCTCCCAAATTTTTAATTTTGAATGTAGACCAAATTTCTAGAGCATTTTTATAATCATTTTCTTTAACATTTTCTCCAGTGAGTTTACTGTAGAATTTCTCTATAGGTGGAAGGTTAGTTTCTCGATATTTTTCAACAGAGTCCATATACTCATATGGATAAGCTAATTTTCTAGTAATTAGTTCGAGATGTTCTTTTGGGAAATACTTTTTTATTTCCTTAAATTGATTTTTAGTTAAAGTTTTAGCTAAAGAATCTAAAGAAGCAGAAAGAAATTTAAAAGAATCTATGAATCTCAATTCTATAGTCTTTTTCTTTTTGTGACCATTTTTATCGAGTTCATCAGTTTCATAAGCTATCATTTTAGAAAAGGAAATGTACTTCTCTTCACTTTGCGGTAAAAGTTTAATATCGTAATTATCTTTTTCAAATTCTTTAATAAATAGATGTGCATCGTAGCCAGAAAGATTGTGGAAAAATACTGGAATAAACTTAGGATTTTTATATTCTAAATTACAAATCGAATGAGCTGCTCCTCTGTACATTCCAGTCAAATGTGAGTGATCCCGTACTTTTATACAATTATCAGGTATATTTGACTTCAAAACTTCTAATTCTTCAATATATATATCTTGTTGATTGTCATCTTTTTTATCAATAAAGTGTTGAATTGTTTTTCTCAGTACATCAAGTTCATTTTCAATTATAGGTGGGAGTTCATTAAATTTTCTTTCACAAATGTGGCAACTCTCAGCACTATCGTATTCTCTTTGTTGTTCTTCGGTTAAATCTTTCATGGGAATATTAACGTCATAGTATTTTCTCGCCACCATTAAGGCGTCTTTTTTTATTTTTTCGTAAAACACTTTTACCACATCCTGTCCAGAATATTGTACAAGTTTATAATCGCCTACATAGTTTTTCCTACTTTCGTCTTCGGCATTTTTCATGAAGTAAACAAAACTGTACGGTTCATGTTTTTGAATGTCATTTGTATAACATTCATCGGGATTTGGTTTGCAGGTATCAATCTTTTGTAACATACATTCAAAATCTGCATAAATTGTAAAAGGTACTTTTAAAGAGTGCCTATAATTTTCAAATTGTAAAATATTATCGTAAGGTTTTGGTAGTTCTACTTTAACAGCTTTATGAACACCACAATATTTTTTATGGTCGTTTAGTTTATCTTGAGTTCCAAAGGTATTCAAGCACATTTTACACAAGTACCTTCGTTTGTGGTTTTTTGTTAGTTGACTATGACCAACCAGTTTCCATAAGTCCTTGATCCAACAATAATGTTCAGTTTTCTCGTTTTTCAAGTACAACAAGTCAATGTGCCTTTCCTTTTCATCTTTCGTTATTTCCAAGGGTACTATAGTATTTTTTTCATTCAGACAGTAAACATTAATGGAAATCCCAGTTCTTTTCTCAAACTTTTTTACGTCTGTAAGTTTCATAGGAAAACTGATATCTTTCAACGCTTCGTCAAACTCATGTTCCCAACTAATGTACTTTCCTATTCTATACGAATGTTCGTCAGCTGGATGTAAAGCTGAAAGAACAGACCAAAGGAAACATTTATTATCGTCATTTTTCACATTTATAATTGCTTTCCTATTTTGCAGAAAAGCTGGGAGTTCAATGTAAGACGATCCTTTCAAAGGAACGTACTTGTTAACGTTCAGTTCCAAATGCTTGATCTTATGAAGTTGCCAATTAGATCCTTTAATTTCGAACGTTTCCATTTCATTTAGAATTTTCTGTTTCATTTCATCGTAACAGTTTGCAACTTCTGCTGACTGCAATATTATTACGTTTTTAGTTTTGAAATTGAGTTCCTGATACTCCATGTTATTTTTGTTAGTTCCTTTTTTAAATTCTGCGATTAAAACTACATTAACTTTTAGTTTCATTTCTCTAAGTTTCCATTTGATTAAACCTGTTACGGTTCTTTTAATACTGTTCAGAAATTTGGAAGCATCTTTAAATCCTTTCGTATTTTTAATGTCGTAAGTCACTAATCTAGATTTAAATGCCATTTCCTTTTTAGCAATTTCCGTTTTCGGTTCTCTGTTTTTTTCAAATACTTTTTCACTAAAATTAAATACTTTGTGTAATTTCCTCGGATTTACAAATACAGGTTTCGCTTTTCTAGGTTTTCTGATAGTCATTGTCCGGTCCGGGTCGTTTTTTCCATGACGCTTAGACTTTAGATGTCTAGCCCAATTTTTATAAGTAGTGCTAACATTGCACTTTTCACAATTTCTTCTCGTATTATCCATTTTATTATAGGATATATAATTTTTTTTCGTATCGTTCATTTTTATTAGAAAATAGATTCTTTTAACTAACCCCTCATTTTTTTTATCCACCCACTTTTTCTTTTTGTCTATTCTTGTATGGATACTATTTATCCTGTCTCCCATATCATCCTTTTAACTGACCCCTCACCTTTTTTTATCCACCCATTGAATTCTTATTGGTGGGACACTAACCCCTCATTTTTTTAGCCAGTGACTTTTCTAAACATGTAAACTATTTTTCTTAGCTTCTTCATGTATTTAAAAAATTTTTTAAATACATGGGACCCATTAAACCCAAATTCTTAAATAGGGGTCGCGAATTACGACCCCCCACTTTAACGTTAAAGGCAAATACAAGTCTAGAACATTTAAAAATTTCTTTTAAAACACAATTCCTTAAAGGTGGGGGCGATTCACCCCCACCTTTAACGGGATCGGTTGAATATTACGAATATTCTATCAACGATAGTCGTAATATTATCACATAACATTTTATTTATATAAAAGAAATCTTTTATATAAATCATTTTATTCATAATTCTAGAATTCTGTTTTTTGTAGTTCTTGAGCATAGAAAGATCCTTCAATCTCTTCGTCGTTTAAATCTTTTATTTTGTAAGTAATCGGATTTGTTGGTAGAATTCCAGAAACCACAAAAATTTCTTTAGTCCATTTAGCATCGTATTTATTCCCAAATGTTTTCTTAAATCTTGTTATTCGAACTCGATCTCCAAGAGAAAACTTTACTTTCTGTGAGACTTTTTGGTTTCCAAATAATTTCAACAAAACTTTCTCTTCATTACTTTTATTAACTTCAACAGGTTTCATGTCAATCGATCTATGAAAATCATTATTATTGTACTCATGAATCAAATCTTGTAGAATATCAATCCACTTCTTATTATTTTGTACTTCAAAATAGATTTTCATCTTTTCATTTAATGTTCTATTGAATCGTTCAATGATCGCAGACTTTTCTTCACTTTGTGTGTGATACATTTTGATTCCATTATTCTTCAACAGATCCTTAAACAGTTTATTTTCGAATTCTAAACCTTTATCGGTATGTAGAAAATTAGGAGAATTATGTTTTTGTGATTTAGCCTTTTCGATAATTTTTTCAAATGCTTTAGTAACATTTTTTCCATCTTTTTTCATAAGGGGCAAGGCCCAAGCAAATTTTGAAAATGTATCAATAACATTCAGAATGTAGCCAAACCCATTATTTTCTTTATCGTACTGTCTCATAATAACCAAGTCTGCAGCCCACAAATCATCAATACCTTTCGTTATTATTTTTCGTTTTTGAAATTTCTTTCTCACAGGCTTATGTAGTTCTTTAGCAATGGATAGTTTCTCATCATCATTTAAATCTTCAATGATAGGATGAATAACATCTTCTTTACCAGGGTTAGCAATAAACTTACTCTTATTAGTTTTACATTTTGAACATTTAGCCCCAACTCTCCATCTTCCGTTTACCGTTTGTATTTTTTCTGCATCAATATTATTGGTTCTCTTCTTACATTTATGACAATAAATAGGATCAGTTAAATCATTATCCATTTTATTATAGGAAAAAAAGGTTTTTTATGAGAAATATCTCATAAAAAAGAAGCTCCTCACTCACTCTTCAATCAAATTCAAATAAACTGTAACATTTTCAAATTGCAGCTCATCTCCATTTTCATTTCTACATGATAGTTTAATCTCTTTAATATCTCTCATTCCTTCTCGTATAGGGCTGTAAAGAATCTTTTTATTTGTTTCCATATAAATAGTATTGGGGAGAATCTGTTTCTCTATCAAAGATACATGTAGTAATTCATGTTCGCTATGAAGATGGGAATGCTCATCATGATTAGCAAAACTATAATCAATAATATTACAATGCCATTCAATTAACGAAATAGGTTTGATTAACTTTGGGTTGTCTTCAGAATAGTAGTCCTTATTAACTTCAAAATAATCCCCAGGTGTTTTACATTGTTTAAAATCAAATAGTTCACAGAAATTTCCAAAACTTAAAATTTCAATTAAAACAGGAGATTTAAGAAAAAATCTATTACGATTTGTAGTGTAGTCTACTTTAAAAACCAAACTTTCAGGTTTTGTTTTTTTTAATGTGTCAATTTGTGATTTATAAAATGTTTTATTTTTCTCAAATCCATCCATGAGTTCAGATATATAACTTTTTATTTTTAAATATAATTCTCTTCTAAACGTCTCAACAGTAAATGTGCCATCTAACACATACTCGTGATGATACCATACATCTGTAATAAGCAATTTTAATGATATCAATACATCTTTTACTTGAAATGAAAGAGAAGGTGAAGTAAATAATAACTTTACTATTCCAAGTTTATAATTTTTATTGGGATTTAGAACAATTTTTTGAGCAAAAGTTATTTTTAGATCTCGATGTTTATCAGAAATCTTTATTAGAGTCATGCTTTTATTATAAGATAAAGTTTTTTTTCGTATAATAAAGATGAGTAAATACGAGATTGAACCAATTCCGTTTGATAAAAAAGAGGCTAGAAAAGGAATTTTACCATTACCTTTAAGAGCATTAATAGTAGGAACTTCTGGTTGTGGGAAAACAACACTTCTCTATAATCTCATCACAAAATCATGGGGAATCCCCTTTCATTATCTATATATTTTTTCAAAATCTATGGATCAGAATGCATATGAGTTTTTGAGAAGCGCTTATGAAATAATTTCTGTAAAAGATGGTGTGGAAATAGCACAGTTTTTCAGTAATTGTGAAGAACTTTTACCCCTAGATGATTGTCAGTCGAACAGTTTGGTAGTTTTTGATGATTGTGTTAATGTTCAACAGCAACAAGTTATTAAAGATTATTACGTTAGAGGACGTCCTAAGAAAATCTCGTGCGTTTACTTGACACAATCATGGTCAAAAGTTGATAAACAACTCATTAGAAACAATATTAATTTTTTATGTGTATTTAGACAAGGACCAAGATACATGCGAGATATTTATGATGAATATGTGGGAAGTGATTTCACTTATGGCCAATTCAAAGAATTATGCTATTCTTGTTGGGATGAGGACTTTGGTTTTCTAACGATTGACCTAACAAAGAAACGCAGTAACGGGCGTTACCGAAAGAAATTTGGTGAAATATTTTAGATAAAAAATATAGATTTTAAGTTTGTCTTAATTAGGGGAGGCGAATTACCGCCCCTAATTTTATAGGGATTCCCTATAAAAACGCTACACGGATAACTTCAAAAAATCACATTGGGAAACGCTTCAAAAATCGCATTGGGAAACGCTTCAAAAATCACATTGGAAAACGCTTAAAAACGCAAAAATAGCGTTCCTAAAGCGTTTAAGCGTTTAAGCGTTTGAGCGTTTAAGCGTTTTAACGTTTAACCGATTTTAAAAAAAATTTTTCCTATAATAAAAACATGACAACAAAAATTACTTTAGAACAAGCGCTTAGACAGAAATTCAAAGAAGCGCAAAATGAAGTGATGAAGGAAAAAGAAGTCAAACTTAGAGAAATCAAAAAGATTGATCAACCCTCTGAAGATGAACAAATAATTTTCACAAAACGAAAACGTAAGCCCATGACTGTGGCTGAAGCTGATAAATCGATTAAACTCAAGAAAAATTTACAGAAATTAGCAAAACAAGAAAGGGTTAACCAAGCATCTGATAAGGAAACAATAGAAAAGGCTTATGAACCTATAACTTCACGATTAGATAAGGTAGAAAAAGCAGTGAAACAGACTGATGAAGATCTTGGTAAAAAATTAGAACTCATTCCTGCAATAAAAACATTTAACCCCTTGGCTATCAGTTCACCTAAAAAAGTTACTTTTAAAGATGTTGATGACGAGGTTAAAAGTATTGATAATGATAATGAAGATACTTTAAATCAAAGCTTTTCAAGTGACAATGCAGATAGGGATTATGAAATGGAAACAATTTTACAAAAAAGTGTTAAATTACCAAACTCTTCTGTAGGTCCTTTAGGTATTGGACCAATTGCAGAATTATATATTCTTCATCCTGATAGACAATTTGGAATATACCCTTTAAAAAATCATATCTTTATTGGAAATAAACAGATACGAGTAAATGGAAATGATATTGAAATAGAAAAAATGAAATATTCCGGTACTGAAGGCTTATGGAAGCTCTTAACAAAACCCATAGCTTCTGATATTCCATCCAAAGATGAATACACTAATGAAGACTTTAAAGCTTATACAAAAATCCTCATTCAAACAAATAGCATGTTTCAAAATAATAATCCCGAATCTAAACAACCAAAATCAAGTGTTAGTAAAAAATGGAAAGAAATCATAAAACCTATCTGGGAGTATAGTAAAAAGAAAAAGATTGGCACTGGGTTGATTAAATATACTGAAAATCCTGTAGAATTTAAATATATAGATAATTTGAATCAACTTACACAAAGACTATACTATTTGTATGCGCAAGAGCAGGCAGGAAATAATAATTTTCACAATGAAAAATTGGGAATTATAAATTTCATTAAAGATCAACTGGAGAAAGATATTGATAAACCCAAAGGAACTGAATACTTGATTAAAATTATTAATAATTTACCCAAAAATATGATAAAAAATGGTTCTGGTATTTTCAATACTATTCTTAATAAACTTGGGCCTGTTATTCCAGAAATGCATCTCCCAGGTGGTTATCAATATTGTGGACCATTTACTAAATTGGATAAGAGATTAAATAGAGGTGATGAAGGTATAAATAGTCTTGATAAAGCCTGTAAACAACATGACATTTTTTACAGAGATCATGAGAAAACTAGTGATAGGCATCTTGCTGATAAAAAATTGGAAGTAGAAGCTGATAAAATTATGAAAAGTTCAACAAATATCAGTGAAATATTGGGAGCTGCTATAGTAAAAACTGGTATGAAAGCCAAAAGACACTTTGGGATGGGTGTATATTAATTTTTTATAAGATTCACATCTTATAAAAAAACTTTTTTCCTATAATAAAATGATTACACATCAAATAAATTTGTCAGAAATACAAATGAAAAAAATAAGATCTGCTTATAAAAAACGTGTTCCAGTAAAAGTACGACTGGCTTTTGCAGATATTAGTGGAAATGGAAATCATAAAATCCTGTTAAATGAAACTCAGAAAAAAAAGCTAGATAAATGTATCAAAAACAAAAAAGGGTTGGAATTGGAAATGAATTATGATCAGTTGCAAATAAATCATTCAGGTGGGTTTTTACCCTTACTTTTTGCAGGAATTGGTGCTCTTGGGGCATTATTAGGTGGGGGTGCAGCAGTAGCAAATTCAGTAATAGACTCGAAACATAAAGCTGCTGAAGAAGCAGAAATCAAACGGCACAATTTGGAAATGGAGAAATTAGCACAAAATGCAAAAAGTTTAAGTATTGGCTCTGGAATGAATAAGAAAAAAACTATTTCAAAACCTAAAAAGAAACCTACCAAATCAAAAAACTAAATAGCTTCCAGCCTCTTACCAATTTTGATATTGAAAGATTATCGAAAGAAATGAAAATTAAAAACTTCAGAGGAGTTTTCATGAAGGATGATTTACCAGAGAAAGTGAACCACACGGAATGTGGAATTATAAATCTAGAAAATTCTGATGAGGCTGGAAGCCACTGGACTGCATTTCATAAAAATAACAATTTAAAATATTATTTTGACTCGTATGGAAATGCACCACCACCAAGAGAACTTGTTCAATATTTAGGTTCAGAAAATTTATTTTATAATGAGGAGCAAATCCAAAACCAATATGATCCGCCTATCTGTGGACATTTATGTTTATTAATTTTGAAAAAGCTATCAGAAGGACACGATTTTGTAAATAGCATGAGAACATTGAAGGAAAATCTTAATTTCTTTTATTAAATTTTATAGTCTTGATATTTTTATAGAATTTCGATTCTATAAAAAAAAATTTTTTCTATAATAAAATGATGTACACAAATAATAATGAAACACCTTCAGCCCCTGAAGAATTTACTCCAATAACTCATCCTAGATTATATCCAAAAATAATTTTTCCCGAGTTTAATGAGAACAATTATAGAATCAATCGAATTATCAATCAATACAAATTTTTAGAAGATGAAGAGAAAATGAGAAATGGTTTGAAAAAAAAATATGGAAAAATATCCAGCACTCTTTACGGTACTGAATTTTTATTCGCCCTCTCAGAACTCGGACTGGTTGGTACTTCTATAGCATTACCAATAATAATTCCATTCAGTGTTCCAATTTCTGTAGGATTGACAACCTTATCGATAATATTAAGGACTTCAAGCGGATTTTTCAATAAAAAATTAATAAACACAAAGAAATTGAGCTTTTGGCAAAAGCTAAATTAGATTCGATTGAAGAAAAGTTCAGAAAAGCAATTAAAGACGGTAAAATATCTGATGATGAGTTCAATGATATTGAACAAGAAATAAAAAATTATATAAATATGAAAAGTACTATTCTAAATGAATATAATAAAAATAAGAAAGAAATTAAAAGTGTGGATCCTATCAAACTATCACTTTTGAAACATGGGGAAGTTTTCAGAACTGGATTTTAATATTTTCTATTCCACTATCTTGATATTTTTTATAGAATTTCGATTCTATAAAAAAACTTTTTTAAGAGTTTTAAAAGAAATTTAAAATGTTCTCGACTTGTATTCGACTTTAACGTTAAAGAGGGGGGTCGTGAATTACGACCCCCCTCTTTAAGGAATTGTGTTTTAAAAGAAATTTAAAATGTTCTCGACTTGTATTCGACTTTACCGTTAAAATTTTTCTAACACAAAACATCAGAACCAGTGACTTTTTCTTTTGGGGGGGTTAGTTAAAAGAATGTATTCTATAATAAAAATGAATCAAATTAAATCAATCTACTCGAAATACGATACTGAAATCACAAGGCTTCAGTATCGAAACTTTAATCCCGAATCTAATTTGGAATTGAACTCTGAGAACAAAAGAACAGTTTTCAAATTGCTTCTAGATGATGAGTTTCTTAGCAGCAACATTCAATATTACATTGCTGGAAAATACATTCCTAAAGATGCAACAAAAAACTATGTTACTAATGATACAATAACGATGGTAGACAATTTTGTTGCACACCTTTTTTCCAAAATTGAAGTAAAAAAGCACAATACGGTTATTGATGAAATTGAAGAACCAGGTATTGCTAGTAGCGTGATGGGCATAGCTTCTTTCTCAGGACCAGCAAACTATAATGGTAAAGTAATGAATTCTGGTTTCAAGTCTAACGTGATTGGTGGTGGAAATTTCAGTGCGAATGGTAACTTGGGTGATTTAGGTCTTGGGTTCTTCAGTGATGTCGCTCCAATTTACAAGGGAGGATTTGAAATTACATTCATTAGAAATTCTGATGATAATGTCCTCTTTCGTTACAAGAAACCAGATAATACTCCTGAACCTATAGAGGGAAAAGTAGAAATTAAAACTTTCTGCCTAAGAGTACCAATAATTGAATATGAGAGTGAATCCAAAGCTAAATTAATTGCTGAACTCTGTACTTCTCCTTATTTGTTTCACTTTAAAAAATTACAATGTATCGAACAAAAAGTTACTGGAAAAACTCTAAACTTCAACATTACAAATATTTACAGAAATGTACAGAATCCGATCTGGGGATTTGTTGTCTTCCAAACTGCCAGAAAAAATGATCAAAAGAAAAATAATTCCAAATTTGATCATTTGAATGTTAAAAATATTAGTTTTGAAGTAGCAGGAAAAAGTTATCCTGAAGAACATTTGAATTTAGATTGGAGTTCAGGGGATTTTAGTTTAGCTTACACCATGTACACAGATTTCAAAAGAATAGTATGTCAAGAATCATCCCTTCCATATTATGAGCCTCAGTTCTTCAAAGAGAGCTATCCAATATTCAGTGTGAATATAACTAGACAACCACAGTCCATATCTGGACAAAAAAGTAATATAATTTTACGAGCAGATTTTGAAAATAATGTACCAGAAAACACTTTTGCTTATGTAATTTTGGTTTCAGAAGTCACTCTCAACTATATGCCACTTAAAAATATTATAAAAGAGGAAATCTAAAACTTACCTTGATAAGAAAAGGGGGAAAAAAGGATAAACAATATAAATAACAATTTTTTTATTGGGAACATTCTCAATAAAAAATATATAGTTCACGTAGAAAATCATCTACTTCATCAGTCGTTGAATTTCCATTCGTTGAAACTTGGGATTGGTTCATTTTCACTCACAAATAACTCACTGCGTTGTTTCTCACTTGGTTTCTACAAACTGACTGGGACGAGTCAAAGGGGCTGCAAGACAATCTTATCTCAAACCGGTCGACGGGAAGGCCACAAGGTCGTCAACTCATCAGCTGCGTTCTCGTTCTCATTCTCGTTCTCATTCTCGTCTCTTTTCTCGCCAGAATTGAGAAAAAATTAAAATATACGCGGAGAGGCAGTTAATCCTGTCTCCCGAGAACGCAGCAGTCTCGTTCTCCCGAGAACGCAGCAGTCTCGTTCTCGCGAAACAGATTAACTGTTTCGTTTCACTTTTAAGGGTGATACATAATTTTAAAAAAATCTGAAAACAGCCCATTCTCTCGCTGGTCTACAGAACGACCTTGTATCTTGTTCAATATGTTTTAATGGGGATTTCCCATTAAAACGAACAATTTTAAACTATTATTTTTTACAAATCTACTTGACTTGTATTTGCCTTTAATAAGGGTAGTATCGATTTGATACCACCTTTAGTAATTGGGTTTTAAAAATTATTTTTAAATCTACTTGACTTGTATTCGCCTTTTCATCGGGCCCATCTACTAGACGGTAGTAGTACCCCACTGTACATCCTGGGCCACTCCAGTCAAATTTATGATCTTTTATTTTTCACTTGGTTTTCAGGATAGAAAAATGATTTTTATAAATTTTGTGGTGATTATTTATATAAAGATTCTCTTTATATAAAAGTGTGGTTCAGGGTTATGTATGTAATCAATTCGGGGTTCAACTATCAATTATAATATTTTTTACTCAAAGTCAATCATAAAAGCCTTTGTCTTTTTATCAATACCATTATAAATAAGTTTGTTGGGGTGTCTTTCTGGATTGTTTCTAACATGCTCAAGAAGTCGACTAGATATTTTCTTGGGTAAACATAAATTTAATTCACCATTTTCAGTATTAATAGTAACAACAACAGTTTCACCATATTCCGTATCTTGTATAAAATTTGCTAAGAGATCATAAGCTCCCTTATCCAGATTTCTGAATGATGAGTAGATGGGTTTTTTGGCTGCTTTTTTGTAAATTTCAATTGTTGACATTTTAATTTTATTATAAAAGAGATTCTTTTAACTAACCCCCCAAAAGAAAAAAGTCACTGGTTCTGATGTTTTGTGTTAAAAAAATTTTATCAGAGATTCAAGTCGCTAAAAATGAAAAAGTCACTGGTTCTGATGTTTTGTGATAAAAAAGTTTTATCAGAGATTCAAGTGAAAATAAAAAACATCAAGGATTCAAGTGAAAATAAAAAACATCAAGGATTCAAGTGAAAATATGTGTTCTGATCTTTTATGTTAAAACTTTTTATCAGAGATCTAAGGCAGTGGCCCAGGATGGACATTGGGATACTACTTATAGGGTCGTACTGCCATCAACTACATCGTTGAGGCAACAATATCTTTTTTCTTGTCTCAAATGCTTCATCACAAATTGACCCACTTTGTGTTTTTCTTCAACATCCTATACAAAGGTGACGGAAGTTAGGCTACAAGAGGAATAAATTTGGCAATATAAGTTCCAAAGCCAATATAGCCCAATCAAATTGTCACTAAAATCGGCCCCGACCAAACATTAAATATTATATTTTACTTTATTGTCTTAAATGGTACATTGGGGTCCTAATACGAGTAGTCTATGGATGGACTTCTGAAGGCACATTCCACAAATAAACTGGCGATCCTGGATCCAAGGCCGTCGTTTTTGTTGGCTTGCATTACAGGATTTCAGGAAATCCTTTATTTGTACGTCCAAATAAGGGCACCAGAGGTGCATGCATGCCACTGACCTCGTGGTCGATGACGGGTGCACTGCCCTTGTACACAGTTTACATTGTATTGTTCTCTAAGGCACTTGTAACGAGAATCTGGCCTTTCCGTAGGGATATGCCCTCTTTGTATGATAACTCATGTCCGTCTTTTCTTAAAATATGTGCCAAATTCTTTCCCCTGATGCTTCCTTCCGATGCCAACCTTCTTGGATAAACACGTCACAACCTTCCCTAACACTGAGTCTGCCTTGATGAGGTTTTTCAAAAGCTTTTAGAAACTACTGTCCTTTAACCGGGTATGTGCAATCTTCAACCGAAATCTGTTTCGAAAACTCCAGTCGTCTGGCTGGCAACCATGGAAGCACATTGGCTGGAGGGAACGTGGGTCGGAATTTGCCGCTTTTGTCCTCAAAGTCGGATTAAGCTCCCTCAAAAACAATGTTGGTATCCCAATTTTCAGCTCCGAAATTCGAAGAAAAACGGAGTTATTGAAAGGTCTATTTCCACTAATACACGAAAAATACACTGTTATAACTGTTTTCGTGATGAAACCATTGTCAGTAACAAACATTAACTTTCGTGTATTAGTGGAAATAAACAACCTTTCAGTAACTCCGTTTTTATTTGAAATGGTTTTCCACGATTTAGTCGCGAGTGACATAGGTCGTATCCGAAATTCGAGTAGTTCAGCAGGAATTAGCTAAAGAAAAAAAACGAGTGACGTCATTTGGAATGTATCTCCCTCTCTCTCGGTTCCCATGTGCGGGAGCGAGAGGGCAATACATACTAGATGATATTGCATGCTTTTTCCTTCCCCCTTTTCACTCACTTCCGTTGTTTATCAACTCATCATGTAGCACTCCGTTAAAGAGCTCTCTGTTAGCCCTACAGTTTGAAAGAATAAACGCTGCAAAGCCCTTGTCACATGGGTTTATTATTCTACTGGACATAGTACAGAAATTTTGGCTGTTCACTTACTGCTTCTTTCATGTGCAGTTATTGAAATGGCTATTTTTGATGGTTTCCACCAATTTTGGTCCCCAAAAACACGAATTAGGCTCGGCTTTTTTTATCAGAGTATTTTTGATCATTAATAGTACCATTTAATTGTCTTGTTGCACCTGTTGATACTACTTCTAGTGTTATTATACAAATACGGTGATTTAAGACAATTTCCCATGTTTTTGACTAATAAACAATGAATTTCGGGAGCTTAACCTTTGCTACAACCTCAGTTCTTCACTCTTCGGTCAAAATCAACCTAATATTCTGTCTTCTCGCCCTAAAAACATTAAAAACGATACATCAGAAGCTCATATTCACTAAAACCTCCAAAATCCCTCGAAAACCCCTATTTTTACTCTCATTTTTCTCCCATATCGCCCCTGGGTGTATGCCGATCGGGCTGCCGTGTTTCGGAGCACAACTAGGACCCAAAAGTGTTCTCAAATGGGGCCCCAAACTGTGTGCGGAAGAACGACGATTTTAGACCAAATTCAACGTAAATTTAAGGCTGAAACTTCGTTAAAATCTCAATTTTTCCACTCTTTGGTCAAAATCGACTTCATATTCGGTCTTCTTGTCCCAAAAACATGGAAAACGATACCTCAAAAGCTCATGTTACTAACATGTTACTAAAACACAGAAAGTACCTATTTTTATGCACATTTCCACTCATAGCACCACTGGGTATATTCCGATCCGGCTGAAAAGTTTCGGGACACAACTAGGACCCAAATGGAGCATGTGTGCGGAAGAACGAATATTTTAGACCGAAAATGAAGCCGGTACACGTGATACGGCATACGGCGGACGGACATTGCATTTTTGGAATCTACGCACCTTGAAACGTAAAGGAAAAAATTTTGAGGGGTGTTATAAAAGTTTTTTGCTGAGCGAATACATAGGTGTATTATTAACAGAATAATAAACCAAAAACGAAGGGACGTCCATTCCTCATTTTCTTTCCTCCGAGATGTACTCCACCATGAAGTCAAATTCTCCCAATGTTTATAGCCCACCTGCTGAGGCGACTCATGGCCACTTTTGCAATGCTGTGTTTTCACCCAACAAGTACATTAATGGTTTATTATCAGGGCAGGATAAACTTCTTCCATGGAGATATCTCCCGAATTTCTTTATTGCAGTGATAATCGCTGGCGCCTTTCTGTCCATGACAGAAAATCTTTGTTGTTCTGCATTTACTCGTATTATACGAGGTGAGTACGCTGTTGGCCGTTCTAAACCGCGCTGGAACCTATGACATAATACCTATCCTAGTCCTATTTCACTGGTATCTGAATATAAAACTAGAGGAACATGTGGGTCATATTGCACCAAGGCATCAGAGGACGTCAAAATGGTCTTGAGCTGCTCAAATTTCACCTTGTGTTCCGCTGTACACTTCCATTTGGCTCCTTCCTGTAATATCTTATGTAATATTCCCAAATCTTGTAAATGCAGATGAACATCAGGTAATTAATACATCCAAGGAACGACAACTCCTTGATGTCCCAGGTATTTAACTGAGTCCTGGAACTACTTACACTTTGCTAACCTGTCCCTCCTCATGCCTGCCTTGTTTAATCGGTCTAGTACCTGTTAATCATCTTGAGGTGGTCTTCTTAGTTCTTAGCTGTTATCATGATGTCTTCCAAGTAACGTTTAACCCTAGGAATTCCTAGGAACATAAGTTCCATAGTTTTCTGGAATTTCGCTGGAGCAGAGCTAATTCCAAAGGGCATTCTTCTGTATCAGAAAAATCCCTTACCTATGCGTAGAAATGATGAAACTTGTTTGAAAAATTCCGATTATTTACCTAATTATGTATATCTGTGGTATGAACTTTCTGTTCTGCGCCTCCTCTTGGTGCGTCTGTATTTCTGGCCTTTTTTGCCAATTGGCAGGCACTTCGGTATAGTGAGTTGATAACGAGATGAAATTCACTAGGAATACACTGCGTGAGAGAACAAAAATTACAAATGAAGGAATTGACTACTGAAAAGGCGAGCACTGATGTCTGATAAGTGGAAAACTTGCAGGTTGCAGAGGGAGAGAGGAGCTCACATAATCATGGATATTCCTCCCTGAGAGATTTGTTTATAACTTCAAAAAAGCAGACTATCCCGCTATGATAGTTTACCTGGCCAGTTGTGATTAGTCCTTGTGCTCCACGCTTCCCCTTGCAGAGGCTCTCAGTCATCTCAATCAGAATCTGAGAACTGCAATCAAGGCCCTTGTCCCAAAAACCATGCCCTTCAGGAGCTCCTATCCCTGATGGTTTTCATCTGAACTCACTGCATATGTGGGACTTAAGCGAGTAGCACATGCGCGCTACAAACAGACAGGGCTGGAAGAGAACTGCATTGCCTTCTCTGAGCTGCGCAAGAAGTGCAAAAGCATCTCTAGAAGGGGTTATGCCAGTTATGTTGGTGGAGTGCAAGATGCGATGAGGTCAGATATAAAGGCCTTCTGGAACGTCATCAATTACTGGGATGCCCCATTGCATGAAGTTGGATGGCATCACTGCTGAGACTCCGCAAGATGTAGTCAAACTTTTTGCCAGCTGTTTCTCTTCAGTGTTCGAGCCGGCTGTAACATCTCCACCTACTTATCCTACATAGGATATTGTACCCATTGGGATGCTGAGCTTTTCTGAGGAGGAGGTAAGGGTGGAGCTGGAGGCCCTGGATCCGCGGAAGGGTATGGGGCCTGACGGTATACCGCCGTTGCTTTTGAGGAACTGTGCCCACTTGTTGAGCCCTCCACTCAGCCATCTTTAATGCTTCACTTGCCATCGGTCATTTTCCCGAGCCATGGAAGCTATCCTTCGTCACACCAATACACAAATCAGGGGATCGATAGAATGTAACCAATTTTCGGGGTGTATTATCCATCTCGGCTATAAGCTGGTTATGAAGCGTATCATACAACTGTTCTTGAATTTTATCTTCACTCAGCAGCTAAAGTAGATTAGCCAAAACGTTTTTGATAGTTCTTGTTGTGGTTAGGTACCACAGTATAGGTACTTACCTAATTAATTTCCTTTAGCTAATCTACTTTCCCTTTTGTATGAGCTCTTTAATGTAGGGGGGTTTTTCATCAACTTTGTAAAAATTATGACTCAATTATTATTCCTTCCAATGATGACTCAGTTATTGTTCCTTTTAGTTTGAGCTTCGTTCCTTCAACAGCAACAAATAATTTTTTTTTAAATATCATACTATGTGTATATTTTCTTTATGTATCGAGGTGCAAGTGTTGACTGGCCACACTTGTCTGTGTGAAGATAGTTAGTTATTCGTGCATAGTTATTCATAGATAATTCTGTGTGGCATAGTTATTCATAAATCATAATTCATAAGGCATAACATATACATCCTGTTAACACACATTATAATTATTTGTATAAATAATACCTAACATCTGAGAAGGGTTAGATAGGTACTGGTCGAAATAATATTACTTAGTATGCCATTGGATGGATTGGTATGCTGTTGGATTAGACTTTTAGTAAGAAGTGTATTTTTTATTTTCGGTCAATTAGTTTCACCTACTCTTATTAAATAATGATATTTTAACATAATGGTTTCAATGGTGTTGTTAATTATTACAAGGCCTGTAGGTAGATGGGTTGAAAAACGTAAATTATAATAATAATTCTATCTCTTTCCTTTGAGAAAAGAGGTCGTTGGCTTTAAGATCGCTATGTTGTAATACCTCCTTGTTTCACTTAAGTCACATCAATTAAATTTAGTTTCAATTCGCATATTCTCATACCTATCCATTTTATTATTATTATTTTATTTTATTACTATTATTATTTTTAAATAATTCAATCAGCCTTGGGTAAATTTGTTTCACGTCAAATAATTATTCAGTTCAATTTAGTCTCACTTTTTTCAGGGGGTTAATTAGGGGGTCCTTAAGGCGCCTTCACCAATTGTAAGCATTATCTACATTATTTTGAAAAATGGTTTTTTAAAAAATGTTAAAATGGGGGGGGGGGGGGGGGGTCTAAGGCGCCTTCACCAATTGTGAGCATTAACTGTAACGCATGAGGTTCCTACACGGGTGTCTCTAGGAATAAATTAAAAGGATAAATCTCACTGACGCATTTAATTGTTAAAAATTTGTTCTTATACTATCGTACTCTCCAGACTTTTTATTACTAGGAATTAATTTATTTCGGTGCCCGAATCCACGCTCACGACTAATTGATTTGGCGTGTTAGTAGTATATAAAATGGGTCTTCTGGCCCGATTTTGAGATGAGGCCTCTGGCCCCGATTGTTGAGCTGGGGCTTCTGGCCCGACCGTCGAGCTGGGGCTACTGGCCCGACCGTCGAGCTGGGGTTTCTAGCCCGTCAACTGAAAGCGAGGCATTGGGTGTCGGGAACCAAACTCTGAATTTTCAAGCTTGAGAAAAAAAAAGAAAAATGAAAAATGAAAAATGGGGGAAAAAAATGAATAAATAAATAAAAAAAAATGAAAAAATAAATAAATAAATAGGTGAGAGAAAATTTTTGTTTGAGATCGCGCGAAAAAACCTTGATGGCAAGGTGTGGTTGATTGATTGAATCTCGCAGCGAGCTTTTATTTCAAAATAATCTGGATCCCAGTTTCTCCCGGGGATCCCTGTAGAATTAAAACCCACTCGAGCTCCTTGTCCAGCGGTCCAGACGTGCTTATCGACTTCCTGAGTGATCACTTAGTCATCAAAAAAACGCAGCAGGACCAGTGAGTTGCAAAGAGCGGTACAGATCGGATCGGATAGACATTTATAAGCGTGCTAGTGTCCTTTTCAATCATCAAGTAGGTACCTACATATTATCAGTCAGTTCGAACAAACGGTTTATGCACGGGAGTGAACAACAAAGTGGTTTTTAGTGCAAATTAAAGGTTCATGGATGGATTACCACGTCACAAGGTAAGGTTTAAACAGTTTACCCCTCCCACCACACACAGCTTGTTCCTGATTGGTTCATAATGACGTCACTTTCTATCATGATTATTGCTTGATGTTGATTGGCTAATAGTGACGTCACTATTGCTTGATGCTGATTGGCCAATCAGTAAACCGTCGAGTTTCGCCAGGGTAAAGAACAGCACGTCTCTGTACCCATCAGTACCTACTGTTCGGACCGTCGAGTTTCGCCAGGGTAAAGAACTGCACGTCTCGGTACGAACCATGCCTCCAAAACGCGAGATGCAAAACTCTTCCTCTAAAACAACCCGTCCTTGTAAGGATGAAAATAATGCAGCATATAAATATTGTAGTATATGTTCGTTATATAGATCAAAGAGTCAATTCGCACGACATTTAAAATCGAAAGCCCATAAAAATAATATTATTAAAAATGAAAAAAAATATAGTAAAAGCTATTTTGATCCTAAAGCTGAAGCCTCTGCTATTTATCTTACTAGGAAAAAAGATACAAGGGTAAACCCTCAACAGAAAAGCCTTGATTTCACACGTTACATGAAATTACCCGAATACACAGATAGTTTAACACCGTTTATCAGTAGAAAACCAACAAGACCTGCCAAAGTCGCTACAAGCCGGGCTTCTGTTCCACCCCAGGATCTGCCTGAAGATTTATTACAATATTACAATGTTCCAACCATGATAACGCCTTTCGCTGATACTCCTCCCCACACAAATCTTCTTTTCCCTTCCCCTCCTGTAAGAAAAGTTCACCCAGATAATAATCGAATTGTTGGTTTGTTGGGTGAAAATCCATGCATCTCTAACAAACCACCTAAAACCTTTGAGCAATTTAGGGGTTGTATGACAAATTTGTCTGGCAGTACCACTATTAAATCAAATCCCGAGGAAAAAATTAATTCCCATGAATCGAGAGAGGATGCTCTGAAACGTATTTCTAAATCGATATTTGATGCAGATTCTCAAGAGGAACTTTCCACACCTCACTCTCCGCCAAAAGAAATCCTAGCAGATAAGGATAGAATCGTAATCAAATTAGTTAAAGACCCTATTACTAATCAATATAAGGTTAGTAAAAACTCCACAGACATACCCCCTAATTCTCACACTGATGGTCCCTCTCTAATGAGTGTGAACTCTAAAAAACATTGTTCTACATGTAATATTCTGGTGACAAAATCAAATTGGGCTCGGCATATCAAATCTGTAAAACATGTAGGCTCCCAGAACTCTATGATTCCAAATACTTCCCCTCCTCAGATGCAAGATAAAAAAATATGTTCTTCCTGCAATTTGTCGGTAACAAAATCAAATTGGACCCGTCATATCAAATCCAAAAAGCACATTAGCAACACCGTATCAAATCAAGAAAATTTGAATGATGCGTTTTCAACAGAAGAGGAAATCACCATCAACTCTCAGTTCAAAAAGATTATGTGGACTTATATTAAAGGTTCCATTGACATATCTGCATTCTTGGAGTCGTTAAAGAATCCGATGATAGACAAACTCATGGAATATTGGGTTTTGAATCCATCAATCAAATTGCAGGTAAGCCTGGAAGCAACTTATTCTCGTGAAAAAATTGACGGGGAAACCCAATACACAGAAATGTACTTCCATACAAAATCTGACGTTATTACTACAAATATTAATTTAAATGATGTTATAGAACAAAAATTTGATGATTTAAAACAAAGAGAATCACAGCACCAACCTGCAGCAGGCTCAGGGTGGTCATTATATAGACCTAAAAGACTTATTCTGAGCTTGAGCAAATATAACCCTTTGAGTGGTAGTTCTTACATAGAGTTGCCCAAATGGATTTCAGATAAAAAAGCTTGTGTAAACGTTCATAATACTTCGGATAATTTGTGTTTTGCTTATTCTATATGCTGTGGTATTAATGACAAGAGAAAAAACCCTCAGAATGTTAGCCATTATAAACACCAAGTAAAAGATGAAATATTCAGAGGATTTCAATATCCCATGACACTTGATAATATCCCCAAGTTTGAGAAAAAGAGTCAAAATGGCTACCCAGGATATCCTAGTATGGCTATCAATGTTTATGAGGTCTCAGGGAAAGAAATCAGACCTATTGTGATATCAACTCAACGAGCTGCTGAAAAAGATATAGATTTGTTATACTTGGTTAATGAAAACAATGGTCATTATGTATACATAAAAAACCTATCTCGATTAGTTAGGACGCAAATCACCAAGCATAAGCAAAATATTGAAATTTGCAGAAGATGTTTGGTTTCTTTCAATAGTAAACGGCAACTTGCTGAGCATTCGGAATATTGTGGTGAGCATCAACCTGTGAAACCCACTATGCCGACAGAGGGCAGCACATTAGAATTTCAAAACTTTATCAACAAATTCGAACACCCATACGTTATTTATCTCGATTTTGTATGTTTATTGCATGACCAAAAAAATAATAATAAAAATGACCAAAATGAATCCTTTACAATGAAAACTAAAAAACATAATCCTTATGGATTTACCACATATTTGGTATCTAGGGTGGATGGGAAAATTCACAAACCTTATTGCTATAGGGCAAAAAATCAAGCTGAACTCGAATACGTACCCCTCAGGCTCATTGAGAAACTTCATGGAATATTGAAATTTATCGCAAAAAAATATGAAAATTCAAAACCGATGAAGTTAACCGATGAAGAGGAAAGACATTTTCAATTATCAAACGTATGCCATATTTGTGATAAAGAAATTGAACTAGGAACAACAAAAGATAGAGATCATTGTCATCTGACCTCAAAATTTTTAGGAAGTTCACACCCCGAATGTAACCGACGCAGGCAACTCGTTACAAATATTCCAGTTGTTTGCCACAATCTATCTGGTTACGACTCGCATCTCTTCATAAAAGAACTATTCAATTATGGAAATGAAAAAAATCAAACTACAGTGCTCGCTAATTCTGAGGAAAAGTATATAACCTTCTCAAAGAACATGGTTAAATTGAGAAAGGGATACTTGAAATTGAGTTTTATTGATAGCTTTAGATTCATGTCAAGCTCTCTCGAGAAACTAGCGCAGAATTTGAAACCAGAAGAATTCTCGCATCTTAATGCATTTATCAAGGATAACTCTGTTTGTGGGAAATATTTTCATAGAGAGAAAAATGATGAAAATAAACTGTTTAGCATCCTAAGAAGAAAAGGGGTATTCCCTTACGAGTTTGTGAACAGTGTTGAAAAACTTGATCATGATAGAACACTTGCTCCTGAAGATTTCTACGATTCGCTAAACGAATCGAATATAAACTCCAATGATTTCAATCATTACCTCCACGTATGGAATAAACTGAAAGTCAAAAGTTTAGGAATTTATTCTGATTTGTACAATATTCAGGATGTTTTGCTGCTAGCAGATGTATTCGAAAATTTTCGTAACGTTTGCTTAGCTAATTATAAACTTGATCCTGCACATTACACCACAGCTCCATCACTCGCTTGGGATGCAATGTTAAAATCAACGAAAATAAAACTAGACCTAATTGTAGACTATGATATGTATTTATTAATTGAAAAGGGTATTAGAGGAGGTATTTCCCAGTGCTCGAAAAGATACGTGAAAGCCAATAACCGGCACATCAAAGATTACGATGATACGAAACCGGATAGTTATCTAAGTTACATAGATGCGAACAATTTGTACGGGTGGGCATTATCCAGGTCACTCCCGTACAGAAAATTTGAGTGGGTTCCTCCAACGCTTCATGATATTGAATCTTGGAAAAAAATAATTGAAGGATACCACGATAACAATCAACAAGGTTATATATTCGAAGTTGATTTACATTATCCTCAAAGGCTTCATGATTCACACAGAGATCTCCCATTAGCTCCAGAGCACTACAACCAGAAGTTGTGTACGACCCTCTACGATAAAAAACGATACGTTGTACATATTGATAATTTGAAATTGTATATGAGTCAGGGTTTAGAAATTACAGCCATTCACCGCGTTATAAAATTCGAACAAAAACCGTTTATGAAATCCTACATAGATTTTAATACCTCTAAACGAGCTAACTGCTCGAACGATTTCGAAAAGGATTTCTATAAGCTTATGAATAATTCCGTATTTGGTCGCACAATGATGAATTTACGTAAACGTCAAGATATTAGGCTGTGCAACGAAAAGAAGGCATCCAAATTAGCGAAAAAACCAACGTTTTCTAGATTTACGATATTCGATGAAGATTTCCTAGCGTGCCACATGACCCGAAATAAAATAAAATTTAATCAACCCCTATACTTGGGATTTTCGGTTCTCGATTTATCCAAACACCTGATGTATGATTTCTTCTACAATAAACTAAAACGATACGATCCTAATTTAAATCTTTGTTACATGGATACAGATTCGTATTTCGTAGAAACAACCATCGATCCCCATCAAATAATTAAGGAGAACTCGGATGAATTTGACACGAGTGACTATGATAAAACACATACCTGTTACAGTTCAAAGAATAAAAAGGTGATTGGGAAATTTAAGGATGAGCTGAACGGTGCTCATCTCTCTGAATTTTGTGGCTTGCGATCCAAATTATATAGTTATTCGTACGTTGAAAAAGAGGATGAGGTTTCTAATCAGGTAAAATGTAAAGGGATAAAAAAGAATATTGTAAAACAAACTATAGGAATGGATGATCTAAAATCATGCCTCTTTGAGGGAAAGGAACAGTATCGTAAGCAAAATTTGATACGTAGTTATAAACATACCTTATACTCAATAACAATGAACAAAAAAGCTCTCAATTCGGATGACACCAAACGATTTACTGAGGAAAATAAAATTAGTACTTTGCCTTGGGGTCATTACAAAATGCTAAAATGAATTGTATTATAAATATATTAGGTATTTTGCACGTCATAGGAAAAACAAATCTCACACAAAAAATATTCTTGAACAATAATTATTCTCAACGGGTGAACCTCCTTGCACGAGAAGACCTCGGAGAGCCAGAACTCGGTGTAGTCTCGAATCGAACACGTCTTGTTCCCTTCATTTTGAACCTCATTTTCTATGTGTTGGTAGGTTTTTTTTTGTAAATGCATACTTATAAGAAGATAGAACATAAAACAATAATGTCACTCTTCAAGATATCCGGTACAGGCTCAAAGTTGAGCTTACGGATGGAGCATCCTATTCATTTGGATGAGCATAAGGATTATTCCCTCGGTCTTTTGGGATTTTATGGTAAAAATTGTATTGAAAATATTTCTGAACCTATACAAGTGGTGTTTACAGGAAGTGATGATGATGATGAGCGAACATTGTACATAGGTAGTGGGAATTACTCGATAGAAAAGATTGAAAATATGCTCATAGGTTTTATTAAATCGAATTATACAAATCTTGCAGTGCTTGCTAGTAATAAAGATTTGTATTATCTTCGTGTAAACGAAACAACTGCTAGAGTTGAAATGAAGATGCCAGTTGATGTTGGTTTGTTCCCTTCATCGTCTGAACATCGTAAAAATTTAGGTTATTTGTTAGGGTTCTATCAAAGAAAATCAAATGTCTCGTTTTATTTTAAATCAAATACTCACTATGAAGCAAACTCATACCCAAGGTTGGAACCTTTCAAAGTTATTGAAATTCATTGCAACTTGATCAAACCTACTGTTATTAATCATCAGAATGATCCTCATTCCCATCAGGAAGCAGATATCCTACACATGTTCTATCCTAAAACTGAGCAGATTAAATTTGGTTCCCTGATTGCAGAACAACCTGTTCAAATTAACTACCTTGATATCAATAAGAGCGTGAAGTCAATTCAGAAAATCGACTTGGTACTCAAGAACGAATCTGACACCGAAATCAATTTTTTGGGAACTGATTTGACTGTGTACCTGAAATTAATCGAAAAATGATAGAACGTAATGTTACCCCACAAATTTTTTGTTTCAAATGTAAGAAAAAAACTGGTAATGTAAATACTTCAACAGTTCAGACAGCAAATGGCTCCTGGAGGTATCTAGCAAAGTGTAAAATATGCAATACTCAGAAGAGTAAATTTTTGAAGCGTGGATGGAAAAGCAACCAGAATGGTATGAGCACGGGTGATATGCAAATTGAAGCAGTAGAGATGCATAAACCAGTCATAAAAAAATTTCAAAAGCGTAAAATCGTGACTTTAGGGATCGATGATTTATGGGCAGCAGATTTGATTGTGATGACTAGCTACAGTCATGATAACGACGGATATAAGTATTTGCTTAATGTTATAGATACATTTTCAAAGTACGTATGGAGTGAGCCGTTGAAAAAGAAGGACGGTCCGACGGTTGCTGCTGCATTTCAAAATATCATAGCCAGAGCAAAGAGTGTTGGGCATTCATCTCCCAATCTCCTTCACACTGATAAAGGATCAGAATTCAAAAACAATAATTTCAAAGCAATTCTAGATAAAAACTCGATTAAATTATACCACACGGAGAATCTGGAGAAATCTAGCATTATTGAACGTTTCCATAGAACGCTGAATGGCAAGATGAAAATTCGTTTTCACGTTAATCAAAATTTCAGATGGATCGATATACTGCAAGATTTAATTGATGAGTATAATCATAGCTATCACAGAACTGTTCGGATGAAGCCTGCTGATGTGTGTAAGGATAATGAAAAGATCATACTAGAGTTGGTGGTCCCTCAAAATTCCACAAAGATTCGATCAGACATTGAAGTGGGTGATCGTGTAAGAATAACCAGGGACAAGAAAACATTTAGCAGTAAGTACGGAAGTAGCTGGACGAAAGAAATTTTTGTTGTGGATAAAATTGTTTACACAGAACCTATAACTTTCAAATTGAAAGCATTGGATGGTGAAGAGATTGTAGGATCGTTCTACCGAAAAGAGCTTTTAAAAACAGCACTATAACTTTTTTAAATAAGATAAGATGGAACACCTCGTTACAATGAAAAATCCACCAAAGAGAAAAAACAAGTATATTGTTACTCCCTACGACTCTGTGCTGCAGGAGAACAGACAAAAATTTCCAGATATCATGAGGGCGATAATTGTTGGTTCAAGCAATTGCGGTAAAACTACGTTACTCATGAATTTCATATACAAAAATTGGATTGATTTTGCTTATTTGTATATATTTAGTAAGTCTCTCAACCAACCTCTCTATCAGAAATTATTGGATCGCTATCATGCTGCTGAAACTAAACTCGGACAGGAAATCTGCTTCTCTTCTGATAATTGTGAAAATATGATTTCTGTTGATGAATGTAAGCCTGACTCATTAGTCGTTTTTGATGACTGTCTTCTAGAGAAACAAAAGGAAATAAAGAATTATTTCACAAGAGGACGTCACAAGCGTATATCCTGCATTTATTTAGCACAATGCTACAACCTAGTTGATAGGCAGGTAATCCGTAATAATGTCAATCTTGTTTTTGTATTTTCACAGAATAAACATTATTTGAAAAACATATATAACGACTTTGTTGCTGGCGATATGTCGATTGAGGAATTTTCTGTTCTTTGTAAGCAGTGTTGGGAAAAGAAACATGGGTTTATAACTATTGATTTAACGAAGAAAAGAGATTGTGGAAAGTATCAGTGTCAGTTGAATGAAATCCTATCACCCCTCAACAAAAGAGCTGTTGAGTAATGTGACACCTCATCGATCCTTGAACGTTGTTTTATCGATCCCTGAACGTCGTTCGAACGTTATTTGTCGTTGTTTGAACGTTAATTCTCGTTGTTTTATCGATCACCGAACGTTGTTTGAACGTTATTTGTCGTTGTTTTATCGATCCCTGAACGTTGTTTGAACGTTATTTGTCGTTGTTTTATCGATCCCTGAACGTCGTTTGAACGTTATTTGTCGTTGTTTGAACGTTAATTCTCGTTGTTTTATCGATCACCGAACGTTGTTTGAACGTTATTTGTCGTTGTTTTATCGATCCCTGAACGTTGTTTGAACGTTATTTGTCGTTGTTTGAACGTTAATTCTCGTTGTTTTATCGATCCCTGAACGTTGTATGAACGTTAATTCTCGTTGTTTTATCGATCCCTGAACGTCGTTTGAACGTTATTTGTCGTTGTTTGAACGTTAATTCTCGTTGTTTTATCGATCACCGAACGTTGTTTGAACGTTATTTGTCGTTGTTTTATCGATCCCTGAACGTTGTTTGAACGTTATTTGTCGTTGTTTGAACGATCCTTGAACGTTGTTTGAACGTTATTTGTCGTTGTTTGAACGTTAATTCTCGTTGTTTTATCGATCACCGAACGTTGTTTGAACGTTATTTGTCGTTGTTTTATCGATCCCTGAACGTTGTTTGAACGTTATTTGTCGTTGTTTGAACGTTAATTCTCGTTGTTTTATCGATCCCTGAACGTTGTATGAACGTTAATTCTCGTTGTTTTATCGATCCCTGAACGTCGTTTGAACGTTATTTGTCGTTGTTTGAACGTTAATTCTCGTTGTTTTATCGATCACCGAACGTTGTTTGAACGTTATTTGTCGTTGTTTTATCGATCCCTGAACGTTGTTTGAACGTTATTTGTCGTTGTTTGAACGATCCTTGAACGTTGTTTGAACGTTATTTGTCGTTGTTTGAACGTTAATTCTCGTTGTTTTATCGATCACCGAACGTTGTTTGAACGTTATTTGTCGTTGTTTTATCGATCCCTGAACGTTGTTTGAACGTTATTTGTCGTTGTTTGAACGTTAATTCTCGTTGTTTTATCGATCCCTGAACGTTGTTTGAACGTTAATTCTCGTTGTTTTATCGATCCCTGAACGTTGTTTGAACGTTATTTCTCGTTGTTTTATCGATCCCTGAACGTTGTTTGAACGTTATTTGTCGTTGTTTGAACGTTAATTCTCGTTGTTTTATCGATCACCGAACGTTGTTTGAACGTTATTTGTCGTTGTTTTATCGATCCCTGAACGTTGTTTGAACGTTATTTGTCGTTGTTTGAACGATCCTTGAACGTTGTTTGAACGTTATTTGTCGTTGTTTGAACGTTAATTCTCGTTGTTTTATCGATCCCTGAACGTTGTTTGAACGTTATTTGTCGTTGTTTGAACGATCCTTGAACGATTGCTCAATATATAATAAGAATGCCAAGATGGACGTGCAAAAATTGAATGCTGAAGCCAAAAAAGCTCGTGAGCTGTCCCGTATTGAGAAAGAGTTAGTAGCGAAATTCAGACGGGCACAGACGAAGATACGTGATCGTAACAGATTTAGACATGAGGAATATAAACCTATAACATCTGCTATTCAAAATCTAATTGAAAAAGAGGAAGCTAATGATTATAAACCTATAACAGAAGCAATTGAAAATCTACAAAAAAAGGTTGAAAATCAATTAGTACCTTTTCAAAAATCGATAACTTTTCTCCCTCAAAACGAAGTAGACTATGATGAGGAAAAAATTTCTGAAGAGGAACAAAGTTCTGAAGGGGAAACGGATCTAAATGGCTCTCCTGATGGGAGTATGGAGACTCTGAAATTTTCCCCGACTGCTCATCAGAGTACACCCAAGCTATCAAATGAACCAAATCCTGAAGTTGAAGATAGTAACATATACGGTACACCTTCAAATAATTCACCCAAACATGTACAGTTAGGAAAAACCGCCTACAAGTTTCTACCAAGAGCAAACGATAGAACATTTGGACTTTATTATGAGATACCAAAGCAAGCGTATATGATTGGCAATACATCTGTTGATTTTGATAAAAATGATATTATATTAGGGTCTGAACGGTACGAAGGAACTCCTGGACTTTGGAGGTTGATAACATACGATAAAGCACCAAGCGAAAATTTGTACACACCTCAGGATTTAGAAAATTATGAGAAAATTCTTACTGATACAGATTCTATGTTTCAAGGAAATAACCAAGCAACCAAAAAACCGAAATCTAGTAAGGGAGATAAATGGTCAAAACTAGTAAAGAATATATGGAAAAAATATAACGGTGATAAAAGAACTGATCAAGTAGGTTCTGGAATCGTAGATATAATAATAACGTCGTTGAGTATAAGTATATTGACAACTTGAACGAGCTAGTTGCACGAATTCATTATATATACAGTCAGGAGCAGGCAGGAAATAATAACTTTCATAACGAAAAATTAGCTATCCTACAGTTCTTCAACGATAGGCTTGAAGAGATTATAGACACTCCGAAGGGTACTGAATATTTAATTCGGTTTGTTTCCAACATGCCGTCAAAGCTTTTAAAAGGTGATAAGGTAGGGTCTGGCTTATTCAATTCATTACTGAAAAAAGTTCCTTTTGAAATGCACGCGAGAGGCTATAATTTCCTAGGACCTGGGACGAATTTGGAGAAACGTTTAGAAAGAGGAGATGTGGGGGTGAACAAACTTGATGACGCCCCAAAGGAGCATGATATTTTTTATAGAGATCACCCTAAAACAGCGGATAGACATGTCGCAGACAAAGTTTTGGAAGATAAGGCGTGGAGTAGATTGAATTCCAAAGACGCTGACCTGAACGAGAGATTTTGGGCGTTAGCAACTGGTGCAGCGATGAACGTGAAACAAACATTTGGGATGGGGATTGAACCTCAACTAAAGTTTTAGTAGGCAATAATAAGAGGATTAACAAACGCCATGAATAATATCTCGTCGGCATTGTCACTAACAAGCGGTCAACGGACCAAGATCCGAGCTGCATACAAGCAGGGGAATGGAGCTGTCATACAATTAAGTAAAGAACAATTGTTAAAAAACAATGGTAAAGACAAAATTGGTATAACACGCGAACAGCATAATGAAATAGCTAAATCTCGGTTGAAAAATAAAGGGTATCGTTTGAAATTATCATATGAGCAGTTGACATAAAATTATAGAGGCGGGTTTCTTCCCCTCATATTTGCTGGGTTAGGCGCACTGAGTGGATTGTTGGGAGGTGGTGCTGCTGTTGCTAATTCAGTAATTGATTATAAAGATCGGCAGAAACGATTGCAGGAAACGATAAGACATAATAAAGCGATGGAAAACAAGAAAACGGGTGGTCAGGTAAAAAAAAAAAAAGGTCGAAGCGTTGAGCAATTTTGATATTACTTATTATGCTTTGGATAAACTTGGAATAAATAATTTTAGAGGGGTATTTATGAGAGATGCTTTACCTAAAACTCCAAACATAATTGAATGTGGAATTCTGAATCTTGGTGATTCAAAAACAGACGGTACACACTGGACGGCTTACTACAAAAACATGATGGATAAATATTATTTTGATTCGTACGGGAACGCTAATCCACCGAGGGAATTAATTTCGTACTTGGGTGGAAAGCGTTTGTTCTTCAATAGAGACAGGATTCAAGATTACACCGACCCTCCAATATGCGGACACTTGTGTCTAATAGTTCTCTACTTGCTAGTTAATAAACATATGCCCCTTAACTCGATATTAGAAAAACTAAAAAAAGATAAATACTTCTGGGAAAGTTTGCTTTAATTTTTTTTTAAGACTATATATAAGAAAGAGAAAGATGGCGAACGTATTTTCGAAATACATGAAGGACATTGTCCGCTCAGAGTACAAACATTACTATCCCAACAGCACTCAAAACTTCAACGCCCCCAACAAAAGAACAGAGTTCAATATCGATTATGGAGATGGATTTTCTATGTCAAAGTTTCAATATTTCATTTCTGGGACGTTGAAGAAGCGCAATGGAGGAGATTACCCAGCAAAAGCAAATGTGAAATTGATTGATAACTTCGTTCCATATTTGTTCTCTAGAATCGAGGTGAAAAAACACAATTATTTAATTGACGAAGTAGAATACCCTGGTGTTACTAGTACCGTGAAGAGCAGTGTCTCGTA
Source organism: Leptopterna dolabrata (assembly GCA_954871275.1). NCBI lineage: Eukaryota > Metazoa > Arthropoda > Insecta > Hemiptera > Miridae > Leptopterna > Leptopterna dolabrata. Next base: position 89,139,274 of record OX940974.1, on the reverse strand, counting down.
CAGAGGCTCAGAAAGTAATTCGATTGCAAACAATGGTTTTGTATCACAGTGCAACGCAGATAGAAATACATTCTACGTATGCGGGAATCTTTCACATTTAGGGTTGGGATTTTTCGAAGATGTTAGTATACCGCTTTATAAAGGAGGATTCGTAATTTCCTTTATCAGAGATGGTGATGCTAACACCATTTACAGATGGAAAACGAAAAAAAGTGACGGGAGTTACGATGATGCCACCCTACCATCAGAAGGACGGGTAAGTATCACAGAGTTCATTATTCGGGTCCCGATGATTGAATTCAAACCTATGGCTAAAATCGAGCTGGTGAAAGAATTGTCCGACCTGAAAAAAATACAGTTCCATTTCAGGAGCTGGCAGTGCATACAAAAACCTGAAATCAACGGAAATACATTTACATTTGATGTAACCAATATCTTTAGAAACATTCGAAATCCTACGTTTGTGATGGTCGCTTTCCAATCTGAAACTGGCTCGCAGTTGCAGGATGCTTCGTTGTTTGATAATGCCAACGTTAAAAATATAAAGGTGAAGATCAATGATAACGTTTACCCTGAAGAAATGGAAAACTTGGATATCGCGGCTGGTAACTACACCCTCGCCTACGAAATGTACAAGGATTTTAAAAATGTCTATCAAAATAATAATGACATGCTCTACAATCCCCAGAACTTTATAAACGGAAAATGCGTTTACGTGATCGACACAAGTAAACAAACGGAAAATATTTCCAATTCGAAATCTAATATTATAATTACCGCGGATTTTGCACCCTCAGCAGGAACAAATCTTTACGTAGTACTCGTGTCTCACACTACCTTAGATTATGATCTCTTCAATAACATAATCAAGGAAAGTAATACGTAGGTCCGTTGATACCAAAATCCTGATACTGAAAAAAATACAAAATCTACAGAAAAAAAAAGTTTCGCGCAATCTCAAACGAAAAATTTTCTCTCACCTATTTATTTATTTATTTTTTTTTTTTCATTTTTTTTTCTCAAGCTTGAAAATTCAGAGTTTGGTTCCCGACACCCAATGCCTCGCTTTCAGTTGACGGGCTGGAAACCCCAGCTCGACGGTCGGGCCAGTAGCCCCAGCTCGACGGTCGGGCCAGTAGCCCCAGCTCAACAATCGGGCCAGAAGCCCCAGCTCAACAATCGGGCCAGAAGCCTCATCTCAAAATCGGGCCAGAAGCCCCATTTTATATACTACTCGTGTTGTTATTGTAAATGGATAGATCTGACCTTTTCGTGCTCTCAGGGAAGCACGTCTCGGCTGGCTAGCTCCAAGGCGGGACAGCGTCAGGAAAGGCGGCAACAGTGGGCTGGGCCTTTCTACTTCCAGCAGCACAGCTCCACGGATTTTCGGCGACTTACCTCGATCTTATTCTTTCAGGTTTTATAGGGTTTTTCCGTAGCCTCTTCTTCTTGATTTTGGTTTATTATTCTGTGAATAATACACCTATGTATTCGCTCAGCAAAAAATTTTTATAACACCCCCTCAAAATTTTTTCTTTTCCATTTCAAGGTGCGTAGATTCTAAAAATGCAATGTCCGTCCGCCGTACGCCGTATCACGTGTACAAGCTTCATTTTCGGTCTAAAAAAATCGTTCTTTCGCATGAATGCTCCATTTGGGCCCTAGTTGTGTCCCGAAACTTTTCAGCCCGATCGGAATATACCCAGGGATGTTATGAATGAAAATGTGTATAAAAATAGGTACTTTTTGTGTTTTAGTAACATAGTAGTAAAATGAGCTTTTGAGGTGTCGTTTTCCATGTTTTTGGGGACGAGAAGACCGAATATGAAGTCGAATTTGACCAAGGAGTGGAAAATTGAGATTGTACCAGATGTTCAGCTCCCAAAATTGATTTTTTATGAGTCAAAAACCTGCGAAATCGTCCGAAATCACCATCAATTTGTATAATAACACTAGAAAAAGTGTCAACACGTGGATCAAGCCGATTAAATGGTACAATCAATGATCAAAGGTAATTTGAAAAAAAAAAAAAAAAAAAAGGAGCGTAGTACCTACCTAATTCAAGTTTTGGGGGGCCAATAGTTGTGGAAACCACCAGAAATAGCTATTTCAATTATTTTACATGAAAGAAACAATAAATAAACAGCCAGCATTTCTGTAGACCAATAAAATAATAGAATAATAAACCCATGTGACAAGGACTTTGCAGCGTTTTTAGTATTTTCATTTGGTAATCAGTGTAAAAATCCTAGTGCCGAATTGGGATCCCACAGAGGCAGAGCTAAAAACGAAGTCTTCGTCCCTTCTTCCCCCTCCATTTTACACTCCCCCTATCCACCATTCTAATCTCTTTGGTTGGCACATGCCACCTCAGTGTCGTGATTTTGGTTGGGGGTGCTACTGGCCTTCCTTTCCCGCGCCCCCTTAATATGCATTTCTGAAATCACTCTCATTACTTTTGGAATACATCTCCTAGTATTGGGATATGTTCAGTACTTTATATTTGCTTTGAGAGCGCTTGTTTCAACAGAAGGTGAGCTGGATATGGGGTATTAGCTGCCACTGTTTTTTATTTTCCCAAGACCGTCCCTAGTAACATTCCTTTGAACCTTTGTTCCTGGAATGTTACAACTCACTCAGGATGCAAAACGCCCAGCACAGCTTTCGGCTTGCTTAGCCTTAATGGACATGGTGCAAATCCCACCAAATCCTCTGTGGATTTACTACCAGCTCTCCCTGGCGTAGTGTGGATGTGCCTTGAGGCAATTTGTTTAAACTAGTTTTCTATGTGTAGGTAGTTAGGATAGCAATAAAATTATTATCATTTTGCCAGAGAATGGCTTGTACGATTGTGAATCATCTTGGATGTATCTGTCTTAATAATTCTGTTGTAGATGACCTAAATGGTGATAAGAACGTTCCCTGCGTAGTAGATGCACAAAATATGATGATGATTAATTCGAAAAGTCATCCAGTGTCAGAAAATTTGAATACAAGCAAAGTAGAGGAAGTGATCATTTTGGACTCTGAAAGCGATGGGGAAGAGTCCATGTCCAGAAGTGATTTTTTTTTTTTTTCCCTCGTGAATTTATTTATTGCAACTGAACATATACAATCATACACTTCATCTAGCAATATTACATTTCATAATAAATTAAATCACGGTAAAGGTAGGTTGCGCTGGGCCTTTCTACTTCCAGCAACACAGCTCCACAGATTTTCGGCGACTTACCTCGATCTTATTCTTTCAGGTTTTATAGGGTTTTTCCGTAGCCTCTTCTTCTTGATTTTGGTTTATTATTCTGCGAATAATACACCTATGTATTCGCTCAGCAAAAAATTTTTATAACACCCCCTCAAAATTTTTTCTTTTCCATTTCAAGGTGAGCAGATTCTAAAAATGCAATGTCCGTCCGCCGTACGCCGTATCACGTGTAGAAGCTTCATTTTCGGTCTAAAAAAATCGTTCTTTCGCATGAATGCTCCATTTGGGCCCTAGTTGTGTCCCGAAACTTTTCAGCCCGATCGGAATATACCCAGGGATGTTATGAATGAAAATGTGTATAAAAATAGGTACTTTTTGTGTTTTAGTAACATAGTAGTAAAATGAGCTTTTGAGGTGTCGTTTTCCATGTTTTTGGGGACGAGAAGACCGAATATGAAGTCGAATTTGACCAAGGAGTGGAAAATTGAGATTGTACCAGATGTTCAGCTCCCAAAATTGATTTTTTATGAGTCAAAAACCTGCGAAATCGTCCGAAATCACCATCAATTTGTATAATAACACTAGAAAAAGTGTCAACACGTGGATCAAGCCGATTAAATGGTACAATCAATGATCAAAGGTAATTTGAAAAAAAAAAAAAAAAAAAGGAGCGTAGTACCTACCTAATTCAAGTTTTGGGGGGCCAATAGTTGTGGAAACCACCAGAAATAGCTATTTCAATTATTTTACATGAAAGAAACAATAAATAAACAGCCAGCATTTCTGTAGACCAATAAAATAATAGAATAATAAACCCATGTGACAAGGACTTTGCAGCGTTTTTAGTATTTTCATTTGGTAATCAGTGTAAAAATCCTAGTGCCGAATTGGGATCCCACAGAGGCAGAGCTAAAAACGAAGTCTTCGTCCCTTCTTCCCCCTCCATTTTACACTCCCCCTATCCACCATTCTAATCTCTTTGGTTGGCACATGCCACCTCAGTGTCGTGATTTTGGTTGGGGGTGCTACTGGCCTTCCTTTCCCGCGCCCCCTTAATATGCATTTCTGAAATCACTCTCATTACTTTTGGAATACATCTCCTAGTATTGGGATATGTTCAGTACTTTATATTTGCTTTGAGAGCGCTTGTTTCAACAGAAGGTGAGCTGGATATGGGGTATTAGCTGCCACTGTTTTTTATTTTCCCAAGACCGTCCCTAGTAACATTCCTTTGAACCTTTGTTCCTGGAATGTTACAACTCACTCAGGATGCAAAACGCCCAGCACAGCTTTTGGCTTGCTTAGCCTTAATGGACATGGTGCAAATCCCACCAAATCCTCTGTGGATTTACTACCAGCTCTCCCTGGCGTAGTGTGGATGTGCCTTGAGGCAATTTGTTTAAACTAGTTTTCTATGTGTAGGTAGTTAGGATAGCAATAAAATTATTATCATTTTGCCAGAGAATGGCTTGTACGATTGTGAATCATCTTGGATGTATCTGTCTTAATAATTCTGTTGTAGATGACCTAAATGGTGATAAGAACGTTCCCTGCGTAGTAGATGCACAAAATATGATGATGATTAATTCGAAAAGTCATCCAGTGTCAGAAAATTTGAATACAAGCAAAGTAGAGGAAGTGATCATTTTGGACTCTGAAAGCGATGGGGAAGAGTCCATGTCCAGAAGTGATTTTTTTTTTTTTTCCCTCGTGAATTTATTTATTGCAACTGAACATATACAATCATACACTTCATCTAGCAATATTACATTTCATAATAAATTAAATCACGGTAAAGGTAGGTTGCGCTGGGCCTTTCTACTTCCAGCAACACAGCTCCACAGATTTTCGGCGACTTACCTCGATCTTATTCTTTCAGGTTTTATAGGGTTTTTCCGTAGCCTCTTCTTCTTGATTTTGGTTTATTATTCTGCGAATAATACACCTATGTATTCGCTCAGCAAAAAATTTTTATAACACCCCCTCAAAATTTTTTCTTTTCCATTTCAAGGTGAGCAGATTCTAAAAATGCAATGTCCGTCCGCCGTACGCCGTATCACGTGTAGAAGCTTCATTTTCGGTCTAAAAAAATCGTTCTTTCGCATGAATGCTCCATTTGGGCCCTAGTTGTGTCCCGAAACTTTTCAGCCCGATCGGAATATACCCAGGGATGTTATGAATGAAAATGTGTATAAAAATAGGTACTTTTTGTGTTTTAGTAACATAGTAGTAAAATGAGCTTTTGAGGTGTCGTTTTCCATGTTTTTGGGGACGAGAAGACCGAATATGAAGTCGAATTTGACCAAGGAGTGGAAAATTGAGATTGTACCAGATGTTCAGCTCCCAAAATTGATTTTTTATGAGTCAAAAACCTGCGAAATCGTCCGAAATCACCATCAATTTGTATAATAACACTAGAAAAAGTGTCAACACGTGGATCAAGCCGATTAAATGGTACAATCAATGATCAAAGGTAATTTGAAAAAAAAAAAAAAAAAAAAGGAGCGTAGTACCTACCTAATTCAAGTTTTGGGGGGCCAATAGTTGTGGAAACCACCAGAAATAGCTATTTCAATTATTTTACATGAAAGAAACAATAAATAAACAGCCAGCATTTCTGTAGACCAATAAAATAATAGAATAATAAACCCATGTGACAAGGACTTTGCAGCGTTTTTAGTATTTTCATTTGGTAATCAGTGTAAAAATCCTAGTGCCGAATTGGGATCCCACAGAGGCAGAGCTAAAAACGAAGTCTTCGTCCCTTCTTCCCCCTCCATTTTACACTCCCCCTATCCACCATTCTAATCTCTTTGGTTGGCACATGCCACCTCAGTGTCGTGATTTTGGTTGGGGGTGCTACTGGCCTTCCTTTCCCGCGCCCCCTTAATATGCATTTCTGAAATCACTCTCATTACTTTTGGAATACATCTCCTAGTATTGGGATATGTTCAGTACTTTATATTTGCTTTGAGAGCGCTTGTTTCAACAGAAGGTGAGCTGGATATGGGGTATTAGCTGCCACTATTTTTTATTTTCCCAAGACCGTCCCTAGTAACATTCCTTTGAACCTTTGTTCCTGGAATGTTACAACTCACTCAGGATGCAAAACGCCCAGCACAGCTTTCGGCTTGCTTAGCCTTAATGGACATGGTGCAAATCCCACCAAATCCTCTGTGGATTTACTACCAGCTCTCCCTGGCGTAGTGTGGATGTGCCTTGAGGCAATTTGTTTAAACTAGTTTTCTATGTGTAGGTAGTTAGGATAGCAATAAAATTATTATCATTTTGCCAGAGAATGGCTTGTACGATTGTGAATCATCTTGGATGTATCTGTCTTAATAATTCTGTTGTAGATGACCTAAATGGTGATAAGAACGTTCCCTGCGTAGTAGATGCACAAAATATGATGATGATTAATTCGAAAAGTCATCAAGTGTCAGAAAATTTGAATACAAGCAAAGTAGAGGAAGTGATCATTTTGGACTCTGAAAGCGATGGGGAAGAGTCCATGTCCAGAAGTGATTTTTTTTTTTTTCCCTCGTGAATTTATTTATTGCAACTGAACATATACAATCATACACTTCATCTAGCAATATTACATTTCATAATAAATTAAATCACGGTAAAGGTAGGTTGCGCTGGGCCTTTCTACTTCCAGCAACACAGCTCCACAGATTTTCGGCGACTTACCTCGATCTTATTCTTTCAGGTTTTATAGGGTTTTTCCGTAGCCTCTTCTTCTTGATTTTGGTTTATTATTCTGCGAATAATACACCTATGTATTCGCTCAGCAAAAAATTTTTATAACACCCCCTCAAAATTTTTTCTTTTCCATTTCAAGGTGAGCAGATTCTAAAAATGCAATGTCCGTCCGCCGTACGCCGTATCACGTGTAGAAGCTTCATTTTCGGTCTAAAAAAATCGTTCTTTCGCATGAATGCTCCATTTGGGCCCTAGTTGTGTCCCGAAACTTTTCAGCCCGATCGGAATATACCCAGGGATGTTATGAATGAAAATGTGTATAAAAATAGGTACTTTTTGTGTTTTAGTAACATAGTAGTTGTTTATGCACATTGAACCTGTCTTATCGCACTAGTAGTAAGGGATGTCGCGTTGATGACCGCCCCCCCTCCCCGCCAGCTAGTCTCGGAAACGAGCCCACATCGTCATTACGTCACCTGTGCGAGTTGTGGAACGTGCCCCCGTCTGCCTCCCTCGAAACCCTCTTGAAATACCGGGAAAAGACCCGAAAACGCCCATCCGTCAACCCTCTCCACCTCCGTGGCCACGGAAGACACCCCGCGGGAAACTACAGGTGAGTGACATTTTCATCCCAATTAATACTGGTGCGATTAATCTGTTATACCTACCAAATTTAACAATCAAACGAATCAGCCCTTGGTGCAGCTTTTACAGTCCTCTGCCACTATTCTTTCGTTTCTTTAGAACGTCAGGGATAAAAAATCTCAAAATACCGAGATTTTACCTTTTACGCTCGACATTGGTCCTTGCGGAGCCCGATTCAAGTAACTTGTAGATTTGGTAAATTTTATTTCATATTAGGTTGAGGGGGCAACGAACGTAACTGTAGCCAAGTTATCGACACCTGTTGAGTTATGAATCTGTTGAGTACACCAGCTTGTGAGACCATAACAAGGTTGACCCTTGAAACTGTCTAGGTACGAGTATTTCTGTGAAACTGTTATCAACCGGCTGTTATTGACGAAACAAACCTGATCTTGATTCTTGATTTCATTGCATTTTCCTGCTATCTGAATCCTGTTAGCGAATTTTCGAAGAAAAGGAAGCTATTGTTCTCGGTCCAAAATTTTTAAAACTCGAATTTCCGAAAGATTTTTATACCAAAATCCGTTTCAGACCATCCTGAATTCACTGCCGAAAGACACCAAAAATTATATGTATATATAGATATATATATATATTTATATATATATATTTATATATATATTTATATATATATTTATATATTTATATATTTATATATGTATGTGTCATTCCAGACGATAACTCTCGAAAGAATTGAGATAAAAAGTTCAAATTTGCACGAAAAATCTGTCTTGGCAATTGACAGGCTAAGTTCGAAGATGGGCAGAATCGGGTCACTCTAAGGGGGAGTTTTGGGGAATTTTAGGGGGGGAAAATTACCCATAAATTCCCAAAATGAAAAAGTCTGACAAGTGACACCTCATTTTAAAGGTTTTTGTACGCTGATCACGATGGTGAAATGAGAATTGCGATATCTCATTCCATTCTCAAACTGGAGCACTTTGAAGATGAAGGAACGTGGTTATTTCTTGAGATGTTCTTCCTGGTTCGTCTGCTCTATTCTGATAACGGAATGGGATATCGCAATTCTGACTTCACCATCGTGTTCAGCGTTGGAAAATCTACAAACCGAGGTGTTACTCGGCAAAAAATGGAACAAAAAATTTGTTACGTATCCAATACCTACTCTTCTGGTATTCAAAACATTTTTGATTTCCCCCTCCCCCTCCTTCCACCCCAAATTTTACTTTGCGTAAAACTACTCCTGTTTTAATTTTGTATGGTATCAAGTTGGGAAAACATTGGCCGAAAATTAATTTTCAGAAAATTTTAGGCGGAGGAGGAAGATGCCGAAAACTTCGAAAATTCGCTCTTATAGCCATGCTGCATGACTGTGGTTTTTGTTGTCCTTCTTCTGTCCTCTAACGAACGCTATTTCGTGAGGAAGCGAAATCAAATCAGTAGGCACTACCTTGTGAGCCTTGTTTATTAGCCTCTACCTATGTTTACCACTGGAGTTATGGTTTCAAAACAGTAGGTGGTGTCAACTAGAATAACTTGTACGCTGCCGGTTGTTCTGGCTCGTCACTGTCCTGTAGGTAGGTATAATTCACGCACTGTACGCGAACTAGTAAGCAGCCTTCAAATAATTTGTTATAATAATAAATGAAGATTTTAGAATAAAATTCAATCGTTAATACGCGCTTGATTAATTTGTGGTTGCTGTTCAACTTCGTTGCTGACCAAGCTATCAGTCGACTCGGCAGGGTAGCCCGTCCACCTGTCGCTTGTTAGCACGAAATTCCCGTTGTCAGCCACACACGCCGTGATAACAATTTAGGTTGCTTACGTTCTGTAGTGGTAGCGCTTGTCTGCCCACTTTGACCGGGGTATTATTTGTGTTTGTGCCTTTCACCTGGTCGGTTTGCTGTTCAACGGTGCAGATAATAGAATTGTATTTATTGTAGTGGATTTCATCTATTTACACCTAGTAAAAGGGCAGTGACGTGTTCGACGGGGGACAGTGACGTGAAAATTAATAATACGTACGACCTTCTTGCTTCGTTGTCGATGGTTGTAACTATCTACCTTGTTCCTTTACTTGTTTATTGTTGTTGATATTTCGACTGAAGTCAGGGTTTTTATACGTATCGAATATATGAGGCGCTCAGAACCAGAAGGGCGAACTCGAAAAAAGTCGATTTTTTTTTTTTTTAGAATCCGTTTCTATAGGTCCTTTACTACCCATGGCTACATTCACAAAACCGCAGTTCGCCCTTCTGGTTGTGAAAATGTACTGCAAAAGAAACGGGGAGCCTTCAAAATCATACGAAACTACTGAATCTGTTAAGAGCCATAAGGGCGAACTGAGCGCGCTGGCTCCCCCCTCTACCCACATTGCGAGGTCACCCCTCCGTTCTCCTACTTGGAGCTTCTGTGAACCACAGGACATAGTTTTCATTCGTCGTCATTTTTTGTGTGTGTTTGAACATTTTATTGATAGATAGATAAAATTTAAAGATGGGAAAATTTTTTCGTACACCAAGAATTACAAAGCCGGTTTTTTTATTCATAAATCCTACAATCTGGACTCCGCAAAAGTTGCAATAATACTACAAAAGGGTAAGGGGCAAATATACGATCCTCAGAAATTTGACCTTTCACGTGTAGGTTTGGAACAGTTGTACACTGCTCCAGTACCCATTACTTCGGCCAAATTGCAAGACATCAAAGCCCTAGCTGAATTCGTTCCCCTGCCATGGATAACCTATTTTTTGAAAATTTTTGAAGATCAACCAGGAGCTTCAGTAGATAACAATGAGGAAGCTGAACCTAATGAAGATGATGATTTATTAGATTACGCTTGAGGTAATGACGGTTGGTTGGTGCTCTGAGTGGATCGTGCAAAGCTTTGACATTTTTACTTTTTTTTTCATCTTTGTTTTTCAATGTGGTTAGCGGTTGGCTTTTCCAATTGTAAATTTTTTTATTATCTTTGTTTTTGATTGCGGTTAGTGGTTTTCTGAAATTTGATGTTGGCATTAAATACTTGAATGAGTTTCAGTTTTCCATCTTTTGTTCATGTATTTAACCTGACATAAACAAGATAAGCACGTAATACTAGGTAAGTATGTAGCATGAGCACCTACCTAATTAGAAGGTAAGAATAAAGAGTTAGGTGCCCTGGCTTCAAATATTAATAGCATTGCAGGGAAAGATATGGGATCAACAGAGAAGAGTAGGTAGGTACTACATGAAAATTCGGAAACATGATTCTAATAATATAGGTACCAATCTACCTAATCATTATGATGATAAAACAATAATTGGCAACCCCAAGTACGCCCTTCTGGCACTTACTAACAAACAGATAAGAAGTTCGCCCTTCTGGTCAATAAAATGTTTGAAGGCGAATTTCTCAAATCGCAATTCTGAAGTTCGCCCTTCTGGTTCTGAGGCCCTCATATATTCACTGTTATTTATATTCGTCTACATATTGCTAGTTTATTCCGTATATTTTTGAATTAGCTACCTACTTACTTTATCATTGTAATAAATTATTAGGTATCGATCATGCCTGCGATTGATGAGCATAGATTTCTCCTCAAATCGCTGTTAGAACGAGTGATTCGTATCGAAAAGGTTGCAAAGGATGTTGAATCGGCACCGACTTGTAAAAATAAGAATTTATTGAAAGTAATGGCAGAGAAGTTAGATGATTATCATACGCAGTTTATGAGTACTCTTCAGAAAGTAGTAGCATATAATTTCAAGAATGGCATAGAGGAGGACTTGTCCCCAGAAATAGTCAAGTTTGAGGACCCGTACTATAGTGTTCAGGCGGTTATGGCAGCGGCATTTCCCCTTGATCATCGCCAATCGCTTGATGTTTCCACTGGTAATTCGGCCTCAGGTGGGAATATACAGATTCAGTTGCCGAAAATCAAGTTGCCGGAATTCAGTGGTGAAATCAGGTCATGGCAATCGTTTTCTGAACTCTTTCTTGCTACAGTTGAGGCTAATTCCCAGTTGAGTGATGTTCAGAAACATATGTACTTGCGATCGGCGCTTTCTGGTGAGGCATTGTCACTCGTTGCGTATCTACCCCTTACTGGACCCAATTTCAAGGTTTGTTGGGATACCTTGAAGAAGCAGTATGATAACATCCACTTACAGACATTTGCTCATTTGGAGACATTGTATTCCCTTCCTAGCACGTCACAGAACCCTTCACACATTCGTAATTTCGCTAGTCAGATCACTGAGTCCACTGGAGCTCTGGGTGCACTTGGGTACGACGTTGAAGGGTGGGCGGTCCCGATCCTGTTCATTTGCTGCAAGAAGCTTAATGGTAAACTTCGCGAGGACTGGGAGCGCCATCTGTTGACTGCACCGGACCCATCCATCAAACAGTTTACTTGGTTCCTTCAAGAGCAGGCTCGGGTGTTGGAAGCATCCCGCTCTACCAGTGACTATGTGACAGTGAAGAAATCACCAGCCAAGCAACCAGCATCCAAGGGAGCTACGACCTTGATGTTTGGTGCTAATCATAACACGGATTGCTGTCCGAAATGCAACAAGGCTCATGTATTGGACCAGTGTGGGGTGTTCCGTCAGACTGATGTGCATCAGCGACTCGCCTTTGTCAGAGAAAATCGGTTGTGTCTGCTTTGTCTTGTCCGTGGGCACTTTGTGGGGGCCTGCACCAGAAATGGCGGCTGCAAGTACTGCCCAGGTAGACACCATTCCCTCCTGCACATCAGACGTCCAGAGTCTACCAACGAGGCAGCGCAGTCAGCTGCGCCTCCCAATGATGGTCGGCAGAGGTCTGCTTTGTCAATGCCAATCTACACCTCTGGTAAGAGTGGACAGGTGCTGTTAGCAACAGCTATGGCTCAGGTGTCAGATGCAAGAGGTAGTTATCGCAGTGTTCGTGTTTTGATTGATCCTGCTAGCCAAGCAACCTTTGTAACAAGATCTTGTGCATCTAGGTTAGGCCTTAGGATTTCTGCAACGGAGGTTCCAGTTTTGGGTATGGGTCAAGTTTCGTTGGGGGTTTGTCGACACATCGCGCACTGTAGTTTTCGCCCTGTGCAATCAGTTGAGCTTCAGGTTGATGCGTTGGTGGTTGACCACATAACTCGTGCCCCTACTGAATGGGTCAACCCACTACCTGCGGAGCGGCTTCGTGGAGTTCAACTGGCGGACCCAGACTACAATAAGCCTGCTGCTGTGGACATGCTGCTTGGTGCAGAGTGGTTTGGCTGCATCATATTGGAAAAACCTATCCAAGGCCAACCAGGTACTCCTAGTCTGCTCAGGAGCATATGGGGATATTGTGTCGTCGGGCGTCATCAGAGGGCGGCTGCAGCTGTGCAGAGCTTGTGTGTAGCAGCCACTGATGAGCCGCCATCCACTGATGCGCTCATTCAGCGATTTTGGGAGCTTGAAGAGCCACCTAGAAAGGAAATTTTGTCACCTGAAGACCAAGCTTGCTGTGACCTGTATGATTCTACTGTCTCGCGCTCGTCTTCTGGTCGTTATGTTGTGGCACTGCCGTTCAGGACAGATCACGAACCACTGGGTGATAGCCGGCAGGGTGCTTTGAGTCGCTTCTTGATGTTGGAGAAACGTCTGCGTCGGAATCCAGCTCTGAACACTCACTATCAAGAATTTATGAGAGATTATTTGAATCAGGGTCACATGCGGGTGGCTCCCCCTCCTCCCAAGCCCTTTGTTGGTTATTATATACCTCACCATTGTATTTTCGGGCAGAATCCTGATGGTACAATTGCAAAGTTTCGTGTTGTCTTCGATTCCTCTATGAGTACAAAAAATGGACCCTCACTCAACCAGGTTCTTCACAAGGGACCAAAGCTTCAAGCTGATATCTTGGACATTCTTCTGCGCTTCCGGTTGCACGAGGTCGTGCTGGTGACTGACATCAGGCAAATGTACCGCAACATAGCCCTGCATGATGATCACCATGATTTTCAGAGGATACTGTGGCAATTCTCACCTGAGCAGTCCATCAGGGAGTATCGTCTGTCAACAGTGACCTATGGTGTGTCATCTTCTCCATTCCTAGCTATCAGGACCCTACATCAGCTGGTGGAGGATGAAGGACAGCCCTTTCCCAGAGCATCTGAGGCCCTGTTGCATGACACGTACATGGATGATGTCATAAAATCTGTCTCATCAGTGGATGAGGCCATTCAATTGAAGTCTGAGCTGGAGCAGCTGTTGGGGAAGGCAGGCTTTGAGTTACGCAAATGGATGAGTAATCGTGGGGAAGTTCTGAGGTCTGTTCCTCCTGAACACTGTGCTGTGTCTGCTGAATCCCTTTCATTTGATGGCAAAGGGGAACCATCTGCAAAAATCCTGGGCTTAGTTTGGACGCCTAAGGCGGATTTGTTCTCCTACAACATTTCAGAGGCACCAGCTTCGGTCACCAAATGCTCGATTATGTCCGATATTGCCAAGCTCTTTGATCCTGTGGGCTTTGTGTCACCTGTTGTATTCATGGGAAAGTGCTTGATTAGGAGGCTGTGGCAGCTGGGGATCGGCTGGGATGATTCACCACCTGAAGATGTCCGTGAGTCCTGGAATCGTTTTAGAGAAGAGCTGAGTGCTCTTGAACAGTTCTCTCTTCCGCGCTGGGTACAGCTCGACAACCACCAGTCAATGGAATTGCACGGGTTTGCTGACAGCTCCGAGCAGGGCGTATCTCAGATGCCAGCATCCTTCTGGGGAAACCAATGTCTCTCTCATGATGGCCAAGTCCAAGGTAGCCCCGGTCAATGGACACACCCTGCCTCGACTTGAACTTTGTGGAATCGAGTTGGTTACTCGATTGCTGGACCATGTCTCTCGCATCCTGTTGCCGTTTGGGCAACCATCCATTACTGTCTGGAGTGACTCAACTGTTGCATTGCTCTGGGTGAAGAACTCGCCGCATCGATGGAAGACATTCGTCGCCAATCGGGTTAGCGCCTGTCAACGAAGAGTACCACCGGATTGTTATTGACATGTTCCAACCGGTTGTAATCCAGCCGACTGTGCCAGCCGTGGGGTATTCCCCCAGGAGTTGGTGAATAATCACCTTTGGCTTTCAGGCCCCTCTTGGCTTGCCTTGCCTGAGGAAAACTGGCCATGTCTGCAGTTGTTCGAGCCACCAGATGTGGATGGGATTGAGGCACGGGTGGTATGTCATGTTGGGCTTGGACAGGGAAGGGTCGCACACTCGCCGGTCAATATTTTTGATAGATTTTCGTCATTAACCCGACTGCTTAGTGCTGTTGCTTGGTACCGGCGATTCTGGAACAATCGGGTTCTCCATCGAATCCGGGGTCTGCCACTCAGGATGGGATCTCTGACTATGTCTGACCTCCGTGAGGCGATGTCTGCCTGTTGTCGGTGGGTGCAGCAGATTGCATTTGGTAATGACATCACCGCACTAAAGGAAGGCCGCAATGCCACTAAACCACTGCGCAAGCTGAACCCCTTTCTAGAGAACCGAGGGCTTTTAAGAGTTGGTGGTCGCCTGCGGCATTCTGGGTTGCCTTATGACCAGAGGTTCCCGGTGTTATTGCCTAAGGCACATGAGTTCACTAACTTGATTATTGACCATTTTCACCATCTCTATCTTCATCCTGGGCTGTCTAACTTACACTCGATAATTCGCCGTCACTTCTGGATACTCTCAGCCAGATCAGCCATATCTGCTCGAGTGTCTAGGTGTGTCAAGTGCTTTCGCTCTAATCCAAAATCGATTCAGCCAGTGATGGGTGATTTGCCGGCCAGTCGTCTCACGCCTGGAAAGGCCTTTGAAGTTACGGGTGTGGATTATGGTGGCCCGTTCCAAATTAAAATGAATCGAGTTCGGAAGGCGGCCATTCTCAAGGCGTATGTGTGTCTTTTTGTGTGCTTCACCACCAAAGCAATCCACCTAGAGCTGGCTTCTAGTTTGTCAACTGAAGCATTTATGGCTGCACTGAAGCGCTTCATTGCACGTAGAGGTTCTGTCACCACTATTCATAGTGATTGTGGGACCAACTTCATCGGCGCTAAGAACAGGATGGAAGGTTGGAAAGAGGTTGTGCAGTCCGATCAGTTCAATGACACTGCCACCCGGCAGCTTGCTGCACGAGGGATTGAGTGGAAATTGAATCCGCCTGCCAGCCCTCATTTTGGGGGGCTTTGGGAGTCAGGCATTAAGTCCACAAAGCAATTGTTAGCTCGAGTGATTGGCGGTCAGATTCTTACGTACGAGGAGTTTTACACAGTGCTGGTGCAGGTGGAGGCTACGTTGAACTCTCGTCCACTGATGCCACTGTCGTCTGATCCAGGCGATCTGCAGGCGCTCACCCCGGCACATTTTTTGATGATGGGGCCCCCCGGTGCTCTGTTTGAGGAACCACCGCCTCCTGTAGAAGTCAGCCCTCGTGATCGATGGACACTGCTGCGCCAACTCGTCACTTCCTTTTGGAAGAAATGGTCATCACACTACTTGAATACACTCCAGCAAAGAACTAAGTGGAGTCGCAAGGTGCCAAATCTGGAAGAAGGTATGATGGTCATTCTGAAGGAGCAGAACCAACCCCCACTTCACTGGAAGCTTGGACGGATCATCCAGTTGCACCCTGGCTCGGATGGTGTGGTGCGAGTTGTGGATGTGAAAACAGCTGCTGGTGTTTACCGTCGATCCGTTGTACACCTCTGCCCTTTGCCAGAACAATATTAGCTCCATTTTTGAGGCCACACATGTATAGATCCTTCCTTCCTCCTCCGTTGGGCTATCCTTTCTTTGCTTTAAGTCTTCGCCATAGCCCCGGCCGAAGTGAAGTTAATATATCCTAATCCATTCCTTGCTACTTCTCAATCGTTTCTCTGTATTTTATGCTGTGTGTGCCTTAAATATCAAGTGTATTGTTGTATTTTCGTTTTTCAATTTTGTTACAAATGTATCTATACCTACTAACTTGTTTGTTTGTTTTCCATACTTAGTAATCTAGTTGAAGTTGTTATTGCCACTTGCTGTCTAGGTTCTCACAAGCTGGGTGTTCTGGGCTCTAGTTGCAATTTTCCTGAAATTTAGGAATGTATTCCTAGGTGGGCGGGATGTTTATGCACATTGAACCTGTCTTATCGCACTAGTAGTAAGGGATGTCGCGTTGATGACCGCCCCCCCTCCCCGCCAGCTAGTCTCGGAAACGAGCCCACATCGTCATTACGTCACCTGTGCGAGTTGTGGAACGTGCCCCCGTCTGCCTCCCTCGAAACCCTCTTGAAATACCGGGAAAAGACCCGAAAACGCCCATCCGTCAACCCTCTCCACCTCCGTGGCCACGGAAGACACCCCGCGGGAAACTACAGGTGAGTGACATTTTCATCCCAATTAATACTGGTGCGATTAATCTGTTATACCTACCAAATTTAACAATCAAACGAATCAGCCCTTGGTGCAGCTTTTACAGTCCTCTGCCACTATTCTTTCGTTTCTTTAGAACGTCAGGGATAAAAAATCTCAAAATACCGAGATTTTACCTTTTACGCTCGACAGTAGTAAAATGAGCTTTTGAGGTATCGTTTTCCATGTTTTTGGGGACGAGAAGACCGAATATGAAGTCAATTTTGACCAAGGAGTGGAAAATTGAGATTGTACCAGATGTTCAGCTCCCAAAATTGATTTTTTATGAGTCAAAAACCTGCGAAATCTTCTGAAATCACCATCAATTTGTATAATAACTCTAGAAAAAGTGTCAACACGTGGATCAAGCCGATTACAATATCAGTAGTACAATCAATGATCAAAGGTAATTTGAAAAAAAAAAAAAAGGAGCGTAGTACCTACCTAATTCAAGTTTTGGGGGGCCAATAGTTGTGGAAACCACCAGAAATAGCTATTTCAATTATTTTACATGAAAGAAACAATAAATAAACAGCCAGCATTTCTGTAGACCAATAAAATAATAGAATAATAAACCCATGTGACAAGGACTTTGCAGCGTTTTTAGTATTTTCATTTGGTGATCAGTGTAAGAATCCTAGTGCCGAATTGGGATCCCACAGAGGCAGAGCTAAAAGCGAAGTCTTCGTCCCTTCTTCCCCCTCCATTTTACACTCCCCCTATCCACCATTCTAATCTCTTTGGTTGGCACATGCCACCTCAGTGTCGTGATTTTGGTTGGGGGTGCTACTGGCCTTCCTTTCCCGCGCCCCCTTAATATGCATTTCTGAAATCACTCTCATTACTTTTGGAATACATCTCCTAGTATTGGGATATGTTCAGTACTTTATATTTGCTTTGAGAGCGCTTGTTTCAACAGAAGGTGAGCTGGATATGGGGTATTAGCTGCCACTGTTTTTTATTTTCCCAAGACCGTCCCTAGTAACATTCCTTTGAACCTTTGTTCCTGGAATGTTACAACTCACTCAGGATGCAAAACGCCCAGCACAGCTTTCGGCTTGCTTAGCCTTAATGGACATGGTGCAAATCCCACCAAATCCTCTGTGGATTTACTACCAGCTCTCCCTGGCGTAGTGTGGATGTGCCTTGAGGCAATTTGTTTAAACTAGTTTTCTATGTGTAGGTAGTTAGGATAGCAATAAAATTATTATCATTTTGCCAGAGAATGGCTTGTACGATTGTGTATCATCTTGGATGTATCTGTCTTAATAATTCTGTTGTAGATGACCTAAATGGTGATAAGAACGTTCCCTGCGTAGTAGATGCACAAAATATGATGATGATTAATTCGAAAAGTCATCCAGTGTCAGAAAATTTGAATACAAGCAAAGTAGAGGAAGTGATCATTTTGGACTCTGAAAGCGATGGGGAAGAGTCCATGTCCAGAAGTGATGATCAAGATATAATTATGTTAGGATCTGACGGTGAAGTAGAGGAGCCAGTTTCTGATAAGCCGCACCAATCTGACCAACAAGATCCAACAGACAGCGTTCCGAACTCAGAAGGGAAAGATGAAGATTGCGAGCCCAAACATGACCAAGAAGATTCACATGATGTGATAGTTTTCAATTCCGAAAGTGACCAAGATCCTGAGTCTGAATTCGAGGATTCACTAGGAGAGGTTGAAATTTAAAATACTCCCTTTAATCATTTTCATTTTTTGTCAACTTAGAACATGAGCAAGTATTATTCTATCAGATTGAGGCATTCAAATGGAAATGAAGTCGCAAAATAGTAACTCTGTAAATTTTGTGGTATCACTAAAGTCATACCAAAAATTATTTTGAGCTTTCCTACCACAAATTGATGAAAGACTCCTAACCCCCCCCCCCCCCCCCCCGTTCCTATAATCTGGATGCACCTTTAGCATATCACTGCAGTTATCCTGTATCCCAGCGCTGCCCATATATAATTTTGCTGATAATATGTATGACATGCTCACCACTCCTGTGTTTTGTTGATAATTTTATTTCTGTGTTATGCTATGTTCATTAGTGAACTTTTGGAGAAAAAAAATTGAGCTACTGCAATGGACCCAAAAGTTATCAGTATTTACATGGATCTTTCAAACGTTTTTTGGTCTCTTTCCGTTTCAGGGCATTCTGAATCGAACCGTAGATTTTAGTAAATATTTGTAGGTTATTTGAACATTTAATACTGGGAATAAAATAATAAAACAATGCCATCAGCCGTCCTCCCTACTCCACTAGCTGCGCCTGGCCTCAGACTTCCCAAGGCTTGGGGCAGTCTCTTGTCCATGCACCTCGCCTCAGACTCCCCAAGGCTCGGGGTAGTCCCTTGTCTAACTTGGTACCGTTAGTTAGTTCTATCGAGAAATTATGGAATCTGTGAGTTGGCTAGGCTGTAGCGGTTATAAACTACTCGTGTTTGGAAAATCAAAGGTTTTTTTAAACTTCTCTATGATCTAACATTTCTAGCACAGTCGGTAGGACCTTCAATTTTGTACTGCAGACAAAAAACGATTGAAACAAATTTCATGGTTTCTGTACGTTTTTTTGTAAATTTCATTAATTTTAAGTTGTATTTTCTTAAATACAACTCACCAACTGGTGAAGGAGAAATTATTTCTTTAGATTATTTTTTACTCAAACATCCATTTCATATGACCCATAGTAAAAGTTAGTAGTAGTTTGTTTTAATGACCCACTCGTTACTTACCAGGAAAATTATTACTGTGAATTTTCAATAGATACAGATGAAAATACAGTGATGAACTGTAGCTACTATAATCATTGAAACTGACATCATATTAATTGTCTGTCTTTGCGTTATTAGGTTGAGGAGGTGGAAGAGGAGGAAGAAGAGAGTGTGGATGATAGTTATGATGAGGAGAGTGATCAGGAAGAAGAAACTGTAAAGGAGGATACAAATGGGCAAGAGAACAGCAATGATGAGGATTCTGTGGTGAAGGAAATAAGGAAAAGGCGAGAGATGTCAGAAAACAAGCCGAATGCTGAAGTAGATACAACCATGGCACTGGATGTGAAATTCAGTCCTACCAAGCTGGAAATAGCGTTGTCATTTAATGATGCGTTGAAACTGTGAGTAGATCTGGACTGATTTCCTATAGTTTAATTAGTAATCTCTGATCTTAAGTACTTTAAAGTAGCATGCAGGTACTTTCCTCCACTTCAACACCTTTCTTGACTGGTAGCATTTATATATATATATATATGTTACCCCCGCACTTCCACCTTTTTGCTGCCTCAGCATCCCAAGGCTATAAATACGAGCGCCCAAGCCCTCAGCAGGCAGTCTTGTCGTCTAACCTCTCGTGGAACGTTACTCTGCCCGTTTGTACACCGATTTCGTATCAAGTCTTGTGAATCAATTAAAGTTACTTTTTTAAAAGCTGTTTTAGTGAACTCATAACATAACTGGCGCAGTTGCTGTAGGACGTTCCCCGCTCGCGTTTTGGAGTGAATATCGGAAACGTGAACGTTCTTCTCAAAGAATAAGGGAACGCCGAACCCTGAACTCCTACGGAATTTTCGCGAGTGCCATCCGCGAAAGGAGGTACGTACATCTGCGAATAAGATCATCCACGCTCGATGAGACTCCCGAAACGGTGATGGTCACCCTGTGCGGACTATTGTAAGTGAAAGCGAATATTTTACATACACCGCCACATCATCGTCTCGGTTAGATTTAGAGGAGTCCCTGCCCTGGACCCGCATTAGACTTAGAGGAGTCCCTGCCCTGGACCCGCATTACACTTAGAGGAGTCCCTGCCCTGGACTGGACCCCCATTAGACTTAGAGGAGTCCCCGCCCTGGACCCAACATCAAGATCATCAATTAATCATCAATTTATAGTAATTGTCAATTTACTTGACATAATTATTTACATTCAACATTCAATTTAGTTGGTGATTTAATTATATTGACGTCATTCATTGACCTCAGCTACAAGTTTGCCTTCAAGTAGTTCAACATCTCAATTCAACATTCCGAAACATAAGGGAAGCAAAAACACCAATACAAGTAGTTTCTGGGACTGGCATTACCTTTGTCACCTGCATAGGAACGTGGACAACATGGACCCATCAGCTATCCCACTACCTCTTGGCAACTCACCCCCAAATGCTGCACAAATGGTGCAACAGGCTTTGAACCCCCTGTTAAACCCAATCCTAGAAGAAATCGATCCCCAAGGTGTGTCAGGATCAAATCCCTCGGCTCATCAACACCAGCAAAATCCTCAGCAACAGGGACCTCCAGAATTTAGGCATGACTATGAACGTTTGATTTCCCAATTTAATGGTGAACCATTAGTTCTGGCTAAGTATCTTCGTCAATGTGACAAAGTATACATACGGTTCTTTGACAGGAACAATTTAGATAATTTTCAGAACGATGTTCTCATGGGTGTATTCCTTTCGAAATTAGGTCCATCAGTGGCGAACAAAATCTTTGTAAACATTGTAGAAACATACCCACAACGACGTCAGACACTCCTACAAACTTATTCAGACAAAAGAGATACTTACACCCTCATGTTGGAGCTCAGTAAAATGAGGCAAACCAATAATGAAGATTGTTTCAGCTTCCATGAAAGAGTAAGCCACATATTAAATCCTCAAATTGCGTGCATTCAGGTACATTTAGCGGGCAAGGCCCCGACCTTGATCCAATACATGCAGACTTTGGCCCTTCGGGTATTCCTACACGGAATATCGGAACCGCTAGGGAGCTTGTTGTGGACCTAGGCTCCAAATAACCTTGGAGATGCATTATCTATGCTAATCAACGATTTTAATTTAAAACCCTGACAAACGCAGGCCACACAGATAAGGCAAGGTCCTCAGCCCACGCCACGTCCGGTCGGCTATCCACAGCTGATACGGCCGCCGAATCCGAGACCACCTGCATTTCAGCAATACCAGCAGTTTGTCCCCCGACCCCCATTCCCATCGGTTCAATACCAACCAAGACCTTTTGTCCCCAACAATAATTTTGGTCCCAAAAATCTGCAAAATTTAGCGAGACCACCTAATTTCCGAAGGAACGCCCCCAATAATTATCCGCGACCACCCTCTTGGAATCAACAGAATCCAAAAACATCCGGATCCCAATTCAAGGAGGAACCTATGTCCATTTCGACTCGGAATTCCAATTTCAATTTAATAACCCCGGCCGATAATCACGACACTACCTCCACTGAAACCACCAACGAACAGACGGACTACCAACTGGAACCAATGCCTACCTAGATGTTTAAGACCAAACATACGACTACAATCAAGTCGACCAGTTGACCAATGACATGGGAAACCATTTATCACTCGAGTCGTCCCCCCAAACCCAAAATCCCGGTGATTTTTTAGAGGTGACCAGCCTCCAGAAATCATCGATCTCATGAACCTGCCAACGAATACAAATTCACTCGCCTACGTTACCATGACAAATCCGAATTTAAAAATCCTAATAGATACAGGCAGCTCGCGCAGCTTCATAAATCCCGAAGTAGCTCATACCTTTTTCCGCATGAAAATCCAACCAGACTCAGGTTTAATCCGCACGGCCCATGGTATGTCAGAAATTAGCAAACGCACATTAGTACCATGTGGAGATCTGTTTAAATTTCCTAGACTCAACCTCCCTTTCAGCATATTCAAGTTTCACGACCATTTCGATCTGTTATTAGGCCTAGACTATTTGCAATATCTAAAAGCCAATGTCGACTTAAATGAAAATATTTTGAAGATTCCACATGTTGCACTTCAATTACAATTCACGAATTCGGGGACTCAATCATCAAACTCCCTGTCTGAATCATTCCACATAGATGCTAGGTCAATCCAACAAATTAAATTAAAAATTGATAACCTCGAAAATGGGAAAGCTATAGTTCCTTATACAAGGCTGGGTAGGGTAGAGATACCTCACTGCATTGTCAACGTGCATGATTCGTATGCCTTTGTTCACGCCACGAACACTGCAGAATACCCCATCACAGCGACTATTTCTCCCATCATTGTGGAACCAGTTCTAGACCGTCTCTACCGAAAATCCCACGCAAACTTCTTTTCAAAAACGCGAAAAAGCTACAGTTGATTTGGAAAAACTTAGATTTGACCATTTGAACGACCTCGAAAAACGGGATATCGTAAAAATCGTGAAGGAATTTCCCGATCTTTTCCAAAACAACAACAAACCGCTTACGTTCACTAACCAGGTCAAACATCACATCCGAACTTCAGATGAGATCCCTGTCTACGTCAAGCCATCCCAGCATCCCAGCATCTAGAGAGACGAAGTCAAGAATCAAATCAACAGTATGCTCGATCAAAAAATCATCAGACACTCAAATTCCCCATATAACGCACCCCTGTGGGTCGTCCCCATAAAATTAGACGCATCCGGCAAACCTAAATATCGATTGGTGATCGATTACAGAAAGTTGAATGAAAAAACAATCGATGACAAATTTCCCCTCCCAAATATCACTGATTTGCTGGACAAACTCGGTAGGTGTCAGTACTTTACGACATTAGATTTGGCTTCGGGTTTCCATCAGATAGAACTCGATGAACCATCAATACCAAAAACAGCATTATCCACAGAGACTGGTCATTATGAGTTTTTGCGCACACCATTTGGACTCAAGAATGCACCTCCTGTATTCCAGAGACTAATGAATAGTGTCCTCAGGGGATTACAGAACGAGATATATCTGGTCTACTTGGACGATGTTTTAATCAATAGCGTAAGCTTGGAAGAACATTGCGATAGACTACGACAGAATTTTAGAAAATTTAGGGCCTCAAATTTAAAGATCCAATTAGATAGAACCGAATTTCTTCGGAAGGAAATCAGCTTTCTAGGCCACGTAGTCACACCAGAAGGTGTCAAACCCAACCCTCTAAAAATCGGAGCAATCTCCAAATTTCCCATTCCAAAAACACGTAAAGAGATCAAACAATTTCTGGGACTGTTTGGTTATTACAGGAAATTCATTAACAACTTCGCCAAATTAACTAAACCACTAACCTGTTGTTTGAAAAAGAACGCAGTGATAAGATACAATAGTCCCGAATACCAAGAATGCTTTGAGACGTGCAAAAATTTGCTAACGAACGACCCTATACTGCAATACCCGGATTTCAGCAAGGAATTCATTGTAACGTGCGACGCAAGTGATGTAGCCCTTGTGCTGTTCTGAGTCAGTTATCTAACGGATCGGACTTACCAGTAGCCTTCGCAAGCCGTACGTTGAACGATTCGGAGCGTAAATTAGCCACCATTGAAAAGGAACTCCTAGCCATACTATTTGCTCTTAAAAACTTCCGCCCTTACGTTTTTGGACGAAAATTTACCCTGTATACAGACCACAGACCAATGCAATGGCTGATTAGCCTCAAAGATTGTTCCTCAAAATTATTCCGTTGGAAACTCAAACTCAGTGATTACAATTTTGTAATCAAATATAAACCCGGTTCTTCAAACCATGTCGCCGATGCATTGTCTCGCATTGAATTAAACAATAATGATTCAAGTAACCCCGGCCCTTCTACCAGTAACCTACCAAATTCACCTGACCCCATAGACATAGACAAAATTTTGGAGACCATAAGCGGTAACGAACCTCTACCGGACTTGAATGATCCAGAAACTCGTCAATTAATGGAACTACTGGATGACACCCTAAACGGTTCAGTAATCGCGAACCCCACTTTGCGCGACCCAGACTTCAACTCAGATTCCGACTCAAACGCCACTGTGCATTCCAACGCAGAAGGTAATACGATTCTGACCATACCCATCTCTGAAAGTGCCGTTAACCATGGCCTGCATCAATTCATAATACAAGAAGCAACCAGTATGCCAAAACCAGTAAGAATCTCAAAACCCTTTGGCAACAAAACAAGAATAACAATAGAACTTGAGAAAAGAAACTTTCAAAGGGACGTTGTCAGTTTTGTAAAAGAATACATACAACCTGATGCCAGTTATTCCGTTTATTTTCAAAATGATGATACCAGAGAACTTTATCAAAAATTCACCACGACCATGATGTCAACTTTTAGAGAATCAAACATTCAGATGACCAGATGCTCCAAACTTGTTATAGACATAGAAGACGAAGAGGAACAGACAGAAATCATATCGAATTATCATGTTGGTAAAACAAATCATAGGGGAACGTCAGAAACATACGAGAAAATCAAACGACTATATTTTTGGCCAAATTTAAGAAAGTCCGTTCAAAACTTCATTAACCGATGTGAAGCGTGCCTAGTGACGAAATATGATCGCAATCCGATCAAACCAAAATTCAATCTCACACCAACTCCGTCGCGACCATTCGAAACCATACACATAGACAAGTTCACATTGGAAGGCAGCAAGTTCCTAACCATTATTGACTCATTCTCTAAATATGCTCAAGCTTATTACCTGACGTCAAACAATAGCTTAGACGTCGTCAAAAACCTGCTTACCTTTTTTGGGCACCATGGTCTTCCCAAAACAATAATTTCGGACAACGCAGCAGAACTCGATTCTTCACTAATCAAAGAACTCTTAACCCTCCACAAAATAAACGCCCATTTTATCAGCAGTCAAAACCCCAATAGCAACGGTGTTCTGGAACGGTTCCATTCAACCCTCAGAACACATTCGACTTTTGAAAAACAGGAAAGAATTTTCATGTGATTCTGTGGTCACCAAGGTCAAATACGCCATCATCGCCTATAATAGCTCTATCCATTCAGTGACAGGCCTTACGCCTTTTGAGGTTGTTTACGGTCATGTTGGTCAGGAACAACTTTTAGAACTCAATGTAGAACAAATATTGGTCAGTGACTATTTAGCAAAACACAAAGAAAGGATGGTGGCAATATTCTCAGAAATCCACAAAAGCAGTGCAGAACGCAAGAAAAACATCATTGATAAACGAAACGAAGGTAGGGAAGATATACAGACGATTCCAGAAACAATCTATGTCAAAAATAAACAGTACATGAGTAAGACGAAAAATAAATACAATAAGGAACAGCTTAAAACGATAGACCCCGACAGAAAGACAGCCGACATAATCCCCAGGCACCATATCACCAAACCTAAGATTCATGTGTCAAATATAAAACGACCCCGAAAGGTAATTCCAGCGTCAAGTGACGAATCTGATTCCAGTGACCACCCTGACACTCCTTGGCCCACGAATTTGCCAAGGAAATAACCGACAAATCGTATTTCATTACAGGTACCTACTGACCACTATCGCTTCATGCGCCGAGATCCGAACACTCGATCGCAGCGGAGGGATAGTACCAATTGACTTAGGACCAGCTTTGTTAGAACATACGGAACACGTACTAATGCTCTACTATGAATTATCCCCCATTTGTGATGAAGTAGAAGAACTCCACTCTAATTACACCGCAATATTTCGGCAAACCTATGGAACTGACCTTTACGCCAAACTAGACGATCAAATAGAATTCTACAAGCACGTCAGGTCTCGGGTACATGCAAAGATGGCTAACATTCAACACCACGCACTCAATCGTCAAAAGCGCGGACTCATGAATGGACTTGGTTCAGTAATTGAAACTATTACGGGCAATCTAGACAATGATGACAAGGAAAGGTACGACAAAATTCTGCAACACCTAGACAATCAGGACCGTACCCTACACTCACACGTCGCAACTCAATATACTGTGATCCACCAACTGATTTCTGATTATAACCGTACGCTACAAACGATGCAATTTAACAGTGATCAGATCAAACATAAATTCGCTCAAATTGACGCAGCCTTAAATTCACTAGACACCCGGTTTCTAATATACAAGGACATGTTACACCATCTCTACCTTGCCATGCATCTGATCCTCGGCCTGTTATCCGAGATAGAAACTTCTATTACGTTTTGTAAACTTGGTGTACTTCACCACAGTATTATTAATTCCCAGGTACTAGCCAGCGAACTGTCCTTGCTCTCCACTAATGTTTCAGACGTCTTTTCGTACGAATCATTAATTAGTGTAAAATGTACTATTCGCGAAAACCGCATTGTCTACTTCTTACTTCGTCCTCATGACTTCTTAGTAGGATGAAGGCAAAAAGGAATGAGGCAAAATTGTTTTTCTTCCAAATTAGCGATTTTTGAGGGTGGGTATCATGGAAATATGCGAGATAACAAAAAATTAATGAATTGAGTTGTAGCACATTTTGTCAGCTTTAATTTTGTGTGGAGTAGTCTTATCGCTAGGACGCGTAGTTTCCAAAAAAAGGTATCTTCTACGGGAGCCTTAAAATTCCACCCCGTGTTGGCATTAACTCGACAGATTTGAGCCCCTCACTGAACCCATCGGCTTAGAGTGACCTTAAGGGGGTATTTCATCTAGGGGCTGAGAACGTCAAAACGATCTCAGCGAAGAAGTCGGTTTTTCGACGGTGGTCGAGGGAACTAGCCTTCTTTGTACCGCCACCCCTCTCCAACACACTCCACTTTGACACTTTCTATAGCTTATATACCTGAGAGACGTGGCTCTTCCTAATTAGGGTTCACTTGGTTGTGGTCTTTCGGCAAACCGGGAAATCAGCAGTAGGTACGGTCAAATACGAGTTTGAGGTGTTGATGGTGGAGGGACGTCCACTGAAATGTTTGTAGGCCTACTTACTCATGATGACATTCTCTAATGTATTACCTCCCTATGTAATTTCAATTCACTTACATAGATTTTACAAAAGGTGTTCACTTACATAGACTTATAAATTATGCCAAGATACATAATACGAGTATATAGGGTTGATATTTTAAAAATTTGAAGGCACGTTGAAGTCAACATAATTTATAATTGGTTGTTGAATTGTAACAATAATATTACAGTTAACAATAATTCAATTTAATAATTTAATTGGTATTTAATTATAGTAATAGGCTCCACTTATTCAACAATTTAGCTATATTTAACTATAATGTAACTAATTTTATTTATAATATAACTATAATTTAATGTTATTTTTCTCAAGGCATTTTTCTCTCTTTCACTTATTTTCGGTTGCCTTTTTCCGTTCTCGAACGCCTGAAGCATATATTTACATACTATAATATTATATTTATGTAAGTACTACCTATGTTATACAGGGTGTCCCGCGAGACGTTCCCTGTCCTATTGTCCTTAGGAAGAAAGTTAGAAGAAAATTTCAAATGGTTCAAATTCCAGATTTCAAATGCTTTTTTTGCGTAGATCTCATATACAAAATTTATATTCGTGAAATTTTTTAAAAAGCCGAATTTTGACACGATCTTCATTTTTGGGGAATTTTTCATGCTAAATCACTGGGTGATGTCAATTTTTCGATTAGCAATCACACCATGAAGATATAAGATCATTCCATACATTTTACAAAAAGTTGAAAAAGCTGAAAATTTGATGCTGCACCTGGTAGTACATAACTACATGAATGGTGGTATATATACAATACGATTGTACGTCATCACGAAGCACAACAACTAATACTTAGCTGCTTACATGTCATTCTTTCTCGCCTAGTTTTTTCTTCTTTGCCTCCTCAATGAATGGTGGGTCACGGATTCACATGTTGCGGGAGACTCGCGGATCCACTGGCCCTGGGAGAACGCATTGTATGTACCTAGTACGTAACCAGTTTCTCCTTCATTCATTTCTCCCAAAACTCATCGTCTCTTTCTATAACCTCGAAGAGGATGTACGGATATTTTTCATTCCTTAGAGATGACTGACAGTAGCGCCGAGCTTCGCGGACCAAATGGGACCTACAAATCAAATTTCATCAATTTTGGGTCATAAACGAGGAAATTGCGAAGTGCGATGTACGTCGGCATTTTGAGAGGGGGGGGAGGGGGAGGGTACAGTTCTGTATTTTTCATGCTCGATTCCAAAGTTTCACTATGAAAATAATATACCACAAGTTTTCTTCGCTGCACATCCGTTGAACCTCCTTCTCTTCATTCGCTTGCAGTAGTACACACTCCCGGTTTTATCGTACTTCGGCATCGCGTGTCGTACGAGTATAATGAGTCGTCAAACAATCGCAGGTAACAGTGAGTGGCAACTCTCGGGGGCGTCTTATATAGGTACGTAGGAGTAATGGAGTTCCCATGCAGATGGGAAGATGGGACAAGCAGCAACATTTTAAATATATATTGAACATTACAACCGACTGATCAACAAACCGACCAACAACATCTAACATAGAAGAAAAACGAAGTTATTGAAAAAATAGTCTATTTCCACTAATACAAGAAAAACGCTGCAAAGTCCTTGTCACATGGGTTTATCATTCTAATGGACAAAACTACAGAACTGTTGGCTGTTCATTTATTGTTTCTTCCATGTGAAATAATTGAAATAGCTATTTCTGATGGTTTCCACCATTTTTGGCCTCTAAAAGACGGATTAGGTAGGTACTTACCTACGCATTTTTTTTTTCAATTTATCTTCGATCATTGGTAGTGCCATTTATTCGTCCTGGTCCACGTGTTGATACTACTTCCATTGTTATTATACAAATTGATGGTGATTTCAGCCGATTTCCCAGGTTTTTGACTCATTAAAAATCAATTTTGGGTGCTGAACGTTTGGTAGAACTCAATTTTCCACTCTTTGGTCAAAATCGACTTCATATTCGGTCTTCTCGTCCCCAAAAACATGGAAAACGATACCTCAAAAGCTCATGTTACTAACATGTTACTAAAACACAAAAAGTACCTATTTTTGTGCACGTCTTCACTCATAACATCCTTGGGTATATTCGGATCGGGCTGAAAAGTTTCGGGACACAACTAGGGCCTAAATGGAGCATGTGTGCGAAATAACAACTTTTTTATACCAAAAATGAAGCCGGTACACGTGATACGGCGGACGGTGGACAGCGGACGGACATTGCATATTGGTTTATTATTCTGTGAACCTATGTATTCGCTCAGCAAAAAATTTTTATAACACCCCCTCAAAATTTTTTCTTTTCCGTTTCAAGGTGCAGAGATTACAAAAATGCAATGTCCGTCCACCGTACGCCGTCCGCCGTACGCCGTATCACGTGTACCGGCTTCGTTTTAGGTCTAAAAAAGTCGTTCTTTCGCACACATGCTCCATTTGGGCCCTAGTTGTGTCCCGAAACTTTTCAGCCCGATCGGTATATACCCAGGGGTGTTATGAGTGAAAATGTGTGTAAAAATAGGTAAGTACTTTTTGCGTTTTAGCAACATGTTGGTAACATGAGCTTCTGAGATATCTTTTTCCATGTTTTTGGGGACGAGAAGGTCGAATATGAAGTTTATTTTGACCAAAGAGTGGAAAATTGAGGTTCTACCAAATGTTAAGCCCCCAAAATTGATTTTTTATGAGTGAAAAACCTGCGAAATCGTCTGAAATTACCTTAATTTAAATTAATTAGTTTGTATAATAACACTGGAAAAAGTGTCAACACGTGGATCAAGACGATTAAATGGCACTACCAATGATCAAAGATAATTTGAAAAAGAAAAAAAAGGAGCGTACCTAATTCGTGTTTTGGGGGCCAAAATTGGTGGAAACCACCAGAAATAGCTATTTCAATTATTTTATATGAAAGAAACAATAAATATACAGCCAACGTTTCTGTAGGTATGTCCAATAGAATAATAAACCCATGTGACAAGGACTTTGCAGCGTTTTTGGAATCTATGCACCTTGAAACGTAAAAGAAAAAATTTTGAGGGGGTTATTAAAATTTTTTGCTGAGCGATTACATAGGTGTATTATTCACAGAATAATAAACCCAAACGCAAAAAACACTGTTATACCGGTTTCGGTGGTTCGGTAAACCGGTTATACCGGTTATACAGTGTTTTTTTGCGTTGTTCGTGTATTAGTGGAAATAGACTATTTTTCCAATAACTTCGTTTTTCTTTGAAATGGGTTTCTACGATTTCTTCGCGAGTGATTTAGTTCGTAACACCTAACATTATGAATAATAAAAATAATCCCATTTGGTACCTACAAATCTTGCCCGTTCAGCTCCATTGCCCCGTATTCCTAGTGTTCCCAATCCTATTGTCATTGACAAATAATGGGATTATTTGCCATAATGGCCCAAGGGGGTCATTACCCCGAGCAGGTAGCAAAAGGGCAGCCCGTCGATGGTAGCAGTATCTATTGGGAGACTGCTGAACTTCCAGGTCCTAGGATTTCCTGTAAAATCCCTCTATTTTTCAAAACACCCATTTGAGAACTTCTTCCATTTTTCCACGTTTTTTCTGTACTGTTGAACCTACAGAGTTCAAACTTCGGCGGTCGCACTGTATCACTAGTATGCTCACTTGTATGGAGCCTTTTTTTTTTTAAACCTACTTACAAAAAAGTTTCATCATAGTGGTTCTTCATTATAGTGAAAGCAGGATTTCCCATGAGCAATTTTTTGATTGGGTGAACGGGTAAAGAGAAAAAACGGGAATAAGTGAGAAGACTGATGCAATACCCCCTTAAGACTCCGCCCGGTCTAAGTGGCCAGTTGAAACCGAACCTTATGATTCCACCCACCCTCCGTGTTTGTTGACCTCCCATTTTGATGCTCGGGGTATCGCCTGGTGATGTCTGTCAGTACCGATACGGCAGTGCGATGGCTAATTCGTCCGTGAAACAGATAGTGAAACTCGAAATTATGACAAGTGAACGAGGAAAATAGATGTTGGTGGAATGACACAAGTTTTTCAATCAAAAAACGTTGGCGTCAGGTGAACTATGCTGGAGGTATGTGAATTACAATGAGGAACGGACTGATGAAGTTCATATTGGTACAAGTTTTTTGTTCTTACCGCACATGTATAATTTCAGGTGCTATTTGAAAACTTGTACGGCACACGTGAAATCTATAGGGCATCCTCCCGTTGCCACAACTTGAACCCAGACATGTTCCTTTTACACAGGACTCGAACCAATAACATTTCATTAGGTAGGCACCTGATTTTCTGATGATAAATACAGATGGATTTTGTTAATAAATATTGCTAAATATTATGTCCATTTTACTAACTACGTTTTCCATGCCTAGGGGGGTCTCGGGGGGGTGGAATCTTAAGATTTCTACAGATAGGCTCGGGGTGGAATCTTAAGGTTACGCTGAGCTGCCCGCAGGTAATCGGGTGGAATCTTAAGGTTCCATTAAGCTGACCTGATCCTTTAATATCCAAACTGGGTGGAATCTTATGCCGCCCTCTTCTAAATACCTCCCTGCACCCTGGTCACCTCCTAGGTGTGGGGACGTACTTCCTAACTGTTTCCAAACTAGTTTACTAAGTGTTTACTTCCTAACTAGTCCAAACGAAGCCCCAAAGTTTAAAATTGTGTTTGTTACTTCCATTCCCCCCCCCCCCCCCCTTTTGAGCATTCATTGGCTGGATTATGCCTCAGGAGTTCTTTAGTGTTGAGGCTGATTTTGATATTAGTGAATGTATGAACAAGCGAAGTATGGCTTCTCGGCTGATCACAGTTATTGTGAGCTTGATGAAAAGCCCCTTCATTGTGAACTTGTAACTGTTTGGTGAACCATGTGGAGCAGTGGCGCACCCAGAAAATAATTATGGGGGGGGGGCTGACCCTGGGCCAACCAACGGAAAACTTCTTAAAAATTCCTTAGAAAAACCGATATTTTAAGGCATTACTTTAAGTTTATTTTAGCTCTTTGAATGCAAGTTTTGAGTAGGGATTATAGGAATGAATGATAAAACCCAGCAAATTAAATAAGATTTTAGGTTTTATTTTGACAAAATCTTTTTACGTCAGCTGTCTCACAAAACAAAATTGAGTCTTCTTTGGCTATTCTTCAGTATGGATAATACACTGTCTGCGTTAACCGGAATTTCCCTGTTGCCAGTGCGCGGGGGCAGGTAGAAATCAACGTAACCCATTCCTCCGGGCGATGGTTTAGTGATTAAAAATCACCCGTCAAATAGGTCTGGACGCAACTCTTTAGTCGCCGTGATTAAAAAGTCGCCTGTGCGCGGGGCTGCATGCAAGGCAGCCTCGTCAAGGCTTGCTGCTGGCCACCCGCCACCACAAACAAACAAAGCAAGCGCGCGCGAGAAATGTTCCTTTGCGGAGTTTGGAATAATATTTCCCTATATTGTATGAAATACGTTTTATTTATTTTTTAGTGCATTTCGTAGGATGTACCTAACTCCCGCAAACCGGGTATTCAATACGCGATGTGTCCACTATTGGCGGATTTAAAAACAGAATGTAATTTTTTCTTGAGGGGGGGGGGGGGCTACAGCCCCTTTAGCCCCCCCCCCCCCCCCCCCCGTGGGTGCGCGCCTGATGTGGAGAGTTGTCATTATTGGTTCTCACTTGTAAGAGGAGAATAAGCGTAATGTTACTGTGACTTCTCACACACAGTGCGATCTTCACTGACGGGTGCGCTCGCATGATTTAGCCCTGTGCGATTTCTTCTTATGAAGATATATTAAATCCATTGTTACGTACTCGAGCTCGTACTCATCTGCAGTACTTTTGTCTTTTTATTGACTTTATGGTCTTTTCTTTAAAAAAAAAAAATAAAATAAAATAAAACGGAATGGGTTTCGTGACTTGAAATATTGATAGTATAATAATTGTTAGGGCATCGGAATTCGCAAGATAGGTTTTGGCCTCCCGATGGTGACACGGAGCTCCTAATCTACAAAACAGCTTAATTTCTTATTTTACAACCCGGATTGTGGGATATCAAAATTGCCTCCTACGACTGGCAGTTGAGCTAGAAACTTCCCCTTAATTTCAGCTTTCCGACATAGGATCCATAGGAGAAATCACACTTATAAATACCGTTATCTTGCATTACTGTAAAAATTCTCATTTTTCTCATTGCATGTTGTGGGATATTTTACCACACAAAAATTTGATTCGTGTTTTTTTTTTCTTAGAAATATTTAATAGATAAATTATATTTTCGTATTAATTTTCTACAGGCGAAGTGAGTTTGAGCGAGTTCCATGAAATAAAATAAAAGATGAGAATGTGGTAATTTTTTACAGTAAACAGTTACTACGGACAGACTTTTGACAATTACAATAAGCCCATTTTTCGGTTTTTCTTGATGGACAAAAGAATGTTGAAATTTGGATTTTTATGGTTAAAAACATATTCCGTTGATGCTCATTATGGTATTCGGACGTTCCTGGAACATTCTGATTTGATCATAGATTTTGTCTACTGCCGTCAACCAGAGGGTAGAAATCTGCTTATTGTCTCATTTACTAAGGTACTTTAATTTACAGATCTATTCAGGTTTAGTAGGTAAGTAGATATGCATTTCCTCCTGGATTTTATGCATTTTTCGATTTCAGAATGCAGGTATCTATTTTTTATGAGTAGGTAGGTACTCAAATCTGATTAGAATGGGGTATGCGCATCGGTTAAAAAAAGAAGTAGGTTTATATTATTTTTTAATGAAACTAGATTCCATTTTGAGAACTTCGACCCTAACCGGACCATCCTGTGATGAGTAATTTCTTTCTCTATGATTTTTCCAAGTTTCCAGTAATAATGATGTCACAGGTGGCATGGGGGGTCCCGCCTAGGCGAGAGGGGTGCAGTGACGTCAATATTAGTGGAATCTTTGGGGAAAAAAACTACCTATAGGACAGTGCGGTTGGTGTCAAAATTCTCAGGATGGGATCTACTTTCATTTAAAAAATAAAAATTTAAAAAATTTAAAAAAGTGCGCATACCTCATTCTGTGACGGCAGAAGGGTGTCCAAGTCGGAAATTGATTGCTTGGGCACAAAGAAGCATGTTCAACTATGTTAGCTAAAAATCTCTAAATGTCAGTTAATTTCTATAACTGTTCGGTGGTAGGTATCTTTTGAAAAACTGAAGAGACTTCAACAAGTAATTTGAGTGCTCGAAGAAGTTGCCTTTACCTTACATGATCCTACTATGCTTAATGATTGATATTTCTTCAAAAGTGGGTACATTTGGTATTGACCAGCCTTTCATAATAAGAGTATTTATCTATACCATCCTGGTGTATCAGTCTGTATCATGTTATTGATATATCAATTAGCGGACTAAGGTACAATACTGAACACCAAATCAAGCATGATCCAATTGTACATGAATAATGTTCACAGGTACACTCTTGTGGAGGGTGTTTTGACCCTCACTCACACTGCCAGAATTAGTAAACCCCTCGCAGCAATTGCGTACAGCAGTTCTGGGGAGCACATCTACGGGGTTAGGAGTAAAATATTGTCTACATTTGTGAAGGAAGATGACAAAATGGTTGTTGAAAGAATCAAACTGTTCAAGTAAGTCTAATCATTCCACAAGGAATTGCATATATGTTTTACTATTCATAATCTGTCATTGTGGGGAATAATTCATTACTATGTTTATAAGTTTTCTTTTTGCAGTCACAAAGTCAATCACATACACATAGGAGAGACCTGCGCAGTAGTGGGTTCTGAAGAGGGGACAATATATGGTAGGTAACCTTGAGACCTTATCATATAATACATGTAGATAGTATATTTTAGGTGACTGGTAAATTGCTAATTGGAAATTTTCGTGGGTTAGAAATTCTTATTTTTTCCCAAATTCTGTTGAATAACTGAAATTAACTTAGTGACCACATAAAAATGTGTTTATATCGGAAAATATAGGTAGAAAACGAGTGTGAAATTTGAGTTTCTGAGTTACCACTAGAAATGACGTATTAGATAAGTTGCTGAGTAGTTCAGCTCTAATCCCGCTTGGAGCGCTAGTGCGTCACCTTAAGCGATGACCAGAACTTCAGTAAATGGATGAATGGAACTGCAGATTTATAAATAAATTTTAAAAAGTCCTCAAAATCAAACCGAGGGGAGGTTCACAAAAAGCCATGGCAAAGGTTCTTGAAGATCGCTAAGAAGGTTTGCCATTTCTAATGTTGGGTTTTTGGGAGCATTGAGAACCTTCCCCTCCGAAGAATCGCTCTGCCTCCTGGGGGCCAATAGCGATTCATATTTCAATTCATCTGATACGTCATTTCTTGCCGCAGTTTTACTTCTAATCGCTCTTATTTAAAACAAATCACTTATTTTAGAGAACAGGCTTCAAACTACCATTTTTCCCAGAGTTCTGAATATTTTTTTCCAAGAAAAATTGTTGACAAAAATTCCCCATTCTTGGACAATGAAATGTTTACAATGTTTTGATGTTTTAACCATGAACTGTTGAAGCCCAACTCTTCTACATGGATCATTTCTAAATTTTGTGCCTTTTGGCTCCCAAAATTTGTTGAGAAAAATGTGAAATTATTGACTTCTCACTAAGGCGTATCTCCGCCCATAATGCCTTCCCAGAACATGGTGGCCACCAGTCAGGGAAAACCATGAAAGTCAGGGAATTTTATGCTTCCGGAAAACTCAGGGAATTGCATGAAAACATACAAAATTAAGGTAATTTCACAAATATTCATCCGATAGGGAGTCCTAGAATAGGCTCACTAGGTTTGTAATTTGGAGTTGAAATTAATAAATAATTGAACTTGAAACTGAAAACTTACTCCACACTCACAACCAACACCAATGGCCACTGAGCCTACCTCCACCACTATAACATGGAGCAAAAGGAAGAACAGGTTCGTATCTACAAACACACGATTTTTTAACATGGAACATGTTTTTACGGGAGTAAACCAGGCTCGAAAACGTCCGCATCCAGTCCAGGGGAACTCTGCTCCCCTCCCCATTGCCCGCACAGTTCTCCTCTACTCCACTCCTACCACCCAACTCCAAGGAGAGCATGGCCCACTCCGCAGAAAACTGCCGAGGGGGTTCTACCTACCCGAAAAACGCCAAAAGCAGCTGAGGACGTGTATTACATGATATTGCGTTAGGTCGCTGGTCCGAGGCCTGGAAATCCCACGACGTTTTTTTGCTTCCTCACTGCCGAAGGCAGGGAAGCCTTGGATTCGTGATTGAGTAAAAAAAAGTACATGTCCTCCAAAATGAAAATTTCCAAATACCATTTTCCGTTTCAGACATCGAGGAACATATTTGGTTCCGTGTCTTTCTGTCTGTGGTAATTCCTTGCAACACCCATAACTACCCGAAATAATGGTCGAAGTGGGCTGAAATTTTGAGGGTAGGTGCGGGTTGAGTCACAGATGGTTCCATACCAAAATAATTGATAAAGTACCTTAACTTTCGTCTGCGCATGCGCAAACGTGAAATAATTGGAACACCCATAACAACCCAAATATCGTTGAAATCAATTCAAACTTGGAGGGTAGGTCAGGAATAATACTTTGGTAGTTCCAAATCAGTTTCATTGTAATGGTAATGTAACTTTGATCTACGCATGCGTGAACATGAAATGTTGACCATTTCTTTGTAACGTTTCTAACTATGCGATAAATAGTCGTAGAGAGCTGAAATTCTGAGGGCATACGCGGGTTGGATCGCAGATTGTCCCGTTTCAAAATCATGAAAATTGTTTAGTCTGCGCATGCGCAAACGTGAAATACTTGGAGTGCCCATAACTACCTTAATTATTGTTGAAATGAGTTCACATTTGGAGGGTCGATCAGTATAATACTTCAATGGTTCTGTATGAACTTCATTGGAATCTTACTGTAATTTCCTTCTCCGCATGCGCTAACATGAAATGTTGACCGTTTCCTTATAACGCTTCTAACTACGCGAAAAATAGTCGTAGAGAGATGAAATTTTGAGGGTACACGTGGGTTGGATCGCAGATGGTCCCGTATTATAACGAACCTACCCAACTAGTCGGTACGTTCATGTGATTCAAGTGAGGAAGCTATAGTGCCTACTCGAATTGGCAGACGTTTTTCTACATATCTCCATATCCTCTGTTATCATGTACCTATTCGAAAAACATGTTCCACGTTTCCTTGCTTTGATCCTTGATCTAAACTGTTATAATCCAGGGATCTGGGGGTGTCCCCCAGATTTCATTTGACAATAAACGTGTCGTCATGAACACAAACCACTGGCGGCTAGACGCCCCTACGGCAACGCATATTTTTTTTTTTTGCATTAGCTTAAAATTATACAGACGTAAAGTACATGTATCATCTCATCAAACATATTTAAAAAAACGAAAGTAGAATTTACACATTTTGATTAATTGTGACAAAATATTCATATAAAAGAAAATATGTTTCATTATTGTTCTGGGATAATAGGTACTTCATATTGAACGGTAGGGGAACAAAAAAACCCAGTAATTTATGAAACAGGGTGTCTCGTTGGGCACCGAATCGTTGGCACATGAGCACAGTGTGGTCCACATCATCTTCTTCTTGTGTACATGGGTGGCAATGAGGGGTTTCTGCTTGGTTGAACTTGTGTAAATATTTTCTGCAGAGGTAGTGATTGATTCTGATCCTTGATATGGTTTTAT
This sequence comes from Leptopterna dolabrata, assembly GCA_954871275.1. Classification (NCBI taxonomy): domain Eukaryota; kingdom Metazoa; phylum Arthropoda; class Insecta; order Hemiptera; family Miridae; genus Leptopterna; species Leptopterna dolabrata. The sequence goes on along the minus strand of OX940974.1, from coordinate 89,100,904 downwards.
AAAATGATGTTGACCTTCCTGAAACTTCTGAAAACCAAATACGTCCGGTTGTTACGGGGAAGAGTGATTTGTAGGAGTTTCCAGAGCTAAAATCCATGGTACTGATTCTGCCATTGCCGTATGGCCTCTTTCAAAAGTTCTGCGAAGGTTCAAAGGTGGTTATGAGTTGGTAGTTTCGTCTGTATGATCTAGCTCTACTGCGTGTCTGGCAAGTGAGTGCCTTCTCATTTCCAGAAATCCCTATGTGACTTCTAATCCATAATACTAGTTTTACTCATCGCCAGAAAACACTTATTATTTTCAGAGAGAGAATTTTTTTGTGGTTGAATTGCTCTGTGGTAATGACTTAACTTCCTATTATGACTTTTTTTAACAGTCACGTTTCTTATGATTTTTTCATTTTTACCACTGTTACCTTTGACTGATTTACTAGTCTTGAATTTTTCTTCACTATATTGATATTAAATTGGCCACAGACTGTGATGTATTTTATTATTTGTTATATATTAAATGAATAAAAAAAAACAGTAAAGACTGGTTAAAGTTAATATTGTGGATTTTCCATATTCGAAAATATTGAAGTTAGAACCATCACATGGTTTTGGTCTGGGAAATTTCTGAAACATTCAGGGAATTTTGAAATCTTGATTTGGCGGCCACCCTGCAGAACTACCTTGTACACCATGCGACACTCCCCTCAAGATACATTATTTCAAAGCTTCCAGCTAGGGTATGACTGGCTGTTGCTGTTCTGTGCTGATGATGTGATTACTGGCTGCTTCTTTCAGGGTCAACTAGTTGGAAAAACCGTCCAAACAGACTGATCACTATACATGTTATAAAACCAGTATTATTTTATTGTCACCGATGTAATTTTAGGGTGTTAGGTAAAATTAGAACAGAAAGTTTCAATAGTTTTTTTTTCCTGGCAATTTTTCAACATTTGAAACTCAAACATGGTGGAATTTTTGCCCACCAAAATTGAAACATTGGAAGAAATAGATACATACACGACGCTCAATTGCATGGCCTCCTTGTACCTACATAAACGACGTTCAATTGCATGGCCTCCTTGTACCTCCAAAGTAACACCACCGATTTTGAATTTTCACTTTGGTTCCTTGATCTGTGAGAATTAGTGTTTTTTTTTTTCTTCCTGTATTTGCTGCAAAAGCACAGTGGGCAAGTGAATATGGTTTTTTGAAAGCCCCTGAAAGATCCGAAACTAGCCCAGAAGTTTAGCTCATTTTGATTTCAAAATGTTTACCATGTCATGAAAATGATCAGGGACAAAAAAGTGCAGTATTTCGCTCTTTGATTCAGCTACATGAGATTTGTATTGTAATGTTGGTCGGTCTTGTTGTAAGATGTGGACATTGGTTTCAGTCTTTTTCATCTATCACCTCATGCTTTTTTTTTTTTTTCATTTACAGTTTTTGACCCTGACACTCGTGAATTGACATTTTCTGTCAAGGTTAATGATGATGCTATCGATTCCATTGGTATTTTTGATGACAATGCGTACATTACTTCTGCAAACGCAGTATTTGCCATTAGCCTGTCCAAAGGAACAGTTGACCATCAGGTTGGTATGAATATGAGTAATCTATCGTTTATTCTGATGGCTGGATTTAGAATGATTTCATTTCATCATATGAATAATATCATTTCAATTGCCTATTTAACTGTAGCTTCATAATTGAGCAATTTTTATGAAGCACATTCTAGGATACGTGGAAAAAATAAAAGCTTTAAGCCTGATTCATGCTCGACCGTGGCGGGACCAAGCCGAGCCACGGCCGGGACACGGTGAAAGAATCGTGGGAGCATTTTCAATGGACTCGTTCATGCTACACCGAGTGGAGGACGTGCCGAGTCCGTGTTTGAACCGAGTCCCGGCCGTGCACCCGTGCACCCGGACTGGCTCTGTCCCTCAGTTTTGTTGCATCTGTAGTCAAAGATCTCATTAAGTGATAACTTTAAAAAAATTAAATATTTGCAAGCAGTAATAATAAATTGTTCATTTGTTATTAATGACTTACCTACCTGAGACACACTAATAGCTCAGTAGGTGAAATGGGCTCCTGAAATTATGTCTTCTGTTTCATGAGACCATCTTTTACTTGAAACAGTCTTTGGACATTCGAAAATAACCAAAGAATTTACTTTCATCGTCCAGCAGCTCTTTGTATAGCGTGCAAATTCTCCCTCCAACTTCCACTTTCGCCAAGTTGGAAGCACGCCCCATCTTGAAGAATTCTGAATTCCAGCAACTTGTTTATCCCTTTCCTCTTCATCAAGTGCAATTGCAATTGCTGCTAAATCTTCTTCAAAAAAGTTCATTTTTTAATACAAATTTTGACAAGACACGCTCGGCTACGGCCCGGACGGAACTGACTTGTGCGAAGAGCTGTCCTGTCTTGTGCGAAGAGCTTAAGACTAATCCTATTTCAATTGGTACCTTAGCTGCAAACAACTGTAAGAGTCATACAAGTAACATCTGGTGTAACTTAAGGACTTATTTCTATGGTAAACTATAATCTGCTTACTAATTAAACCTACTAACTTATTTCTGTGGTAAACTCTAACATACTATTGTAATATAACAATGATTATTATAATACCTAGTACTGAATTATGAGTTAGGTCAAAATCAGGAGTTCCTAGCTCGTTTTGTGTCTTGTGTGTCGCTTACTTTTAAGTGGTTGTATGTGTGTCAAGTCTGTGTCTTTTGGCTGCCAGGTTGTCATTGTGTCCATCTGTTGATGTCGTGCGTTTGTGGAGTGGTTTAAATATGGTATCAGATGTGGTTTCAAGTAGGTTTTTTTAAATGATGCGTGGTTTATGTATTTCTAAGTTTTCGAGTATGTCGAGCCTGCACCCTTTCTGTTGTGGGTCTAGTAGTGTCATACATTAATTGGTTAATGTCCGCTAGTTCGTGCCCTTGGTCGTAAAGGTGGTTAGTGTAGTTGGAGTATCTTGTGTTGAGTCTGAATGACCTAACATGTTCCGTATACCCAGTTTTCAAGTTGTGTCCTGTACATGTCCACTTCCGTTGTGTTTGTCTGTGTTAGTGTCACTATGTTTGTAAACTCCACTTGTCATGTGTATGTCTGTGTTAGTGTTGAAGTGGTTTCTAAGTGTGTTGCCAGACACAAACACATACACAAACACAGTGTATGTGTTTGTGTTTTCTGTTGTTGTAATGTTTAAGTAATGTGTTGTTGGTGTAGCCGTTGTTCTTGCTATGGTGTATGTGGTGTCTAGTTCTTTATTGTAGCTGGGTTTTGTTAGTGGTATGGATCTCAATGTGTGTATCATGTGTCTGAATGTGGATAGTTTGTGTTGAAGAGGGTGGTTTGATGTTGCGTGTATGTTCGTGTCCGGAGCTGTGGGTTTTCTGTATATTCCATGTTCTAATTGGTTTTTGGCGCGTGTGATGGTGATTTCGAGGTAATGTAATGTGTTGTGTTCTGTCTCCATTGTGTGTGTAATGGTTGGGTGGATTCTGTTTAGGTCACTGAGTATTTTATCTATGTTGTCATGTTCATTGATACATATACAGTATATCATCTATGTATCTAGAGTAATATGTGATGGTATGTGTTTTTGTCTTCGTAGTGTTGTAAAAATATCTCTGTTAGGATAGATGAAGTGGGGTTACCCATTCCAAGTCCATCCTGTGTTTGTAGAAGCTGTTGTTAAAAAGGAAATAGTTCTGTTCCAGCAATGTTTGTGTGAGGTCACTGAGTTCGTCTATGTATAAATAGTCGTACAGGTCCAAGAGTTTTTCAAAACGGCAAGTGTCTCCTGTACTGGTACGGATGGGTAGAGGTCCTTGATGTCGAAAGAGAGGAGTCTAGTGTTTTCAGTTATGGCTGTTTTTTAGTTTGTTGAGCTGTTGTTATTGTTGTGGATTGAGTATGTGTGAGGTAATTGGAGTGTTTCTTTGAGTATTGTAGTGAGGTGTTTGGCTATTTTGTATACGAGTGCTGGGATGTAGTTGATGACATGTTTTTGTATTTTTGGTTGTGCTTTAAGTGTAGGTGGTTTAGAGTTCATGTTAATGTACTTGTAGTGGTGTCCGTCGATAATGTTGGGGCATCGCTTTAGTACTTGTGTTATGTCTTTGTGGAATGTATCTGTAGGGTGTTTGTCAAGTTTTGTGCAGGTTTTATTAATGAAGTCCATGGTGATGTCAATGTAGTCTTGTTTTGTCATGATAACTGTTTGTCTGCTTTAGTCAGTATCAAGTTTAGTCCTGAGTTTTGTCTTGACATGTTTTGTGGTGGTGTTTTCTTGTTGTTTTGTTATGGTTTTGTCAAGTTTTTCAGCTGCTTTGTGTCGTTTTCTTGTCTGTCTCTAGGCAGAGACAATGTGGCTGTCTCAGCAAACAATTTTATAACACCCCCCTCAAAACTTTTCTATTACGTTTCAAGGTGCGTAGATTCCAAAAATGCAATGTTAGTCCACTGTACGCCGTCCGCCGTATCATCCCTATCTACCTTACTTTCTGTCTAAAAAAATTCGTTCTTTCGCACACAGGCTCCATTTGGGCCCTAGTTTTGTCCCAAAACTTTGCAGTTCGATCGGATTATACCCAAGGGTGTTATGGATGTAAAAATAGTTTTTTGTTTTGTTTTGTTATAGGAACATGAGCTTGTGGGATATCGTTTTCCAGGTTTTTTAGGACGAGGAGGCCGAATATGATTCGATTTTGGCCAAAGAGTGGAAAATCGAGGTTCTAATGAAGTTTCAGCCTTAAATGTACGTTAAAATTTGGTCCAACATCGTCGTTCTTCCACAAACAGTTTGGGTACCCATTTGGGAACGCATTTGGATCCTAGTTGTGCTCCGACGCTCGGCAGTCCGTTCCGGATACACCCAGGGGTGTTGGTGGGGGGGGGGGGGGGGGGAGAGAGAGAGAAGGGTGTAAAAAATAGGATTTTTCGAGGTTTTTGTGGACGTGAGCTTTTGAGGTATAGTTTTCCGTGTTTTTTAGGGTGAGAAGACCGAATATGAAGTTGATTTTGACCGAAGAATGAAGAGCTGAGGTTGGAACGAAGGTTCAGCTCCCAAAATTCATTTTTTATGGGTCAAAAATCTGGGAAATTGTCTGAAATCACCATAAATTTGTATAATAACAAACACGACAATCAAGACAATTGAATGGCACTGTCAATGATCATAGATAAATAATTTGTAAAGAGAAAAAAATAGGAGCCTAATTCGTGGTTTGAGAAACAATAAATGAACAGCCAACATTTCTGTAGGGAGGTTCAGTAGAATAATAAACCCATGTGACAAGGACTTCGAAGCGTTTTTCAGTGAATGTATTAGTGAGGTTGATGGAAGCGTTTGTGGGAGTTTTGTGTCGGGAGGATGTTTTTATGAGTTTATTTTTGTTTAAGCGTGTTTGTAGATAGATAGTTAGATAGGTAGAAAAAAAAGTTTATTAATCATACCTTTTAAATAGGCAATACAATCAACAGATGCATACAACATTGTAGGGCATGGACAAATGTCGATGACGCTTTATAAACTTATAATAATTTATAAATAATTGTAGTCCATGGTGTTTACCTAATCAAATTTACCATTAAAAGTTTCATAATTTATTATCCATTAATACTCTATCGATTCACATGTAACAGTGAATGTAATGTAATGCAATGAATTTGTAATGCTGCTAACATCCTGCTAACTAACTTTTTAATTGCAGCTATTGCTAATTTTTCAGTATTTACATTGAATATACATATAATAAAATCTAATTCATCTAAATATAAATAATAATAAATAAATAATAGTAAATAAATAATTAAACCTTTGTTAGTTCGATCTTATACATTTACTTTCTTTATGATGAACGAACTAGCTTGCAAAATTGAAGTTTTGAATGAGGAATTGCCTATATTTTAGCGATTCTATCAGGATCAAATACAACTTGTTCCAATCTGATCCATTTAGATATTGAATCGCTTCCCATGACTCAAAGAACGGAGTACCAAAATGCCTCGTTCTAAATTCCGCCATTACAGGACATTTGGAGAAATAGTGAAAGCTTGTCTCCTCTTCCATCAAATTACACATTGAGCAGAGTGCCTTTCGTGTCCCGACATCCCACTTCCTTGCATTCAAGCCAAGTTGCTCACACCTAGCCATTGCTAATTGCCGCATTACTCCCAGCGCTATAATTTTCAAATATGAATCGTTATGCTCTAATGAGGCATACACACTACTAGTGACTCAATTCAAGGGCCTGATTAGCAAACATTTCTTTTTGGAATGCTTCAATTTTTGCTACTACAATCGACACATATTTGTTATACTCTGTCATACTAGCTCCCGTCAAATCCACCCCAACCCCAAACTTATTAGGAAAGCAAGTTAAGGATTCTCCAGTATTGTGGCTATGTTCCTATATAATTGTAGGTATCATCGTCACATGGTCACATGATGGTAATAAAAGTTTCTCATTCGTGAGTTTTGCTACATTCGTACAAAACTGTGTTTTTCTTTCTAATATAAAATTAGACCAGAGAAGCGGAGAATAGTAATAAATGAATACAATTCTCAATAAAACCCCGTTCATCCTATCTCAAGTCTTTTACCAGAATGCTTTCAGTCTGACTGTCTCTCTAGCAACCTGATACAGCATCCCGAAAACTTTTAAAATATAATTTGCATGAGTTTCAAAATTGCCAACAAACAGAGTACCAAGGCCAGTCTCCAGGTGAAGCATGTAGGTCAGGGTGCTACTGGGTAGAGATAGAACTTTCTTTAGGGAAAATCTCTGACGTTTTTTCACTTCCTCTTGCTCCTCAAACCTCATACCTGAGCAGCATACCCCATCACAGCCCTGGAGGTGGCGTTAAATATCTTAAGTTTGTATTCGAACACTGTATTCTTTGACAAAAGGCCGTGCCACCTACTATTCAAGCCAAGCTGCGCCATCCTCCGCTTCGCCACCAAGTGTGGTGACGTATTTAACGGGTGTGAACTCTACTCCTGGATATTTGTATTTTTTTCACGGCCTCTATTGGTTCGCCGTTGAAAAACCACTTTTCCGACTGCTGTGACCCCTCCTCCTTTCTTAAATATCATTGACTTAGATTTTTCAAGGTTGATGGTCAGATTCTGTTCGGCAGAAAAAGTTTCAAGGACTGATCATGTCCGTCAAGGCAGGAGGGTTATCGGCTAGAAGGACGATATCGTCAGTATACATTAATAACTTTACCTCAACCCTCCCCACATGCAGGAAAAACTAAGGGCTTCGTACTCCTGAGCTCAATCGTCAATTCCCTGTACATCTTGGAGTCCCTAACCAAGAAAAACCTAGAAACATTCGTTTCATATTATTCCTCCTTTTTATTTTTTATTACAAATTTATATTCTTATTACTGTCCCTGTACATTTCCTTGATGACTTACGAATTAGATTCTCGGTGTAGGTTGAGGAGTCGATTATATCTCCGTCTCTGGCACTGGTTGTCAAACCATTTTTCATTATGGGCTTCATTAGGTTTTGTGGGCTGAGGGATGGTATCTCCTGTGTGAGCTGACTGTTTTATACAGTCAATTAAAACGTTCAAAGCCGTATCGGGATCACTTGATAAGGCATCTTGGCTGTATAGGCTGCTCATTTTTACGTCTAACTTAGATTTGTACCTATTTTCATCCTCTTTGGTCCATATTAATCGTGAAAGTAGAGGGTTTACACTTACATCCGAGGCGGTGCCTATCCCCAAAACAATCGAGATGGGAAGATGATCCGAAAAGTGATAGGGTATCACTGTGAAATCATGGATTATATTCAACAAGTCAACAGACGTGCATCGTATGTCATTCGCTGATTTCCCGCAGGGCCCCACAAACTTTCATCCCCCGGAGATCTGCCGTTGGTGACCACCAACCCCGCCTCATCACACCAATTCAAGAATTTTTCTCCCCTCGCTGACTTCACCTTATCTTTTGATTGTCTTTCGCTTACCCATGGCTTTCCCAGCACATCCTCGGAAAAAGTCTGTTCCTCTGCTATTCTTACGTTGGCATCTCCCATGAATACCGCATTTTTATACTCCATTTGCTGCATCACAGAGCATATAACTGAAAAATCGTGATTCCAAGTCTTCCCATTCAAGTAAACTGGCACTATCTCCATTCCCGAATTATCATCACAAGTCACGTTTATAATATCCTTACCCAAAATATTTACAAATTTTAAACAGATAGCTTACTCCTAAAGCCCACCAAAAACCCTCCACTAGCCCTTCCAAATTTATTATCTTTCTTCGCTGCAACCCATTTTAATTTAAATATTTTTGCATGGCTGTGGTAAATTGTTTAGATTCCTCCACAGCGTGAGTTTCAGATAATAACAGAACACCATGCTTTTTCAAAAAATTGTAAAAATGATTGTTTTCTATAGTTTTATTTATACCATTAAGATTATAAGCTAATATACTTATGTGGTAATCCCTCTCTGCAATTCTGCAGGGCTCGTCTCCTCCTTCACTGCCGCTTGAGCCACACCCCTCTGCTTATACTCGCTGGACGACCTGACTGCATCCGTCATGTCACACTGCATAAGGTTGCTCAGAGCTGGTGTGCCATCCTCTTCACCTAGCAAAAGGCCTCGCGTATCGCACCATCTAAATTTTTACCACCACTGTCCATCTGGCGTCCTCTCACGGTGATGTTCATGTCTGGTTTACGTTTCTTGCATTGTTGTCGCAGACTCAGAAGGATCGATGTAGCCTTTCGCGTGGCCTGCACGACGTCTCGGTGAATTATGATCCCTTTCCTTTTAGTTTTTTTATGTTCGTGAAAATCTCAGTGACGGTATTGTTTTCAGACTCGACAAGAATTGGCGTCAATCTTTCTCGGGTCCCCTTTCCAAGGGGGAAACACTTTACTATTTGTATATGTTCAATTTCTAGAACTCGGCTGCATAAATCGTGTATGACTGATATTGGTGTCCCCCCATCAGCCACAACTGCACCGCGGAAAACTAAATTATTTCTCCTGATTTCATTCCACGTGTTTTCCATGTTTGTTCTAAGTTCGTTGTAATTGGTGGTGAGCACTTTGTGGTTTAACCTTATATCATCAAATTCTTTCTTTAGCTTTTCGTTAATTTCCACGTTTCTGTTAATTGAGGGCTTTATAGCCTCTACATCCTCCTTCGTTGCTAGAGCTCCAATACTTCAATCACATTTTTTATCAATGGTTCGTTCAATCAAATCCATTATTTCTCCACATTTCAACGTTGACACATCTCTGTCACGGTTCAAATACATATCTCCGAACAGACGTTTCTTAATCTTGCTCTTCTCCATTGGGCTACTAAGGGGCGGTTGCTGAGCTGGGGGTTTGAAAATCTCGGACTAACTGTTAGTCCATGACTTCATGATACCGGAGTTAAAAATGGGGAAAAACGGCTTGCTGAGTCCCAGACTACGTTTTTGGTTAATTATTTTCAATAATGAACCATTGGAATCGAGCATGAAAAAAAAAATGCTTACCCCCCCCCTCAAAATTTGATGGTTTACGTTTCAAGGTATGTAGAATCCAAAACTGCAATAAAAATATTTCTGTCTGTCCGCCGTACGCCGTACGGGCCACTTTTCTTAGTTACCATGAAAGAAAATTGATGAAATTCGGGTTATAGGTTCCGTTCGCTGTCTAGTTGGTCCTCGAAGTTCGACGTTACTGTGAGTCATCTCTAAGGGGTTCAAAATAGGGGTTGAAATTTTCAAAACGCCTATACCATTTTTTTACGTGAATATTTTTACGGTTTTAAATAGTTCTTGAACATGCGAGTTTTTTAAGACCATCCGGAGCGTCGTACGTCCAGCCGTTCGTTCACAGTAAGGCCCCGAAGTTTGCACCGACAGGCATTTTCGACTCCAGTGTGAATGAAATTGTATACAATTCAAACCAAATCTCGTAACCAGAGACGCGCCCACAATAGGAAATTTGGCGGAGATGAAATCATTGCTAGGGATCACCTGATTATATTGGCGGAGTATGAAGTCGAGTTGGTTGTTCTGTGATATTATTTCATTTGAAAAATGATGGCTCTTTTGGAGTTTGTTGGTAGGTAGTGAAACTTGAACAAACGTTGAAGTATTATTGATGGGTAAATTATTACTACGGTAAATCATTACTCAACGGTAAATTATTACACAACGGTTCATTATACCATCTACGTAGAAGGGGCTGGAGTTTGTTGGTAGGTACTTTCGCAACTTTTTTCACTCCTCATCAACAATTTCTTTTCAGAACTTCATTATGTGTGTTTCTTTTTGTTAGGTACTGTTTGTCATCGGCAGAATTATTTTAGCAACATTTAACTCGTGATTTAGGTAGGTACCTAGTAACGAGTACGGGGTTAGGTACTAACCTAAGGAGGGTCTGCGATCTACATAATATGTATAGAATAGTACATATCATATTATATAGACGGGTTATCTATACATAAAGCTGTGATCTGTAACGGAAGGGTATTCTATACAAAATAATAAACCGTTGTGCAGGGATTTGCAGCGTTTTAATTCTGGGATCATCTCAGCCCGGGACTAAAAATTAGTTCTAGACTTTCCGAAGAAAGTACTAGATCAATGGAGGGAAACGTACGGGAATTGCTGTTATTATGTTGGTAGTACCATCATTTCCATCTGATTCTCGCCTTCTTCCAGGTTATCTCCAAGGTTACCTCACTCATGCCCGTGTTTTTCGCCTATTGTTTGTTGCCAACCTAGAGTTGTTTCCTTTCGTCGGTCTGTTGACTCATTGTTCCTTATACTGCGTTGTAATTCCTAAAGGTTTCGACTGACTGCACCTACTCATATTTCTAGAGCCTTTGCAACATTCTATGTGTTTTAATGATAAATAGGTTTTAAAATATATTTTTAGAGTTGTTATCGTCAAGCAAGAAGTTTTATGCATGATTATCAAAATTTCGAGTTACTCTTATCAAAATGCGAGTTTCAAGTCGTCTATTTAGCAAAACCGGGGTTTAGCGAATTTTTGAAGAGCTATTGCGCTGGTTGGTATTTCAACTTGCTAGGTGCCACTCGCTTTCTCGGTGCTTTTGGGTAGAAAGAATTTATAGTAGTTACAATCACTTCTCGTGTTAAATTTGAAATATCAAAACATCAATTTACTAAAATTATGTACGGCAAAGTCATTGGAAAAAGCGACGAATTAAATCATCCCTTGTTGTATATTCTTCTCGGAAAACATATTCATTTGTCCCACTCGCGGTCAGTGACATCCTCTTCATTTTGAGTATAATCATCTGAGACCTCCCATCTGTTGATCACCAGTTTCTCGGTGGAGGGTTCCTTCGGCAAAAAACCTTACCGCTACCAAATCCTTGTTCCGCACAGGTATGGTATTAGGGGCTCGAGAGTCTGGCATATCCATCAACTCTGCCACCATTTCTATAAAATCTCTAACGCTTTCTTTTGAGAGTCTGTATCTGTCTTTGAACTCTACGTCCGAGAGATCATCAAATGGATTGATTGGATTCCCTATCATACCTGGGCCTTCAAATAGCATCTGGTTTGTAGACTAGGTAGTCCATTAAAGTTAAAACAAACTATAAAAAACACAAACTACCAAACAAGAACGCAAACCTCAAAAAAAAAACCTCTCGAGACAGCAGATAAACTCTGGGATCAAAGAGATAATTCTGCAGAAGGGCGAAATTAAAAATCAGGGCTAAAGTGAGCCCAGGACCAACATCTAATTCTGGACTAAGTACTATTGGGAGCTCAGCAAGGCGCCAGAATTAAAAATTAGTCATGGTTTATGTCGAATTCGAACTCAGCAAGTCATTTCACGAAGTCCGGGTTTAAAATTAGTCGAGGTCTAGAAATTGACCCTGGATCTAGGCATAGTCCAGGACCAAATATAATGTGAGTCTCGGCAACGTATTTTTCTGATAAACCCGGACTATCACCATTTAGTCGAGGACTAAGCCCTAACCTCGAGGTCAGCAACCGCCCCTAAGTTTATGTTTTGACGAACCAGGCAGATTTGATGTGTCACCCCTCCGCATGAGATCGCCTGACAGATCACCTCCCCGCCCCTCGCTATGAGATCCAGTGCTTTGGAAAGTTAGTACATACTAAGGTTAGTACCTATGTATGCAGGTACCATAGGTACCAAATACAGCTCAGTAGACCTTGATAAATATAATTCATTATTGAAAACTATCTTGGAACGTTCACAAGTTTTCACAAAACGAAGATGAAAAATTGGCGCAGCATCAACTTTGACAATGGAAAAATTTTAAATTTTCTTTGTACATTTGATCAACATTTGAATTCTTTATGCTCTCTAGACGCAGAATTATATAGTCTGCAACTAAATTTCGAAGGTGTTTTGATTAGACTTGTCATTATAGGCGATGAAAAGTGGCCATATATCAATTTTTCTCCAAGTTGCAAAAAATCGTAAATTTTTTTCGTATGAGTTTTGTTTTTCGGCAAATCCACACAACACTCCTAACTCCGCAACAATTTGTCTTAATGAGCAGAAATTTAGGGGAGGTGAATTTGGCCATGGATGGTCTCATGTTATTTTTAACATAATCTGATTCTAACGACTTCTGTTCTGTCCTACGGAATTTGCCAACAAATTTCGGTGTTATTTTACTGGTTTTGGTTAAAGGTGATTGTTCAATATGTCTTGTCAGGTTAGGAATAGTTACTAGAATGTGATTGATTTTTTATGAAACCAGTCTTTGCCACTGCGTACCTACCTAATGGCACATTGCCCTCAGAATTCAGCAAAATTTAATTGAGAGAAAAATGATCACATATAGCCAGTTTGAGGGAGCATTTGTTGAGGTGTGAATTGATGTTTAACTAAATTTTCCAGAAGAAACTTCTGGAAAACATTCATCTGCAAAAATTATTGTATAAAATAAATATTATAATCCCCCCCCCCCCCCCCCCCCAGGATTTTGGTTCAAAGTGAATTTTGCTTGTAGGGAAAATTATGGAGACATCTGCCAAATTAATTCAAAGCCCCCCCCCCCCTCCCCCTCCCACCATATTTTTCCTGTTATATTTTGATGTATGATGCAATAACAATTCATGTAATTTTTTCCTCCTCCAGAATGAATTCCCAGTTGATCTGATGTATGGAATCGTTCAAGGTAGATCGTTTGTGACGGCCTCAGCCAAAGGAGAGCTTGTATTATTTAGTCTGCCCAAGCTGTCACTGCAGGGGACCTTCAGAGTAGCCCGGGAATCCAGCATTTCTTCCTTGGTTTCTGTTAATGACTCTCATATGGCTGTTGCTTTTGACAATAGCTCAATACGGTTAGTACAGTCTTCAGACAATATGGAAATTTGTAGACTTGCTGTTTCATTTAAACTAATACTCATCATCTCAGTCCCATGTTATTTATTATACTTATATGGCTTTTGCTTGATAAGCAGTACACACGGTTTGGTTTAATCCTCTAGCATACAAAATTTTGTGGCACAATTCTTTCATGGTCCTCAGTTTACTGGTTCATAATAAGACCATAATTAGACCATAGATGGCCTTTTTATATATTTTTCAACAATTATGATACAAGTTATGCAAAGTGGGAGGACGCTCTTCTTGCTGTGCAAAGAAAAATCTTGCTTTACAAATCGCGCTCGCGCGCGCATACACGCACAATATTATCACTTCAGTGAGTGATGTATTGACGCTCTTAGCACAACTGATTGTATAGGCAGGGCACAAAAAGGGAAGCAAAGAGAAGGAGGAGAGTAGGATTCTTAAGAAATTGATTTCTTTTCAGGTCTTAAAACAAAAATATATTTATGGATCCTGACTAGAGCATTGACAGAATCCCTAGACATGGTCAGTTTTTTTCTTTCGTTGCCTTTAGAAGAACGCATTTTCTAAGAAGTTTTGCAGTTCCCTTCCACAGGGATTACAGACTACCCACACTAGTTGGTTATATTCGTTATTCGTCAAATCAAGGTGTGGCTCGTAGCATCTACATGACTAACATCTAGAAAACATCATCATACACCGTTGAACCAGCTCCTATACCCTGACAATTTCAGAAGAAAATATGACTTATTCTTGCGATGTCCTCCACAGACTCATTTCAACAAGTTTATAATATTTATGGTATCTGTAATAAAATACATGTAATAATACAATATTATGACAATTCAAGAGTTTTGGCAAAGTGAATGAAATTATTTTGCATTTTCCATACGTGCTAAAACTCTAAACAGGTTTGTGGACTATATGATACATGTGTGTATACATACACACTGACTGTCCTATAAAAGTCACAAATTGAATGAAAAAAGTCTTAAAAACTTGTAAAAATTTTGTCGTGGGTTCTGTTCCAATTTACCAAGCAGATACATAGACTGCAAAACATATCGCATCACTGTAATGGACATGTTTCTGTATCCTGTAGTTTCATTGTTGAATTTCGGTTTTGAACAATTTGTTTTTCGGAACAACGAGCCAAACTTTGTGCAGCCTGTATGTCAAGTAATCATAAAATGGCTTTATTGACTGTATACATTTACACACAGTCCTACAAAACAAAAACGAAAGACACCTAACAGCAAACAAAGTCAGAAATTGGAAACATTTTTCTTGTACAATGAACCAAATTTCTGCAGGTTCTAATTCAGTTCCTGAGTTCCTTACGCACCCCAACCCCACCCTGCCATCCGCCACTCCACGACACTACATGCCCTTTGGCCCACCAATCGGAAAAACGTGATTACGATCGCAATTGTTGACCTATCAAAATTCTAAAAACGGATTTGCAAACTGTATACATGTGCGCACATGTGTATAAGAACGCATTTTGAAATGAAGGTCGAAAGTCGATCAGTTTTGTTGACAAAGCTCAAAAAAAATTTCACAGATTTTAAACCAATTTCATCCAATTCTGGTGTTGTTTTATTGACAAATCCGTCTTCAGATTCAAAATATCTTGAGCCATTCGCAAATGAGAAGGAAATTTGCTCTTGATAGTGCTGCCATCTCATTTTCTCACCAACTAGCCCTGAGGAGATGGCAGCAGAAATTTTCGACAGTAATACTCAGAAATCGATCTTCTCTCTCTCCACGTGCATGGGAAAAACGACAGTTATGTTGAAAATTAGTGTTATGTGTACCTCCCCCTTCCACATAAAAAATGTTGGAGTACAGAATTCTGGAAAGAGTAGAAAAATTGAGTACTCTTACTTTCTGGACACCCCTTTTGCATGGATGACCATAGTTGTATTTCTTGATGATTTCTTGTTATTCTCCCGTCATTAGCATCTTTCCATTATTTCCAGATTGTATTCAATCTTTCCTAATACGGAAGTGGGAATCATCGGTCAACTTCTGACTTTTGCCACCCACATGTCAGTGTCCTTTGACGGAAAGTGGCTTTTGGCGAGTGATGTTATGCATAATTGCAAACTCTTTTTGCTAGCTGATGTTGAAGATGCACCACCAGACAACAAAAAGCGTAAGGGAAGCAAATCCTCTAAAAACCTAACATGTTCTACTTCAGAAGATAAAGAAGTTTTCTTCTCATCCCTGTAATAATTGATCTGAAATGTGAGTCTGTTCCCATGAAACCATAGGAACGAACTTGGGTTTATCCGTTTACTGTTGACGACTGATGTTTATACTATTTATACAATTATTCCAATATATAAAAATATATATTAGTATGTTTAGGAAGAACATTAAATACATCTTGTTCTTTTCTCGTTTTATGATGATTTGTTGAATGTGCCTTTTTTAAATTCTAATTTAATTTAATTCTAATCTAATTAATTTAATTTTTTTAACAAACACCTGGTTTCTTCTGAGTCCTGGAAATACTTTGCGCAATCCTTAACATGTTATTGGGTCTCTGAGGTCCAGCATCTGGCCAGATTGCTCCTACCAGTGTAAATAAACTATAGGCCTCTGAGGCCCAGCGTCTCCTGGCCTGATTGCTCCTAATAGTGTAAATAAACTGTAGGCCTCTGAGGCCCAGCATCGCCTGGCCTGATTGCTCCTAACAGTGTAAATAAACTGTAGGCCTCTGAGGCCCAGCGTCGCCTGGCCTGATTGCTCCTAACAGTGTAAATAAACTAGGCCTCTGAGGCCCAGCGTCGCCTGGCCTGATGCTCCTAACAGTGTAAATAAACTATAGGCCTCTGAGGCCCAGCGTCTCCTGGCCTGATTGCTCCTAATAGTGTAAATAAACTATAGGCCTCTGAGGCCCAGCGTCGCCTGGCCTGATTGCTCCTAACAGTGTAAATGAACTATAGGCCTCTGAGGCCCAGTGTCTCCTGGCCTGATTGCTGCTAATAGTGTAAATAAAAGATTGGCCTCTGAGGCCCAGCGTCTCCTGGCATGATTGCTTCTAATAGCATAAATAAACTATAATACTACTTGTAAATTATTACTAGTAAGTAAATGAGTTTTCATTGTTGAAATTTGTAAGGCCATAGCACATGAACTACATTTGCATGGCTGGGTCGAAACAGAACAAAGCGTGTGGTAGGCTATTAGTATTCTTCCTCCATATAACGTGAGATTTCATCTTCATCATGGAAATCTGTAGATTATGATGTGCCAAATATAAATGTTAGAGACTTGAATGACTACGATCGATACAGAATTTCTCAAATTTGAATTGTTGACTCTTAGTGCTCCTACTGTAGTTGGGAATTTATTGTGTGATCTCCCTTGGTAGGTTTCGAAGTTACAGCTTTTCTTTTCGGTTTCTACTAGTTTTGATTCGTGCTTCAGTTTCATTTTTTAATTGAATCATGACGGCAGTCATAGTTTCCAAGTTGTCAAGTATCTACTACTAGTTCTGTTCTAACATAATGTAGGTACGAATCCCTGTCCATGAAATGTAAATAGGTATCATTTGAAGGTTTGCCCATAACAACCAAAATAAGTTCACAGCCTTGAAGGCGTGTTTATCTAAATATTTATGGATCCTGTAATTTGTTTTGTCCTTGAGAAAATGGGTGTATGTATGCAGATTTTAGACTAAATTAACTTATATTGTTATCAAAGAATAGAAGAATGCTTCTTAGGTACCTGTTATGGTAGGCCTTCAAGTATTTAACCCGTTCAGTGCGCCTCCCGAGACCCCCTCGGAAAACCGTGATCCTCGGGAGTGCGCCCCCGAGAACCCCTCGGTGGAACGTAGCCCGATTCCTCTCGAGGGGAAATGCTGCGGGGAAATTCCTTCGACACATGTGGGTCGCAGGGGGGCCCCCGTCTCTTCTACACGATGTCTCCTTTTTCGAAAAAATCATGAAAAATATTTTTCATGGACAATTGCAAAAACATACAGTATAAAATTTTTAAAAAATTTTTTAAATTTTTTTTCGTAGCACTGGCGAGCACTTCACGAAAATTCGGGCGCACTGAACGGGTTAAGAAGGTACTTAACACGGTGCCTAGGAAACTGCTTAGATATATAAGGGCATGGGTTTGTTAAACCTTCTATGAGGCCTTCTATCTTGGTACCTGAGAAGTACGGGATATAGGCTTGAGATTAAAAAGTTCCTAATTATCTGAATTAGTCTAACACTAGTGGGTACTAGTAACCAAAAACGAGGTTTACTTATGTATGTGCGTTATTCTAACCTGTGTCTTGTATCAGCTCAACAGTAGCAATAGGTTTATTATCCACTCATTATTAATTACCATCTTCAACGACATGTCAGTATTAAACAACGCATGAGTAGTTGGTTTTAATCTACTGGCCTAGGCCAGCCTGATTTAGGCTACCTATGTTAAATATCACAATAATTTATCAAATATCGAGAACATCGATATTTCAACATGAAAAGCTCAGGGTAGGTTCATTGAGAACCATGCATTTATGGGAGGGGTACGGAAATGGCCACACTTTCCTTGGCCTTTGAAAAATTCCAAAATAGTTTCAAATTTCGACTTGTTGCTAATGAAAATACACTCATGCCTGATTTCCATGCTTCGCTGTGGGCAGTGCTCGAGTTACGCTGGTGTACCACCAGCATAGGTTCTGAACTATCCAAATGGAGGTAGTATCCTACATGCCACTGTCATCCTACGCTGAGGTTGGCCCATATTACCCAAGGATAGCAAGGAGGTTTAGAAGGAAGGAGAGTGTATCCATCCGTTTTAGTCACTGTTCATTTACCCTTTTTTTTCAACCTGTAATGTAAACCTTATACAGGTAAGCGTTTTTCCTTTTTTCCTTGGCAGTCTATAATTTAATTTGCATATGAAGCAAAAATCTTTATGTGATCTCAGATTCAGACTGATCAGAGATTGTGAGAACAACAGATTCATGTTAGCCACGTGGGATCATAGTTTTTTAGCGAATTTTCGAAGAAAAGGAAGCTATTGTTCTCGGTCCAAAATTTTTAAAACTCGAATTTCCGAAAGATTATACCAAAATCCGTTTCAGACCATCCTGAATTCACTGCCGAAAGACACCAATATATATATATATATATATATATATATATATATATATGTAATTCCAGACGATAACTCTCGACAGAATTGAGATAAAAAGTTCAAATTTGCACGAAAAATCTGTCTTGGCAATCGACAGGCTAAGTTCGTAGATGGGCAGAATCGGGTCACTCTAAGGGGGAGTTTTAGGGGGGGAAAATTACCCATAAATTCCCAAAATGAAACAGCCTGACAAGTGACACCTCATGTTAAAGGTTTTTGTACGCTGAACACGATGGTGAAATCAGAATTGCGATATCTCATTCCGTTCTCAAACTGGAGCACTTTGAAGATGAAGGAACGTGGTTATTTCTTGAGATTACAAGTTTTACATAAAATCAGTTATTTCTTCGAAAATTCGCTCTTATAGCCATGCTGCATGACTGGTTTTTTTTTAAATTATTTTAATTTACTTATTTTGAAAACGAATTCAACACCACAATCTAATTAATATACCAATCGAAACTATTCTCTCACGTGGCATGAAAGAAGCATTTATAACTTGTACAATTTTTGCCTTACAGGACAGGTTTCTCAAGACTTGGCCCGTGATGGGACTTATTTATTTTTCAGTTATTCTATTTACATCTCGAACAGTAGCTCGAGGTATAAGTTCCTCTTGTGGACGGGTCGGATCTCAGTCACCCGAACTTTCATTTAGTTGTATTGTTTTGTTCTTCTAGCATTCGTTTTCCCTTCAAACCACTTGCTAATCTAAACCTACAAGGCACACCTTGTTCATTGTGTTTTATGACTCCATCCGGCTAATATCTACGTAGAAAAAGGGATTTTGACCCAATGCAACTAGATGTGCAAGTTGTTCCTAAAGAAATTACGCGAATTGACTTGTGCCATTTACTCGACTTGCTCAACTCATAGGTGCTTTGCCCTTACCTTTCCGTTCATTTCTTGTTGATTTTTGTAAGTTTTGATTTTTAACGATGGGTGCAAAACTTAGTAATGCTGAACTGCAAGACCCAGAGACAAAATCGTGAACCACCAGATCCTGAAGACGAAATTATTCCTGGAAGTGATTACAACTGAAGATATGTGGAGGAAATGCAAATTGTGATTCTGAATTACTTTTTGTCATTTCCAAAAAGTCAGTTTGTTCTAGTTATTCCTAAAAGCAACGAAGATCAACCGAATGTTCGACGTATGAAAGAATTATTCCATTTTCATGATTTTTTTTTTAAACGAATCATTCGATTCTTGGAACTAAAACTTATTGACCATATGAAATCTAAAGAGTGCAATGTTCCTTTGATGTTCTAGTTATTGCTGTTAGTTACTGTTTTGTATAGCTGAACAGTTAGTTTGTTCTAGTTGTTACTAAAAGTTGTAAACATATTTCATTAGTTTGATAGGTTATAAATACTAGGTTTTTGGGAGAACTATATATTATTGTGTACATCTGTGAACCATTGCTTTAATATCATCAATTTTGTGATTTGTCAACTTGTATAGGTTGAGAAATAATACAGATGGTAATTGTAGTAGGTAACTTTTAATGAATGAAAAGTGCTCAAAATGTGGTACGTTGTAATATTAAAGGTTACTGACTTGTTACTTTCAGTCATGAGTAATTGAAAATAAATATAGTGAGTTTATTGTGCAAGTTATGTGATGAAAAATAACTAGTCCCTCATTCAAAATGAGTATGTTTTCATGTTATGACACTTAAAGTGGTCCTCAAGAAAAAAAACCGACGTGACTATTCACTGTAAAATGACTCGTCTGCTTGAGTAAAAATGGATGAAGTGGATTAGTTGGAATATAGGTAGGTACATAGATGAAGGGAATGCTGATCGAGGCAATTTTTAAGTACCTAGTTATTTTAGTAGCTTCCTTCGGTCTTTTTGGCCTACTGTAATAAGGGTGTCCACCAGTCAGGGAAAATTATCGCACGTTTGCCGTTTTCATGAGATTTTGAACTGACGAGTGCAGCGCACCTAGCGGCACGGAGTAGATGTCATCACTGCCCTGTGGGAAGTTTATTACTTATCCTTCGGGCATTTACATTTTACAGGTAATATGCTAAAATTCAAGCAGGGAGGAGCAGGGCTTCAAAAATCTCGGAAAGTCAGGGAAGATGAAAATCCAGATCCCTGAGTAATTCATGGATATAGAATTGACACCTGAGAGGAATAAGGGCCAATCTGATTTTTCCCACCCATTTCTAGACGTCTAGACTCATTTTGGGTTCTATCACTTGTTTTTTCGTAATGACTTGTAAAAATCTATAGACTACAAGAATCTACAAAATTTTCTCAGTTTGGATTACCCCAAAAATTAATAAAATAAAATTGTGAAAGAAGGTCCACATTGGCCCTTTGAGACAGAAATCTTGAGAGAATCTCTGAGAGGAAGAAACGCCAATTTGCTTTGTTTGGCGAGATTGGCCCTTTTGGTTTATTATTCTGTGAATAATACACCTATGTATTCGCTCAGCAAAAAATTTTTATAACACCCCCTCAAAATTTTTTCTTTTCCGTTTCAAGGTGTGTAGATTCCAAAAATGCAATGTCCGTCCGCCGTACGCCGTATCACGTGTAGAGGCTTCATTTTCGGTCTAAAAAAATCGTTCTTTCGCACACATGCTCCATTTGGGCCCTAGTTGTGTCCCGAAACTTTTCAGCCCGATCGGAATATATCCAGGGGAGTTATGATGAAAATGTGTATAAAAATAGGTACTTTTTGTGTTTTAGTAACATGTTGGTAAAATGAGCTTTTGAAGTATTATTTTCCGTGTTATTGGGGACGAGAAGACCGAATATGAAGTCGATTTTGACCAAGGAGTGGAAAATTGAGGTTGTACCAGATGTTCAGCTCCCAAAATTGATTTTTTATGAGTCAAAAACCTGCGAAATCGTCTGAAATCACCATCAATTTGTATAATAACACTAGAAAAAGTGTCAACACGTGGATCAAGACGATTAAATGGTACAATCAATGATCAAAGGTAATTTGAAAAAAAAGGAGCGTAGTGCCTAATGCAAGTTCTGGGGGCCAAAATTTGTGGAAACCACCAGAAATAGCCATTTCCATTATTTTACATCAAAGAAACAATAAATAAAAACGCTGCAAAGTCCTTGTCACATGGGTTTATTATTCTATTGGAGTTCTAGAGATTTTTGTTGGCTGTTAAATGTATTGTTTCTTTCATGTGGAATGATTGAAATAGCTATTTCTGATGATTTCCACCAATTTTGGCCCCCAAAACATGAAATAGGTACGCTTTTTCTTTATTTTTTTTAAGATCATCTTTGATCATTGGTAGTGGCATTTAATGGTCTTGATTCACCTGTTTACACTTTTTCCAATGTTATTGTACACATTGATGGTGATTTCAGACAGTTTTCCAGGTTTTTGACTCATAAAAAACCAATTTTGGGAGCTGAACCTTTGGTAAAACCTCAATTTCCGCGTCTTTGGTCAAAATCGACTTCATATTCGGTCTTCTCGTCCTCAAAAACATGGAAAAAGATACCTCAAAAGCTCATGTTACTAACATGTTGTTAAAACGCAAAAAGTACCTATTTTTATACACATTTTCACTCATAACACCCCTGGGTATATTCCGATCGGGCTGAAAAGTTTCGGGACACAACTAGGGCCCAAATGGAGCATGTGTGCGAAAGAACGACTTTTTTAGACCGAAAATGAAGCCTGTACACGTGATACGGCGTACGGCGGCGTACGGCGGACGGACATTGCATTTTTGGAATCTACGCAACTTGAAACGGAAAAGAAAAAATTTTGAGGGGGTGTTATAAAAATTTTTTGCTGAGCGAATACATAGGTGTATTATTCACAGAATAATAAACCAACAGCCAGCATTTTTGTAGACCAATAAAATAATAGAATAATAAACCCATGTAACAAGGACTTTGCAGCGTTTTTACTCCCGCACTTCCAAGCACTGATGGAAGTAATTTCACATTTCATTCTATTCAAAGGTTTTCACAATATTACATTTTTCAAATCAGTGGTAATAACTAAGTTAAATCGATATCTTAAAATTTGATTGTAACGTTAGGTATAATTTGTTAATGCTGAGAGTGAATAAATAATGTATTATTATCGTCTAAAACGGTATATCTAATTCCAAAATTTCTCGAATTTAACAGTATAAATTCGATACATCTAATTCTCAAGTTTGTCCAAATTTCAATGTATTTTGATGAACACTTGTAAAATTCCAAATATTTCTTCTTTTTTCTCCTCTGCAAAATATTCTGGAAATTCGCTAAAAATCTGAGGTACGAATCATTATCAATGGGGATATCGGTAAACACAAGAGCGCTGCAAATTATTACACAGTGGTTCATTATTTTCCTCAATTGGTATCTGTTTTCCTGTATAGATCACGGTTTTCTGTTTGTGTGATCAATACTTACCCTCGAACTTCCCCTAGGAAAGTCCTAAATTGAAGCAGGCCGAGGAATCACAGTTTCATAAATATGCGGTGGATTCATCAATTCTATCATCAATTTATTTGTTGTCATGAAGCGTAAAATTTGTTCAAATTAAACATCCCGTAGAGGCGTAGAGTAATGCATGCATTACAGTGGACCGCACTCACTGCAGACCGTCTGGAAGTACGTATATTTGAACAACTGATCTATGGTGATGATGATGAATTCATTGTACAATTCAGTTAAATAATTTCTTGGCCAGTGGCGCGATATGAAGAGCTTATGTACATGTTTGGCTACCGACATTAGAGTAGGTGATGTTATCATCACAACAATGTCCCAAGAATATTGTGAATAAATTGACTGATCGATCTAAGATTAAGCGCTAGGTTCACATAGATGCAGAAAGTGCGGAGCGGAAAGCGCCGAACGCCACCTGATTGGCTGGAGCCTTTACTCCAAACAGCTGGAGCAAAGGCTCCAGCCAATCAGGTGGCTTTCCGCATCCATGTGAACCTAGCTTTAGGTTGCTACCTACCTATTGTTTCTTATATGCCTGTGTCTTATGGCAAAAAGAACCTAGTGAAGCCCTGGGCAGCGCACACAAGAATTAGCCGAAAACCCCACTTTTTTTCAGCATTAACCCCCTTTTCCCCCTTCTAGAAGTAAATTTCGAAATTCCGGCGACGGAGGGCACAACTAGACAGTTTTCTACATCGAACAAAGAAAGAGAACCACGCAAATCGGTTGATAATTGCGGCCTGGGAAGTGCACACAATATTCTGTCACATGCATATCACGGATTTGGATTCAGGATGTTTTGAAACGAGTTTGAATGTGGTTCTTTTCATTCTCGGCTCTGACCAGATCAAATACCTACGTAAGGACGTCTCCTCTCACTGAGGGACGTCCTAAAAACTACTTCCTTCAATTTTTTACGTGCAATAAATTCGTTTTGAACAGTATTGTCTGATTTTTGTTTAAACTGATTAATTTAAAATCACGATAAACTACCTACGTACTGATTACAAATGAATTAAAATTAAAAATAAAGGCTGGTGAAATCAGACAACAATACGTAGCTAAGAGTAATGATGCCGTAAACTTGAATTATTTCAGTGCAATAAGGCCATACATAACTAGTTTTGGACCTAGATCCATGTAATTTACATACAGAAGCGGAACATTGAACGTATTTGGATCGAAGTGTGAATAGAAGGTTTCTATAGCACTTTCACGTTCCAAGACCTTAGCTTGAATTTTCTACACGCATTCAAAACTATCAAACGCTCCTCCTGAAAAGTTCGGATTTTTGAGTTGTGGCCCTACTGCTTTGGGGGTGCGATATCACGATGGTGTTACTCGTATATGCTTCGCACTGATATATTCTGGATTATCAGTAAAGTGTTCTTGATCATCATCACTAAAACATTGAGGATCATATCGACCAGGTCATCACAGGAGGAGCTGCAACAAACAAGTGGCTAATTAGGATAATATTCAAACAATCTCGAACCTAGTGATTAAGTCAAGTATGAGTGATTATGTGCTATTTACATTACATTATGTGCCATTTATTCCAATATGATACTCCCACATGAAACGTCCAAGTAGGGGTTGAGGTAGGTACCTACCTACCTAAGAGTGGCCGTTCGTTAGGTGTAGATATAATACAAGCATTAAGCCCCTTACTTCGACTTTTTTCCAATTTCATTTAAACTTTTATCCGATTCGTGAGTAAAAACGTCCAAGTATGGATTGAGGTAGGTATGTACCCATTGTCCCATTGAATAGGTATTACTAAGAAATGCGTTCATTATTAAGGAATTGAACTCCGGGAGGGCACAAACATCTCACACTTCATGGATACTATGGCATTTTCGTGTATTAGGATCCATATCTCTTTCTCAAGGTCTCTGGAGCTATTCTGTAAAATAGACGAACCCGGGAGACATTGGAAGAGACTGTCTCCCAGGGGAGACTATCTCTCGCGGGAGATTTTCAAAATAGATAATCTCTTTCCACTACCTATTTTAGTGAATAGGCCCCCTGTTCTGTGTGCAGAACATCCTCATCCTGAGACCGTATGGTGGTAGCTGCCCTCACTTCCAGGAGGCCCCCCACAGAACAGGAGACTATGGGACCAGCACTCCAGTGGGGAAAGCTCAAGCCCATGGGGGGCCGGATTCAAAGACGAAAATGCAGATGGAGTGGGGGTTGCCGTGACGTCAGCCTTGAAGCTGGATCCCCTTCATACCCCACAAGCAGCCTTCAGACTAAAGCGGGCCATTCACGACCACTCCAACACGCCAAAATGAGGTGACCGCTCCAAAAACCGATCGTGAATGGGGAAACCCGAATGGCTTGGCGCGGCGCGGTCGGCCCAGTCGAATATTCAACCCGCCAGAAATCCATCGCGCCGCTCCATTTGGAGCAGTGGAGCACTTGGCGTGGCGCGATCGTGAATGGGGAAATCCGGAATGGCACAGGCACTCGTGGCGGGCGGAGCGCTCGTGAATGGGGAAACCCATCGCTCCATTTGGCTCAGTCTCTGTCGGTGAATTGTCGAGGGAAGTACTAATCATGGCGAGCGGTCAGGAATTTGTTATAGAAGTAATGAAATGTACAAAGAGCTGCCCTGCTGGAAGGTAACTCATTCAGATTTCCATGAGAAAGTAAAAAGAAATCTTGCCTTAGAACAATTGTTCAAAACGCAAGATGAAAACGCAACACAGGAAACAGTGAACAAAAAAATTGGATCGATGGATCAGATCCGATTTTCTTCGTAGATACCTACCAGTTTTGGGGAATTGAACAGTGACGCTTGAACAACGCGTACGTATGCGAAAATCACAACATGTGTGTGTGTGTGTGTGTGTGTGTGTGTGTGTGCAAACATCACAACGTGTGTGTGTGTGTGTGTGTGTGATTCCAGACAACATCCGACCTACATGGCGAGAAAACAATAAATTGCTTCTATTGGCAAAAAATCATTAATCCCCCACAGAAATGTTGCGCAACACAGAAACAGGATTGTTGGTGCGCAGAAAAGCGTTCAAAATATAAATAAAAACCACAGTCATGCAGCATGGCTATAAGAGCGAATTTTCGAAGAAATAACTGATTTTATGTAAAATGTGATGTTTGGGATATCCGTAACAAATTTTTTGTTCCATTTTTTGCCGAGTAACACCTCGGTTTGTAGATTTTCCAACGCTGAACACGATGGTGAAGTCAGAATTGCGATCCCATTCGTTATCAGATTAGAGCAGACGAACCAGGAAGAACATCTCAAGAAATAACCACGTTCCTTCATCTTCAAAGTGCTCCAGTTTGAGAACGGAATGAGATATCGCAATTCTGATTTCACCATCGTGTTCAGCGTACAAAAACCTTTAAAATGAGGTGTCACTTGTCAGACTGTTTCATTTTGGGAATTTATGGGTAATTTTCCCCCCCTAAAACTCCCCAAAACTCCCCCTTAGAGTGACCCGATTCTGCCCATCTACGAACTTAGCCTGTCGATTGCCAAGACAGATTTTTCGTGCAAATTTGAACTTTTTATCTCAATTCTTTCGAGAGTTATCGTCTGGAATGACACACATATATATATATATATATATATATAAAAATTTTGGTGTCTTTCGGCAGTGAATTCAGGATGGTCTGAAACGGATTTTGGTATAAAAATCTTTCGGAAATTCGAGTTTTAAAAATTTTGGACCGAGAACAATAGCTTCCTTTTCTTCGAAAATTCGCTAAAAAAAAAAAAACAGTAATTTTGGGTACCTAAACATTTACGTATACGTGTAGACAAAAGGGAGAAGTGAAGACAACCTTGTCGGGGGGGGGGGGGGGGGGGGGGGAGGATGAAACTGGAAAGAGGAGTGAATCATGATCGAAGTTCAAACTTGTGCGGTCGGCTCAGTCTTTGAAGTGCGGCGAAATCAGAGGTATGGACGATGCCAGGCGCGGATCCAAGGGGGGGGGGGGGGGTCACAGGGGTCATGACCCCCCCCCCCCCCCCCCAGAATCAGCCTGCATTTCAAAAAGCAGAGCTGAACGAATTGTTCACAAACCCGAAAACAAAAAAAACCAAACGAAGACGAACCCAGTTTTTGTGAAATCAAAAAAGAACTATAAAAAATCTAAAAAGATTCGATCAAAAATGTCAAAATTAGTCGAATACAATCGTACACTTGGTCCTACCAATGTTACTTTATATACAACTAGCTGTGTACCCGCGCTTCGCAACGGTAGAACAGACACCCCCTGTATCCCCCCCTCCTCAACTGATCAGAAACCTTCCCCAATGCCAACGCTAACTGCCTTTAACCCCCCCCCCCCCCGTATCCTATGAACCCTCCCTACCTGGTTAGAAACATTCCTCAATGTTCACACAACAAATTCCCAAAGTTGCACTCCAATTGGTCAAGTAGTTTTGAAATTTCTGTAGACCCCCCCCCTCCTCTCATAACCTGTACCCCCCTCCCACTAACATCCTGATTGAAGTACCACTTGAATGTACTCGTCGAGCTGAATCCAGAATCTAACTACAATCGGATTTACGTCCAACCGTTCAAAGTTATTATAAGCATAAACGTCCTCATAGAAGTGATTATAACACGTTTTTTTAGTAGTATTTCATTCATAGCGTTTCAACGGATGGACAGATTCAAATGCGGATTTTTCATAAACCTTCCCAGATAAATTCTGCGTCAAATGGTACCAGCCGCAACTTTCTACGTTCAGCCGTTCTCAATTGATGCCGAGACAAACAAACAGACAAACAGACACTGTTTTATTTATATGTATAGATTAGGTATGTCAATAAACTTACCTTGGTGTATCCGTCAAATTACACCTTGTTTATTTCTTCTTATTTTTATTAATTATTATCTTGTTTTTGTTTCGTTCTCGTTTTCTTTACTGCCAAATTCAGTAAAAACGATACTGAACTCACTGAGATCAACAATAGATTGTTGTGGTTTCAATGTTTTGATTTGCAAACTCTGAAGTTAGCTACGCTGCCATAAAATGCGCCAATTTGTTTGAAAACAAATTAGGACACTTTTTTAGAAGAAAATTGAAAATAAATACATTATCAGTTAAATAATTAATAGATATTGAAAAATATTTTTTACATAATATAATTATAAACAATGAATTTTATAAATAAATACAATTAATTTTGTAAGTAGACAAATTGGACGAGTTTAGGTATAAGGTTGAAAATTCGGTTTGTATTGTTCGTTTGGTTATTTTTTATTTTTTGTTATTTTTTATATTGTTCTACCCTGTGACCCCCTCCGGAAAAAAATTCTGGATCCGCCCCTGGACGATGTGCTAGTCCTAGTAGTTTGATAACAAGAAACAATGCCAACCAAGGGGAGAGTTGGGAAGGCCTAGTACCTACCTCTACCAGGTCATCTCAACAGCAAAAATTTTAGTGAATTTTCAAGTCGCAATGAACATAGAGCGTTGTCTACCTTATTTATTTAGCTGCTAAAATTAATATTATTTATTTTTCCTTGTATGTTCAATTTGTAGGTTTAATCCTTTTCAAATTTGGGGTCCTAATTAGAAAAAGTTCCGAATCCTATAATAATAATAATAATAATAATAATAATAATAATAAACCTTTATTGTGCTTCAGACAAACAGAATCTATAAATCCACACATGAACAACAGGATATATTTATTCAGTAGTATAATGGCATAAAAAAAAGTAAAGAAATGAAAACATTTGCATATATGTGGTGGGGGGGGGGGGGGTGCATGAAATAATCAAAAATAACCTAGTTATCGCGTAAATGCTTGATGCAGGCCTCCACGAAGCGACCCAAGGAAGGCAACGCCCGGACGGTCAACGGAAGAGAATTCCAGAATCTTGCCCCAGTGATGAGAAAAGATTTAGAGAGGGTTCTGCTTGAGTGACGCATTACGAGTAGGACGTTCGATCGCAAAGATGAGGCTGGGGTGACCAAATCGTGCAGATAGGGAGGCAGTAGCCCCTTTGCAATTAAGAATACAGATTTTAATTGTCTACAGATGTAATACTTAGCAAGGGGTAGGCATAACACGCTGTAGCCACTGACCGAACTGCGAGGTCTTATGTTAAATGCATAACGTATGCAAGCGTTGTATGCAACATGCAATCGATTAGATAGAGCTGCAGATAAGGAATAGGAGAAGGATGAACTACAATAAAAGAAGTGGGGTAATACTAGGGCAGTGACCAGTCGATGTTTGAGATATGGGGGAGTAAATTTAGACAATCTATTCAAGGAATGCAACGATCCGTACACCCTTTGGCAGACGTGTGAGACTTGGGAATCACAACTTAAGGTGTTATCCAGATAAAGGCCTAAATTCTTTACTTTATTTGAAAACGGGACAACAACCCCGTCAATTAGAACTGGAGGAAGTGGATTAGTCGGAATGTTCTGCTTATAGAAGGTAATCACTTGGGACTTACTAGGGTTTATAGAAATTCCGTTTTGGTTCGCCCACTTAGATACTGCAAGAAGATCTAGATTTAGTTGGTGAATGGCAGTAACCATTTCATCCCCGAGGCAGCTATGGATATAGACTTGGAAGTCATCCGCGAAAAGATGGTATTTCGTATACTTAAGGTGCTGTGGTAGATCATTGATGAAAGTTGAAAATAACAGAGGTCCCATCACAGCTCCCTGTGGGATACCCGTCGTAAGATGGAGTGGGCTAGATCGTTTTTTATCGCCAGAAATCACAATCTGGGTCCGACCTTCAAGAAAAGAATGAATCATAGAACAAGCAGAAGTTGAAAAACCAAATAAGGCCCTCAACTTATCAACTAGAAAGCGGTGGCAGACGGACCCAAAGGCATTTTTAAAATCTAACAGTACCAAAAACGTACATTTTTGTTGTTCTATTCCCATTCTCACATCCTCCACTACCCTCAGCAAAGCAGTTTCGCAACTATACGTTCTCCTAAATCCAGATTGGAAGGTACACAATAGATTACTATTGTGAATATGTTCGCTTATTTGCTTGAGCATCAAAATCTCAAACACCTTACTGAGGACGGGGAGGATGCTTATAGGGCGAAAATCAGAGAGGAAAGATGGGTTAGGGACCTTTGATAGAGGAACTACCAATGCTGACTTCCAAGCTGCAGGAAACTGAGAGGTAGTAAATGCATGGTTGAACACATGAGTAATATGCTGAAGTAGTACAGGTAATAATAAAATTATAAATTTAATTGACAATCCATCACCTCCCACTGCAGTCGAGGTGACCTTTGCAAACGCAGAGGCCACCTCGTTAGTTTCAACATTACGAAAAGCAAATTCTGGTACCAAGGTATCAGGAGGAGCCAGAGAGGAGGTGTCTGGACAGACAGCAGAAGTTGATGTAAAATGATTATTGAGATCGTCAACACTAAACCCAACATTTGACCCATCGTCGAAAGCGTTTTCTTGGAGCCCAACATTTTTAATATTTTTCCAAAGGGTGCGGGATGGGAGGGTGGGATCCAATTTGGAGGAAAAATGTCGACGCTTGGCTTTGCGAACCATTTTCTTGACCCAGGCATCCAACCTATTATAGCGTTCTTCCTCAGATGGCTTTTTAGAATCCTTCCACTCATTGTAGGCCGTATCCCTCATTCTCATTGCAAACTGAATATTTGGAGTGAACCACGGACTGCTAGGCTTTTTTATCTTAACTTCATGTTCTGGTGCATGTTTTTCCAAGAGATTGGTAATACCCAGATTCAGATATTCTACCATGCTATCAGTATTACTCAGAGATGATAGTGGGGACCAATCGTATGAGGAAGCATCGTGGAGAAGGGCAGCTGGATTAATTTTTTCATAGTTTCTACAAATTATTTTGGTAGGCTTGAATTTTGGAAGACTAATTTTGTAAGAACATATAAGTAATTTGTGATGACCAAATCCCGGGACCAAAAGCTGATTGTAGTCAGCAACTCGTGATGGATTTTTAACAAAACAGTGGTCTATCCAGGTTTCTACAGTTGTGATGTGGGTTGGGGAAGAGGGAAGCACAGTTAAATTTAGGCAAGTCAACAAGCTATTGAGTTTAGAACGAGGTGAACTGTTAACAAGTAGATTGACATTCAAGTCACCCATAATTATAATGTCATTATATTGTGACACTAAAGATGACAGAGCGTTTTCCAATTCTTCAAATGTGGAAGGAGTTTTCGGTACATAGACTACACCAACTAACAGCTTACAACCTGGCTTATTCTGAATTTCCACAAAAAGGAACTCGAAAAAGGATCCTGGCTCACTCTTAAGAATAACTTTGGATCTAAGTGACTTGAGGCAAAATAGAGCAACCCCTCCTCCTCGTTTCCTGAAACGATCGTTTCTATGTATTATATAAGGGTCTAATGAAACCATACTGCTGGGCAGAGTACTCTTAATCCACGTTTCGGTTACTCCAATGAAATGGGGTTTGCAGTCGGAAAAGTTTAACCTAAACTCATCTATGTGATTGGGGAGACTGGTAATGTTTATATGGCACATAATGAAACAATTTTTATTCAAAGACCTGTGATTAATAAAACGGGACACATTATTAGGATAAAAAGAGTCATCAGTTATTGGAGAATCACATGAATCGGGAAGAGAACAAAATTAGTCAGAACCTAAGTCGGATGAATTGAAATCAAATGGCAGGGGGGAGCCTGGACAAGTCTGGAATGAACCATCCGAATCAACCATTATCACGAGTCATCATCCTCCCCGGGAAGATCTTCGCAGGAAACAATACATCAATACTACTGGAAAATTCATGCAAATGGAGGGGATTTCCACTCAGAACGTGCTGAGGATGTAAAGGGGCAAACATATATGCAAATAATACAAAAAGATAAGCAAACAAAAATAGAAAATCGAAATGTAAAATTGTTGGAAAATTAAGAAATAATAGGCAGGTAATAGAATAGTTGAGTAGGTGATAAAATGGCAACTTACGAGGATGAAATCAAAGTTACTAGAGATAAATTTAGCGGGCCTAGTAGTGACAGAAAAGAAAGGAATTCCTATTCATGAGCCACTGCTTGCACCACTTCTTCTTGGACTTTCTTCCCATACCTAATACACAAACAAATAGCCCGGTACGTCATTAGTTCGTCGCCCATGGTGGTAGGTACGGTGCTGACAGCGACACGTTCACTGCGGAAGACTTTGGAATGACTGATCTGGCCACAGAAAACCCTACTATACTACGTATACTGGTAGGATCTGGCGCGGCACGGTCGTCAATGTCCTACCAAAATGGAGCGGTTGGCGCGGCGCGAGAGAGTTTGGAGCGGTCGTGAATGGCCCGCCGATACTCTCTATTTCCGATTATTTTTGTCGTTTTGCTTTTTCTAAACCTTATTATTTTACTATTTTCTGTTTTTTTACTTTTCGTTTTAAATTCTTGAACAGTTCGCGTAGTGTAGTGTTGTGTTGGAGAGTGGAAAAATGCCTTTTATGCAGTTTTTGGTTGCTCTAACCACAACAAGAAAAACGCCGAGTTTTCACCGTCAAAACGGGTATTGTTTTATAAATTTCTGGCTGCCGAACATTTCCGTAGCAAATGGGTAAATTTCTGTGGGAAGGAAGTTATGATCCTGTAAATCTTGAATGTGCTAGGATCTGCAGTGTAGGATTGGTGTGATAACCTGAAAAACAGGTACCTAGGTATGGATAGTTCGGTTTGAGTTAATAAAAACGACATTTAATTCTGTATTTCGTTGTTATGTTTCCTCTTTGAATACCCATTTCCTAAGTACCTGCAGTCGAATTTCAATTTACTGCACAAAGCTCCTGTCACTTTCTTTGGCTCCATTGTAAAATAAATATATATACAGTTCATTTCAAGATATCTATACATAAATAATTTGATTTATTCCTATTATTTCTTATCCATAAATTATTTTACTTGCCTTTTCAAATTTCGTACTTGAGGTAAGATGCATAATACCAGCCTGAGAACTACTCTTGGGAGTAACAATCTACGGTGAAAAAAGCCTATTCGTTACAACGAATGTAGGTAGTCCACTATTAAATACACAGCTACTTTACCATAAACTGGTATTCCACATTCACAAATCACAAATACTAGTTAGCTATGTCTACTAAATAAAATAAATGATCTTCCCCAAGGAGCGGGGAATAATAAAAGTTGAACAGGTACCTACACCCATGGTAAAATAAAAGGTAGGTACCTACCTCTACCTTCGTGCAAGTGCATATATAATAAAACGATGAATAAAATAGGGATGTACTTGCATACAATGAAAACATCCCTTCAGCTATACTTGAAATTTGAACTTTTAATACCTACTAGTAAAACAGTAAAATTTCAAATTAAGCTTGAAAGTTATTGTGGTTAATTATTAGGTGGGTACTTACCTGATGTGATACCCAACTTACGAAACAAAACTGTATTAATTTGTAGTTATACTCATCCAATAGTTATTAACAAAATTAGTTTGATTTAAACATAATATACTGCGCTTATAAAGTAAAAATTAGGCTGGTTCTTCCATCAAGAAGGATACCTCCCTTCTAGTTGCTTGTTTTATGAAATATTTCTTGGTTTACTGGGTATTAAATAAAAAAGTAAATCTATGAAATAATATCTAAGGCAAATAAATAAAGGTTGGATGCTCAAACATGAGTACATTCGCTAAAAACGTTGGAAAAATTAGGCTGTACGCTAGGTTGATAAAAGGATTCTGTGATGGATACGTTGAGGCTGACGTCATCACATCAGCTTATTGGTGGACCACTGCAATATTTCTCAAGGTCGTCTGCGAGGTAGCCTACCTGTTTGTATATTTATTCTACCATGGCTCAAGCCTATTTTGTAGTTGAGCAAACTCACCGCGTGGGAGCTGTCATATTGCCAATTTTTATTGTTTATTCCCACAACTCGCTATTAAATAATTTAAATATATAATTTTCATAATGTGTTCTGTAATTAAGCACCAAATCAGCGAGATTATGCTAAAATTGCGTAAATGTTTGGTTTTGTGTCGTGTTAAGTTGGTAGTAGCAGTTAGTTATTGGGGTTGTTCCCCAATGTTGGGGTTGTACGTAGTATACTCGTAGTAAGTTCTGTGGGTTGTTCCATTGTAGAATAAAAAATATACTAACAGGTAGGTCGCCGAGCAGATGACCTTGAGGAAGATGGCAGTCGTCCACTGATAAGCTGATGTGATGACCTCAGCCTCTACCCATCCAACACAGAATCCTTATACATACCTAATGTGCAGTCTAATTTATCTGACGTTTTTAGTGAATATACACATATATGAGCACCCAACCTTTATTTATTTGCCTTAGATATTCTTTAATATATTTACTTTTTTATGTAATACCCAGTAAACCAAGGGATATTTCATAAAACAAGCAACTTGATGGAAGAACAACCTAGCGTCCAGCCTAATTTTTCCAATGTTTTTACAGCAATGCTGTTACTTCATAATAGGTAAGCAGTATATTATGTTTAAATCATACTAATTTTGTTAATAGATGAGTATAACAATAAATTAATACGCAGTTTTGTTTTGTAAGTTGGGTACTTATCCCTATTTTATTATATATACTTGCAGTAACAGGATAGTTTATTATATACTTGTACGTAATTTGAAAAGACAAGTAAATAATTTGTGGATAAGAAATAATAGGAATAAATCAACTTATTTATACATATCTATCTAGAAATGAACAATCTATATTAAATACAGACTGTTCATGGAGAAGTGAATTTTACTTTACCATGTAGCCAATCTCAAAGTGACAGGAGCTTTGTCTAATAAATTGAAGTGCGACTGTAGGTACTTAGGGAATGGGTATTCAAAGAGGAAACATAACAACGCAATACAGAATTAAAAATTGTTTTTATTAACTCAAACCAAACTACCCACTGTTTTGTGTATTCTTTTAGGCATACCTATTTTTCAGGTTATCACGCCGGTCCTTCCGAATAAAATGGACAATGCAGATCCTAGCACATTCAAGATTAACAGGATCTTAATCTTTCTTCCCACAGAAATTTACCTGTTTGCTACGGAAAGGTTGGGCAGCCGAAAATTTCTGAAACGATACCCGTTTCGACCGTGAAACCTCGGCGTTTTTTGTGTTGTGGTCAAAGCACCCGAAAACAGCATGAAAGGCATTTTTTCACTCCCCTACACAACACTATACACTACGCGAACTGTTCAAGAATTTAAAACGAAAATCAGAAAGCCAGAAAAGAGTAAAGGAATAAGGTTTGGAAAAAGAAAAACAACAAAAATAATCGGAAATAGAGAGTAAGTTATGCTGCCGTCACTTATGCTGAAGGCCGTTTGTGGTGTATGAAGGGGACCCAGGATCGAGGCTGACGTCACGGCAACCCCCACTCCCACCTGTACAGCAGGGTCGCATTTTCGTCTTTGAATACTCCCCCTGGGTTGTTCGCCTATTCCGCCATTTTTTGCGACTGTTATTGACCTTAGTTCATCGCCCGCTTTCCTAATTTTATTTAATTTAGTTACCTTTTGTTTTTGTTCGTGCTTATTAATTTGCCGGGGCTAAAGAAGAGAAAATGTTTCATCCGTAATTTTGGACTTCCGGACAACAACAAAATTGTTCTTCAATCTTCCAGTGAAAGGTGAAAATCGGTAAGTTCCTACCTATCTACGTACCTATATAATGGCCTTGTGACTGTGTACTTGCAAGTAATATCAAAATAATGATTTAATAGGATGACAACATAATCCATCGAGAAATGAGTATTCTGAGTACATAGGTATATTATCTGAAATCAGTCGGTACCACGCTACCTACTTCGAATGATAGACAGGGGGGCGTAATGGTACGCCATTTTACGGTACAGATTTATGGTTTGATTGATTGTAATTTGTAACTTACGAACTTCCTGCATGCAGAGTTGGAAGGCATCCAACTTGGCTTAAAGCACGCCATGACCTACCACCCCACAGCTCCTCGACTCGTCATACTGACTGACTCAAAATCTGCAGTCAAAAAGATCAAGAACCTGAAGAAAGGTGACGCGATTCCACCTGAAATTATGAAAACCATAAGTGACGTACAACATCTCATTGACCAGAAGCAATGGAATGGGTACCTGGTCCTTTAGGGGTAGAGGGAAACTCCCACATGGACTTTCTGGCAAGGCGAACCTCCAGAATAGGCACAATTGACCCCGCTACAACTTCCCCATTTATCGATCTGAATTGTACCATTACCAACTTGACACGGAGAAGGTGGGCAGAACAATACCTCAACATGACATCAACTGTGGGGAAATGGACGAAGCACATCGTCAACCTGCCATCTACTCTTCCATGGTTTAAAAACATGAAGATGCCACCAAAAACCGTAACCTCGATCAACCGAACCATCCTCGGCCACTGATTCATGAAACACTTCGGATTTCTCATGAAAAAAACTTACTGCAACATCGTACTGTGTACTGCGTGGGTACTGTGTACCCGACCAACTGACAGAAGACCTATACCATTTACTTAAAGACTGCCGACGTACAAAACCCTAATACAAGAACTTACAGGACTAGGCAGCCAATCAGTGGACAAAATGAAACAACTAGTGACCATACTACAAATAATATTCTAACGGCAGAAACTGCTAACAGTAACGGACACAAACCAACAGAACAAAGTGACTTAACAAACAATTCTCAGATGACCTACTAAAAACAAAACAACAAACACGAACCAATTGAGAAGAGAAGAAAGAAACAACTGAATGTCCGCCATGGTGCATCAGCTTCAGGACAAAAAAACGGAACTAAGAAGAAGAAAGGGGTTCCCATGGAAGAAAGGAGTCTGGCCTTGGGGGTTTGGCCTTTGGCCATTTCCGCCTGTTTCCACTGCCTCCTACTGCTTTACAGCATGAGCTACCTCTTATTTCAGAAGCAAAAGTTTACCGAGCTAGATCAATAGCTCAGTGGTATCGAAACGTTCCCCCGGACTTGTTAGATCGTTGGTTCGAGACTAGGAACGTAGGAAGTTTTTTTGTCGCCGACACTTTCGTAAGATCAGTTTTTGTTGCGTTAGGGCTTCGAAACCATGATTTTCTTGACAGATTATTGATTTGAACAGCTTCTATAATTTATTATTACTTAATAAGCGATTGATGGAGTAGTACCTAGGTTCTTTACTTTATATTTACAAATAATAATCGTTGTCAGATATGTGACCAACATTTAGGGGCCAAAACCGTAGCGGCGACTAAATTTGCAAGGGAATGGTATATTTTCAAAAAGCCATTTTGCCCGCACAAAAATTTGGGAGGGCAACGAAATGAACATAATGGTAGCATAAGCAAAAAATATATATTTTATTCATTTACGAGATTACAATTCACAGCTTATTCTTGAGAAATTAGGTAGGTACGTATGGAACTTCTGACTATTCCCATAATTATCACAAAATATATAGGTATTTTCCTTGGAGAAATTAACGATAATGACAAAATTATACACTAGTATTACCCACCCTCTTGAAAAGTTATTCTAGAGAAAGCTTATCAAATCCCAATACTTAGTACTATTTAGTCTCTTTTAGGTTATAACAAGGTACTTAGATTAGTGTTACAAAAATACTTAACTTGGAAAAAAAAATCGAGAGGAAAATTTACCAAGGCAACGACTTCATTTTTATATTATTATATACTAGCCTGACCGCTCGCTTCGCTCGCTATCCGAGATTCGCTGTACGCAGTATCGTGGAACCAACAAACCACGGAAAAATCCCATAGCCTACCGGGTATTTGTGCCCAATTTTATCAAAATCCGTCAAGCCATTCAGGAGTTGACCATGGTCGACCATATTTCCGCTATGGTCAGGGAATTAAAAATGCGCCTACGTTCAACTTGGGAGGCTACCGAATATTGGTGCCAAATTTGGTCGATATCCGTTGAGCAATTCGGGATTCGACCATGGAGGGGCCCATTGATGTGCTACGGTCGACCGCGGGGGTAGTCCGAAGGGTCGATCGTAGACAGAATTTCACGTAGATTACGAATATGCGATAAAAAATAGGGGTTACCATTTCAATTAACGAAGTTGACCATGGTCGACCATAGTTCCGCTATGGTCAGGGAATTAAAAATGCGACGTTGCACAACTTGGGAGCCTACTGGATATTCGTGCCAAATTTGGTCGATATCCGTCAAGCCATTCAGGAGTTGACCATGGTCGACCATAGTTCCGCTATGGTCAGGGAATTAAAAATGCGACGTTGCACAACTTGGGAGCCTACTGGATATTCGTGCCAAATTTGGTCGATATCCATCAAGCCATTCAGGAGTTGACCATGGTCGACCATAGTTCCGCTATGGTCAGGGAATTAAAAATGCGACGTTGCACAACTTGGGAGCCTACTGGATATTCGTGCCAAATTTGGTCGATATCCGTCAAGCCATTCAGGAGTTGACCATGGTCGACCATAGTTCCGCTATGGTCAGGGAATTAAAAATGCGACGTTGCACAACTTGGGAGCCTACTGGATATTCGTGCCAAATTTGGTCGATATCCGTCGAGCCGTTAGGCCGTGGGAAGACAGACAGACTCACAGAGATACGTTTTTATAATATATAGAGATAGAGATATTATAATATCACGACAATATCACATGTAATCAACCTTTTAATGAATATTTAAATGCATTTTACTCATTTACGAGATTAGAATTCACAGCTTATTCTTGAGAAATTAGGTAAGTACCTATGGAACTTTTGACTAATATAATACCTAACTATGTATCACAGAATATTATTATAAATTATAATAGCATGACAATATCACATGTAATCAACCTATCACGACTGTTTTGTCCAGCAATTCTTTATGTATTGACTTCGAATCATGCTATAATCTTATTACTATTTTATAAAATTTAGCTCATTTTGGTTCATGGTAACTAAGGAAAGTGCGAAGTACGGCGGATAGATAGAAATTTGTTTATTCATTTTTGGAGTTTTGTGTACCTTGGAACGGTAACCATCAAATTTTGAGGGGGCGTTAACATTTTTTTTTTATCATGCTCGATTCTAAAGGAATAAGTTGAAAATAACCAAAATTGAATATAGTTCGATACAGTTGAAAATAGCCAAAATTAATTAAAATAACCAGAATATCACGCTAATATCACAGAGTTATCAATAAGATCATATCTAGTGACTCGGAACAATGTTATATTAATTTTATATTAATGTTGTTGGGTCTTCTTTTTCAATGCTGGTTAATAGGAGTTTGAAGGACGACTGAGATCCAGGTGTTTTTGAAACCGTTATTTACTGAGAAACACAAGCATTCAACTGCCCTCAGTTGTTCCTGATAAGAAAACTTATCTTAATTCTGGTACACGTGAAGAGGACTGTCTGAGGGCAGTTGAAAGCTTGTGTTTCTCAATGGTTTCAAAAAACACCTGGATCTCAATCGTCCTTCAAACTCCCACTACTCCGGTACACCTCGAATCCGCTGCATAATAAGCATGCGTATAATTTCCGATCAGCCCTCTCCTTGCCATGACTATTCTCATGTTGTTTTAACGTAAATGACTTGTCACTGTAATAAGTGCACTTACTACAACGGGGCATTTAAAAAAAAGATTTTAACTAAAAACACTGACGTAAATGAAGTAATAATAAGTGTAGAATAAGTAATAATGATAAGTAAACTGATAAGAAAGTGATAAGGATACGAGCCGATCGCGGAGGGCGGGAACCACTGAACAGCTAATTCCACGCGGAAACAGGCGGAAATGACCGAACACCCACGGCCGGAGTGGGCTCTGGCCAGACTCTCCTATGGAAGAAAAGGCTCCCTTTCTTCCATGGGTGGGTTCCATAGGGTGGGGCAGTGTGATGTCCCATTGTGCCTTCACCTGTGGCCCATAACAAACAGGTTGCCGGATCCTGTCTACTGTATTTTGAGTAATTTCTTTTTTCAATCCTGTTTTGTGAATTTTCTTACATTCAAACCATGTTGGTGTTTCACGGTCGATTGCAACCATCGTGCATAACACCATAGCTCTAAGTTTCCTGTTTTCCTAAAGAAACCAGAGCACTCAAGACGTTTCGATTTTGGTTATGTAGGTAACTGAGTAGTTTGAATCAGTTAGGTATTGTTTCTACTTACATATGTACTGGTACTGAAGTAGGTACATACCATAAGTAATAAAGTGCGTACCTACTTAGTTGCAAAGAGATTACGACTATTGTGATACCTCCTTCTCGACCCCTTCACTTAGGTTTTTAGAGCGCTTTTAGTCTGGCACGAGGTGAGCAAAATCAGTTTCCCTAGTGTGAGAGATAATTCAATTCCTGTACTGTTTACTGGGTTACACATTCAGCTACTACTTCATTGAACAAAGATTGGCAAGTGAGTGAAGCAAAGCTCGATATGGATGTGTTCCAAGTACTGTAATGTAATATTTCATCCAAATCATCATGAGGACCCCGTTTTACATATTTTTGTAAATAATCTTTTACCCATGTTTCATTCCTTCATTACTACACTGGTCCCAGACCACAGAGCATTCGAACTATTACTCAAGTGGTTGTCGTCAAGGTCGCTCGTGCCAGGTACATCAGGCTGCTTCTTCCGTTTTCTCATTCTAAAAGAACACCGGGCACTCATTTAATCAGGGGTTTAAAAAAAACTACCTACTACCTGTATACCACGACTAACTTAATGATTACGGGAAATACCATTTTTCTGGACTGCTTAATTCGAAGTATGAGCACTTGTTCGTGTCAAACAATGATGGACCATCAGACTTCGAACTGTCAACGAAATGGCAGCTGCACGAAACCCATGAATGTATTTCGGCTGTGTCCCGCCTCCTACATAGAAAAAGATTATTCACAAAAATATGTGGAACTATGATTTTGATGAAATATTACATTACAGTACTCGGAACACATCATCCATATCTGGCTTTGCTTCACTCATTTGCAAATCTTTGTTCAATGAAGTAGTAGCTGAATGTGTAACCCAGTAAACAGTACAGGAATTGTATCTCTCACACCTAGGAAAACTGATTTTGCTAACCTCATGCCAAGCTAAAGGCGCTCTAAAAACCTATGTGAATGAGTCGAGAAGTAGGTAGGCATCA
The DNA here is from genome assembly GCA_954871275.1 of Leptopterna dolabrata. NCBI lineage: Eukaryota > Metazoa > Arthropoda > Insecta > Hemiptera > Miridae > Leptopterna > Leptopterna dolabrata. Next base: position 89,059,827 of record OX940974.1, on the reverse strand, counting down.
CAATAGTTGTAATCTCTTTGCAACTAAAAGTAGGTAGGCACTTTATTACTTATGATATGTACCTACTTCAGTGCCAGTACCTATGTACCTACAAACAATACCTAACTGATTCAAACAACTCAGTTAGGCAACCGAAATGTATACGCATATAGCTTTCCACGTCTTGAGTGCTCTGGTTTCTTTAGGAAAACAGGAAACTTAGAACTATGGTGCAATGCACGATGGTTGCAATCGACCGTGCAACACCAACATCGTTATTAATGTAAGAAAATTCAAAAAACAGGATTGAAATAAAGAAATTACTCAAAATACAGTAGACAGGATCCGGCAACCTGTTTGTTATGGGCCACAGGTGAAGGCACAATGGGACATCACACTGCCCCACCCTATGGAACCCACCCATGGACGAGAGGGAGCCTTTTCTTCCATGGGAACCCCTTTCTTCTTCTTAGTTCCGTGTTTTTGTCATGAAGTAAGCATGGTGCATCTGCTTGTATGTAAGGTAAGATTTTGTTTTCACCACAAATCTGGTTTTACCCGTTTTGTGAAACAGAAAGTTGTCATCTGCTGTTGCACCTTCGATAAGCGCCCCTAAATTTATTTCGGCTGACATACTGTTTGGTACATGTCTTTTTGGTTGTATTTTCAGTGAGTGTTCCGAGTTTATCTTGTTTTTAAATAATTTTGGCGAATGTTTCTTGTGTTTTAGACATTATTTGTGGCTGGACGAGTTTAACTCTTATATTGTTAGGGTAAGACACTCTCGGCATTGTGTAGTCACTGTCTGTTCTAGATATCCTTACATTCTTGTTCATGGTGTCAATTGCGTTGTTCATTTTTTCGTGCCCTGAGGTTTGGCTCTGTGGATTGTGTTGAGGGCCCTTGGATTCTGTGAGTTAGACTCGAGTCGTAGTGGGATTTACGTCAACTTTGGTATTAGTGTTATGATTAGATTCATGATAGCATGAATCGATAAACCCATGAAGTTTTTGTAGCTCATTTGTCATTTTGTTTGTTTTTCCCCATCCCCTCTTCTGCATCTTGTTCTTCTATATTCCTAGATTCGTTATTGGAGATGCTTCCGCTGACTTGCAGGTCTGCCAGACAAGCATCAAGTTTTATGTCAGGTTTTATGACCACCTTGTCCATCTTGTGAAATGTTGCTTTCGGATTTCATTGTCTTGGTATGTTTAGCCGCTGAAAGGATAATATTTGCGATGTGCAAAATAGCATCCCCATTAGAACTGATGGTAGTTCCACTGCTATTTGAACAGATTGAACTACCTATGTCATTGTCTACATGTGTCGATTTAGTGTTGAATAATAGCTTGCCTCATTTTTATCTGCTATATCCTGAGGGTGTACTTTCTTCATAATCCACTGCCAGAGATAATTCTGACTGTACATCAACTGAGACGAATGAATCACTGCCCTTAGTGGAGACAGTAATAATTCATCAACATCCGTGTGTGTGTCTTGGCTTTTGAATTTGTCGTCAGTTGTAGATCTTCTGGCTTTGAGCACTGAGTGTATTGTTTTGGTCTGACCCTTTTGGTTCTTTTTTGCCCAAGAGTTTCTGTTTTTGGTTTCTAGTTTGCGGCATTTTTTACCACTTAGGGCTCCTATGATTTGGTAGGTGTAAAGAGTGCTTAAGTACTACCTACTCGGTAGGCCTAGCGCCTAGGTATGAGCTAAGGACTTCGGTAGGTTGACATGCAAAAGTTGGCCCAATATTACTCCTGCGTCATGTACAGTTCAAGTATTGTCGCTCCTTTTTTTTCAGCCTGGTTGACGAGTTATAATTATTCCATATAATTGTTGAAGAATTAAGGGCCCGTTCGAGAGAACCTGGTAACCCTTAACCCTGAGGTTACCACAGGGTTTCACAAAAAGTGCCGTTCGACAAAAAGCAATAATCGATTTTCCTATCGATAAATACAAGGTTTCGACAGGGTTACGTAAACCCCAAAATATGTGGGGTTACACTCAGGGTTCAGTAACCATGAACTCTATCCCGTTTTCTATTGTTCGAGAAAGAAAGTGCGGGCTTGGAAAAATTAGAGCCAGAAAATAATAATTACTGCCGTTACCTCCCGCATTCCAGTTTCCTTCCGGAACATTCCTACCTACACGGCGTAGTGGTTGTTGTTTCTCATCATCTCGTTCATCATCATGGCAAGCGTTCATCTGTATGAAAGTGACGACGATAATTATACGGATTTGGCATTATCGCTAGTCCCTCGACCACGATCTGGTGCCTCAGTTTTGATAGTTGGAGTGAACTCGAATTCTTCCGACTCCAAGGATGGAGCCGGTTTCGTTATGCAAAAAATCCGAGCAGCTATAACTTCAGCTGATCAGAGGTAATTTGGTTCTGAAACACTGCTTGAATACTGAAATACATTCATCCACTTGAGATCCCCGTAAAAATACTATTTTTTTTTATAGGTACCTACTCTGCATACAAATGTGGTTAAGGGTACTCGGTAGGTAGGTACCTACCTACGGCACAACCAACGTTTTCAAATGTAAGTAGGTAGACCTATCCATGTATTTATAGTCTGAAAGGTACCTACGTACCAGCACTTGAATGTCCAATGATCGTGAGAGGTAGAATGGACCGAGTACCTACAGACTGGGATAGAAGAAGAGTTTTCGATCCACTAGTTCGGTGGTTGGGTTCTGTCTGTAGGTAAGTACATAATATCCTTTCGCAACTTGGATTTGTTTGACTCGAATAATTATTTTCGTAATGGTCTTGTAACAATAGTTTGGAAGATAGATTTACCTAATGTTTTTACGGTTCAAAATTCAAGTATAACTGTGAAGCTGGCTAGATTCAGAGGCTTGGTGTATGTATAGGAACTTGGGCTTCTGCAAGTATGTAAGTACTTATCTAATATCGGGCAATGAAAAATAAACATAAACTGAGAGTACAGAAAAAAATACAGAAGTAATAAACCGTTGTACTGTTACAATTTTCCTCGTTTTCGTATGTCCTAGAGAGAACCCCATGAGCCTGGAAGAGAGGCTGCTGACTGCTCTGTCATTTTGCGCAAGAGGAACGTTCATGGAAGTGTGTGTTGGGACAGACATCGTGATCATTCACCAGGTACCTTCCACTTATACCTAAACCACCTTTACCTAAATTTTCCTATGCTATACAGAAAAAACTCTCCCTCATGCTGGGGAGTGAGCCATCAACTTATGGAATAATTAACCCACCAGCAATTCTTGAAGTAGGTACCTACCTCTTAGTAATGACTCATTTTCTGAGAATACCTACAGACATACGTCCCTTGTGATCCTTCAAGGATATTGTTATCTAGTCACAAGTAAAAGGCATATTTTTGCGTTGGAGGCACGTTACCACGTTAGGTAAATGTTTTTCTTGATTTGTGCCTACAGGTATCTTACGCAATAGCTAGGCTTGCGCCTCAACTTATCCCCCTACCAGAAATGGAAGAGGATAAAGTAGAAGAGACAAGGGGAAAATTCCACATCTCCAGATTTCCTTCATGTCTTGGGGCGCTAGACTGCACTCACGTAAAGATCTCTTCTGGTACGTTCATAACTAGGTACCGGCTTACTTTACTCATTACAACAACTTTCTTATTTGCATTCGTGTGTACTGTGACCCCAGTTTGAACGAAATATGTATTCTATTGTAGGTGGCGACGATGCAGAAATTATCGCAACAGAAAGGGCTACTGTTCTATTAACGTCCAAAAAGTGGCAGATGCAGATCTTAAGATCACTAATATTGTTGCCAGGTAGGTATCGTTGTTGTTTTTCATAGTTGAGGTTTTTGCACCAGATTTATTCATAACAGTGATACTCGATTCCCTAATTTTCACTACTTACTTTTTAACTAAATAGGTAGGTTGTTGTTCATACTAACAGTTTCGCTGTGATCATCGGAAGTAGGTACTTAACATTATCGTCTGGAATCGACACGGTGTTTCACAACATGTATTTTATATTCTTCTTTCTAATCAACATAACGTACTTTTTCATTACCATCCTCCATCACTCGGTCTTTGGAGACATCTCCCAACTTTGGGTCAGGACGTCCCTCTCGCTGACAGTGGATAACGGGATTACAAAGAACCTCATGACCAAAATAAGAAACCCGTCAACGGAAGCAGAACAACAATTTTGGTCATTTTAAGGTTCTTTGTAATCCCGTTATCCACTGTCAGCGAGAGGGACGTCCTGACCCAAAGTTGGGAGATGTCTCCAAAGACCGAGTGATGGAGGATGGTAATGAAAAAGTACGTTATGTTGCTTAGAAAGAAGAATATAAAATACATGTTGTGAAACACCGGAGCTACGGAGTGTGGACGAGCAGGTTCCCCATTCTTGCTAATGGGATGAGGGGATAATGGGATTCATCTTATCATTTTTTGTCACAAATAACACGGGGGTGGTTATGAGGTCATTCACATCTCATAGTGAAGTAATGCTAAATATTCAAATATGCAATGAAAAAGTTTTTGCTTGCTAACTATGCTGTGAACTTCATTTCAGGTGAAATTGGAACGCTATAACAGTAGCATCAGCCGTCCTTCACAATGTTGCAGTTCTTTTGAGGGAGCGATTGCCAGCAGTCGACGCACAAACTGCCATTGCCGTCGATCAAACTATGTTCAACAACATAACGGAAAGGGACATCGAAGAGGGTGGAGTAGACCACAGTAGGCGGTTTATTTCCTACTTCGGCTAACTATAGGTCCCAAATCAATTTGCTGCATTAAATACTCCTATTCATCTTTAGCATTCATGTTGACTAATTATTTCTATCCTTTATCTTTCTCAGATTGGTAAAATTTGTGGGGAATGTAAATCACCCTCATTTAAAAGGTATAGCTTATTTTTGGTAATGGGCTTCAAACTACAATTTTTCCGAAAGTTCAGAATAATTTTTTCTCCAAAAACAAAAAATTGGACGAAAATTCTTATTGATAGATAATAAAGTGCGTACTTAGGTAACTCAATTTGAACCTTTTTTATTCATTCTATAATAGAGCTGAGGCCACTTTTAATTTTTTCTAATACCGTTCTATGTCTTTCGACTGCCTGGCATTTCATCGGAGCCTGCATCTCCCGTTCATACTGAAGGTTTTCTTGTGCGTTTAACAGCTCCAGCTCCAAGATTTGCTCCTCATACTCTTTCCGCATATCGAGTAAGGCGAGTTTCTTGGCATGAACATCCTCGCCATTTTTTTGAGTCTACAGCTTCATCAATTCACATGTTTCAGCCTTCTCTTTGGCCCAGTTGCTGACCAAGTCCCGAGCTCTGGACTTGACTCTTGTACCTGGCCCTACAACGATAAAAAAAAAAAAATAAATAACAATAATCCAACAGCGATGTTTCAAATCGAAAAAGCAATATTCACATAGGACGCCTAGTGACGCATTGGAGTGTGTTAGGTCACAGTGAGCTGAGTCTGAAAGTAAGACATCTTTTGGATGTGTTCAGGTAGGCACGTAAAAGTGCGTAAAGAAGCAAAGAACTATTCTTGTTATGAACCAATACCATGCAATCAAACAATACAATATAATCATAACAACAATTTAATCATAACTTACTCAGCGCTTGAGAGACAGGCTGCCTCAGGTCAGCGACCTTGTCATTTCCCCAACCTGAAGCAATAGACATCAGATTAGTAAACAGCTAGATAACTAGCTGGAGCAATGCTCAGGCTTGTTAAGGTGAATACAGCCAAAAACATTTTGGTGCAGTCACGAAACACAGATGCGACAGTATGCGTATAAACAAGATTTTTTCTTGTGGAACCGTGCTCACTGCCAGACGGTTGTTCCCTCATAACAAGCTAAAAGGAGAGAAAGAACTGAGTTATGGAGAGAGTGATTATGTGGCAGCTGAAAACTTAGGGGTCTCAAGATGGAAAGACAGAGGCACTAAATGTGTAAATGTTGTATCTTCGATGGATGATCCAAAAAAGAAGATAAAGATAAAGCGAACTAATATTGTAGGAGAAAAAGTTGACGTCAAATGCCCAGCTCCTATTGCCCGCTACAATCAATACATGGGAGGTGTTGATAAATTCGATCAATACATGGAAACTTACATCGTTGCATGGAAATCGAGGCGTTGGTGGATGAAAATTTTTTTCTATTTGATTGATGCTACTATTGTGAACAGTTACATTCTCACTAAAGAGACCACCCGCATTAGCTCTGTCACCAGGAAACCAATGTCACATCTCGAATTTAGAGATATGCTGGCAAACCAATTGATAGGGGATTTTTCGTCGAGGAAGCAGGCAACACCAACTGTTATCGTCGGTCGAAACAAAATGAAAACTTCCCCTGAACTTCCATACCCGCTGATGAGATCGACTAATAATCATTTACCCCAAAAAATCGATAAGTACCGGCGCTGTACTGGATGCAGCACAAGGAAGCAACCTAAAAGAAGCAACGTAATTTGTGTTACCTGTGAAGTGGCATTGTGCAAATTATGTTATATACCTTTCCACGAGAAAAGGGTGAGTTAGAAAATTGGAACATTCCCTATTTGACAAAATAAAAGGTGATTAATTTCAAATGAGTATTCCTGAAGACTGTTTTGAAAGACTGATGATAGTGACACCTTTTTTCATATTTTTACCCCACCTTTTTTCATAGTTTTACCCTGATTAGGATAATTTTGAAGTTCAAATTAGAAGAAGAATGTAAGGTTTTGTGTTTCAAATGAGTATTCCTGAAGACTGTTTTCAAAGACTGATGATAGTGACACCTTTTTTCATATTTTTACCCTTAGATTAGTCACGCGTTGAAAGAATTCCCTAAATGTACATATGTACTACAATTTACCAAATTTGTAAACAATTCTTGTGATAGTGACACCTTTTTTCATATTTTTACCCCACCTTTTTTCATATTTTTACCCCAACTTTTTTCATATTTTTACCCTTAGATTAGTCACTAAGCGTTGAAAGAATTTCCTAAATGTACATGTACTACAATGTTACCAAATTTGTAAACAATTCTTGTGATAGTGACGCCTTTTTCATATTTTTACTCTTGGATAAAAGAAATTCCTCACTATAAAATAAATTCCTAAATATGTATACTGTGATAGCTACTGACAAAATGTTTGCACAATTCGTTTTATAGAGAGAAATAAACCAAATGTTGTTGAAATATGTTGTTATTCATGAAGGCCTCGATCTTTCAGTTAAGTGTGGCTCCTAGAGTAACCACAAACGAGTGAGGAGCAGTAAACATCGTTTTAAGGCAGGGACTGTGGCTACTCTAGTGACCACCACACTAGTCGATTATTTACCCTATAAAAATCGATATAGATCATATCGAACCAGTTTCTGGTAGCGAATAGGAACATCTTTCAGGGTAAAGAATCGTTTTTTGTATATCGACATAATTGAACTTGCCCATTCGGAGGACGAATTGTGTGGCACTATAGAAGCCACAAAACGTTAAAGGGAAGGGCCTATACCTTTATCTCCATATCATTCTCATTCACCATACCTCACCGCACCTTCACCTCTCTCTCTCATAGCAAACCACCACAAGCATGTAATTGAAGATTATTTTAGAGAAAATGAATTTGGCTAGAAGAATGAAATAAATTAACATAAATAAATTGTTTGAGTACTTTCATACATACACAAACGATAAAGTTAGGCTGTGAAGGAATCAGTGTTCCACCCAGCTGAGCCAATTGGAATTTCATCATGAATGCAGCTTTCCTCGAGTAGGCGATCGGTGAACCTTGGAACACCAAAAAGATGAATAAAAACCAATGCTTCTGACATCACATCATTCGATAATATGAACACCTATGTCAATTGACACTCAGCACTCAGAACAGAACAACGAAGCAAGCCCCCCCCCCCCCCCCACACAATGGTACAAGTGCTTCAACTAATCAAAACTCAAATAGGAACCACTGTATGTCATTTACAAACTAATTTGGTTAATCCAGAAAAATGAGTGTTTCAGTGCACCCTAATGGTGAAAAAACTGAGTAAAATAGCGAAAACCTTATCCACTAGAGAGAACCCTCAGTTCATAGCACTTACGCAGTTGAACTATTTAAAAAAAAAAGGATTTTATGGGGGCTGATTTGTTGAACAAATACCTACTGTTTACGCCCCGTTTCTGTATTTTTTACGTACTATTTCCGAGTGTCAAGTGAGTTTCCCATGACACATAACAGATAAAAAAAATTTCCAATTCCACCAAACAAATATTGTTGATATTACTGTGCACCACGTAATTTCAAAGCTGTATCACGCCAAACTATTTCCGCATTATCGCTGATGCGTGATAACTACCCATGTAGGTAAAAAGTGGCATAGGTGGAGAGGTCTTCCAATTTATGAGTGTCATTAGACATGTTCGACCATTCAATTTATTGATTTATCACCATTTCGACTTCTGGTGACATAACTTCTCTAAGTAATTTATTGTTATTCAAATCTTTTACGCATTGCTACTGCGTTTTGTTTATTATTCTGGGAATAATACACCTATGTATTCACTCAGCAAACAATTTTTATAACACCCCCTCAAAAATTTTTTTCTTTTACATTTCAAGTTGCGTAGAATCCAAAAATACAATGTTCGTCTGCCGTCCACTGTATCACGCACATCTACTTCATTTTCGGTCGAAAAAATTCGTTCTTTCCCATACAGGCTCCATTTGGACTTAGTTGTGTCCCGGAACTTTGCAGCCCGATAGGAATTAACCCAAGGGTGATAGGGTCACATTACAGCCAAGTGCCAGGGTAAGGAAGGCTGTGCTAGATGAGGGGGTATCCATGACACTAGGTCCTGTCCGATAGCAAACCTCCAAATGTAAGTAATGAACCAAGGAAGTGTGCAAACTGTAAACGGATAAATTTAGACTACAACCGTGCCGTAGAAAACCCGAAATGCCCAGTACACACACGTGCTCTTGATAGGTATATTCCTAGGGTCAACCCTCTGACGAATGTTCACAATGCACAGGATACCAAGGACAATGGATGCATTATGACAAGGACTCAAAACAGACCTAATAAGGGTCGAGGCTGGAGACACTGGCCCATCAACGGGAGAAAAACTGAACCTACACCTCCAAAAGCTGACAATTTGCTTCTGGAACCTGAACGAGAAACTACAAGCACTTTCCAATGAGCCTAATATCCTCAAGATTGCATAACAGAGACTTGGCACGAGGATAACAACATTCAGACCCCCTCGACCCTGGCTGAATACCTGCACTTTTGCTCCAAGGCCACAAGAGATAGCAGCCATGGTCATGCGAGCGGCGGAATACTTGTTCTCGTGAAAACTAAACTAGCATCTAAATGCTTTGTGTTGACATATCAAAGTTCTGGATTATATTGAGGATTAACCTACCAGACACCACACTAGCACTTGGTACCTATTACCTAACCCCACACTACACGATGAATCTTCCATAGAACTGGTAAGAGACCCATTGCAGGACATACTCAAGTGCATGCCAGCTGAGATGCTACGGCTGATGGGTGGTGGATGGAATGCTAGGATTGGTGGCCTGGGTGACATTGATAGGAACCTAAAAAGCTGTGGGTTCAAACCTAAAAAGCAGCAGGCTTTTGGCTGTTGAGGTAGTAAACAGAAGGGGAAGACTACTGGTTGAGTTACGTGATGATTTCAGTCTAATTCTACGCAATCGTGGAACACCCTCCAACACTCCAGCAAACCACACCTTCATCAGAAGAGGCGGTGCTAGCCTGATTGACTTGGTGATGATCAACATAAATAGTAATGACAGCCTAACAGATCTGGCTGTAGAGGACTTCTCACACGCATCAGACCAAGCTGGGAGGGACGTAGGGCTAATTACAACCGGAACATACAACAATGACCGTCCACGCCCTTTCCACCAGCCGTAGTACACAGGCGAACGCAAATGAGCCAAATACCTCGCAAGGAAAACATACAGGAAATATCGAAGGAGGGGCTGTCCCAAGAACTTGAAGTCCTAATACCTAAAACTTAAAAGGAATACAACCAGCTGAAAAAAACGAAAAGTCAGGAACACTCCAACCAAACCCGTGACTCCCTCTGTGCTAGCAGGAATTCGGGCGAATTCTTGACTGCAGTAAGACATCTGAACAGAAGAAGACGTAACAACAACCCCATACTCCTGGAAGAATGGAGACATTTTTCCTCTCAGTGTATGGAGTAGGAAACCCTGTGACACTGGAAGCGACAACTAACACAACTAAGCTTCACTGAAGTTCATGCGGGGAGGTAATTTTACTTTCAATCCTAGCAGAGATAACCCTTTAGATTCAACACCTGAAATATTCCAGAGTTTAGACTTTTATACTTTATACCAGTTGAGCTCAGGCTTCCGTCGGGTCAAGACGTGTTGTTTTTGTTTGCGCGATCGTTATCTGTGTACTGTCGACTGACGATGAGGTGCAGAGACTGTGAGGAGGATTTACCTAATTCACTCGCTCTTCGATGTGCGGAGTGTAAAGGGAACTTTCACTACTCTTGTGTATCGATACGTGAGGCTCATTTCAAGTCAATGACGGCCGACAATTAAGTCTTCCAGGAAGTGCGTCAGCTGTAGGTCTTCCAATCAGTCAGACAAAAAGCTGGAATTGGAGGAGTTGCGCTATATGTTTGAAGAAATACGAACCAAGTTGCATGTTACTGAAAACCTCAAGGATCTACCGGATAATTTTAAGTCTCTTGAAAATTCAGTTCAGTTCATGAGCGATAAGTTTGATGAATTTCAAAGTACTGTGATACAACTGAACCAGAAAGTTAAGTCCTGCGAAGAGAAAAACGCTTCTCTCGAGAAACAAGTAAATGAACTACAAGATCGATTGAATATCTATGAACAAAAAGCTCGTAGGAGGAATGTTGAGATCACTGGCATTCCGCATCATAGAGATGAGGACTGCGGTGCTATGGTGAAGAATCTAGCTGTCAAGCTGGGGGCATCCATCAAGGTCGAGCAAGCCTTCAGAGCTGGCACTCAGCGTGCAGGTAACACCTGACCATCAAATATTGTTGCTACTCTGGGATCGGAAAAGAGATATGTCAAGGAAAAATAAACCCACCACCACTGCGTTTTTGAAAGAAAATTTCAATGACGTGACTGGAGGTGTATACGTCAACGATCATCTGACTAAGGACAATAAACATCTTTTTTTCTGGCAAGAAAGACGGCAAGGGATGAGGGCTACAAGTATGCTTGGATCAGACACTGTACTATATACATCCAGAAAGACGAACATATGGGAGCTGTCATCATCAAGTCCGCTAACGACTTACTGAAAATTGCTTAGCCCAACTTCCATCAGTGGTAAAATTGGTTCGTAGTAAATTATTATTGAAATGGACATCTTACCAGAAGAAATTGAAACATTCTGTAGTATTAAAGGAGTAACTTGTGGGAACCTGGATCAGTTAAATCGCATGCTGGATGAAATGGCAAGTGACGAAACGTCAGGCTCACTTACTTTTATGAATGTTAACATAAGGAGTTTAAGGAAGAATTCTGATGAATTTTTGCTAATCTAAAATTACTAAAAAATAAACCTGACGTAATTTGTTTAACAGAAACTTGGACCTCTTCTAGTACAATAACCCAATCTATCATAGGATACACCCGAGCAAGCAGAGAAAATTACATAAATCAAAATAGTGGAGTTGTGGTGTACTTCAGCAAACGTTGTAATAATATATCTTGGAAAGAGAAAATATGTAGAGACGCAGTCTGCTTGGTTTCCACTTTTAGTTTCAACAGTAAACAAACTGAAGTTATAGCGGCGTATCGATCACCAGAAAATAGGTCGGATAAAGTTAGGGATTATATTGAAAATGTTAAACAGATGACTGGTCATGATGGGGAACTTTAAACTATTTATATGGGGGACGCCAATATCGATATTTCTGAAATTTGTAGAAATGAAGTAGAAAAAACTGAATATCTGTCCATGCTGGCAGAATCAGGTTTCATATCATGTATAAATGGATTTACGAGGGTGAAGAACAACGCTAAGTCCTGCATTGATCATATTTTTCTGAGAGCCAGGGGAATTATAGACTTGGAGGTGCGGTCGGCAATATGGATGACCGATATTACCGACCACTACGGTACATTGCTAGGAATGATGGGAAAATTGTAAAAAACAAAACGGAAATGAACAATTCAAGGTATTGATTGATTATGAAAAGTTGTGTGCAGAATTGAATAATGAATCGTGGTCAGCAATCCTGGAGTCTGAGGATGTGGACGTATGTGCGTTGGCTTTTGAGAACACACTTCAAAAGTACATAAAAAAACCCTTCCACCATAAAAAACTGTCACACAAACATAAGGCTCTCAAACCTTGGATGACACCCTGTCTTCTCAATAGTGTTAGGAAAAAACGCTGCTAAGTCCTTGTCACATGGGTTTATTATTCTATTGGACATACGTACAGAAATGCTTGCTGTTCATTTAATGTTGCTTTCCTGTAAAATAATTGAAATAGCTATTTCCGGTGGTTTCCACCAATTTTGGCCCCCAAAACTTGAATTAGGTACGCTCTTTTTTCTTTTTTTTTTCAAATCATCTTTGATCATTGGTAGTGCCATTTAATCGTCTTGATCCACGAGTTGACACTTTTCCTAGTGTTATTCTACAAATCGATGGTGATTTCAGACGATTTCGCAGGTTTTTGACTCATAAAAAATCAATTTTGGGAGCTGAACATCTGGTACAACCTCAATTTTCAACGCCTTGGTCAAAATCGACTTCATATTCGGTCTTCTCGTCCCCCAAAACATGGAAAATGATACCTCAAAAGCTCATTTTACTAATATGTTACTAAAACACAAAAAGTACCTATTTTTATACACATTTTCACTCATAACACCCCTGGGTATATTCCGATCGGGCTGAAAAGTTTCGGGACACAACTAGGGCCCAAATGCGATGTGTGCGAAAGAACGACTTTTTTAGACCGAAAATGAAGCCGGTACACATGATACGGCGGACGGACATTGCATTTTTGGAATCTACACACCTTGAAACGGAAAAGAAAAAATTTTGAGGGGGTGTTATACAAATTTTTTGCTGAGCGAATACATAGGTGTATTATTCACAGAATAATAAACCAAAAGAGAAATTGAGCTTAAACCTTCGAAAAAACCCCAATAATCAGGTTGTCAAAAATAAGTACTTGAATTATAAAAATAAATTAGGTAAAGTTGCTGGAAATAACAAGAGATGATTACTATAAAAGTAAATTACTAGCTGCTAACAATGAGACCACGGAAGTTTGGAACACAATCAATGAATCAATCGGTAAAAAGAAAGCTAAAAGTAAAATTACTTCAATACATTCTCAGGGTCAATTATATAGTGTAGCTGACGATCCTGTTCACGTTGGTAATATTTTTAATGAATATTTCTCTTGTGCCAGTGAGAGAAGTGCTGAAAATATTACTGGTGCCTTATCTGATTTTACTCTACCACATGCTGAGCATTCATGTAGCTTTTCCGTTGTCAACGAGTTCGATGTTTTGACGATTATCGAAAGTTTGCGTGGAGGCTCCAGCCCTGGATATGATAACGTATCAGTTTTTACGCTAAAAAAGTAAAATCGCACACTGCCGTTCCTTTAACACATTTAATAAACACAAGTTTTTCTAAGAATAAATTTCCTTCAAATTATAAGTAAGCTCTAGTTGTCCCATTGTTAAAAGCTGGTGACCCACGGTGTCTCGATAATTATAGACCAATATCGCTCATGTCAAACATAGCAAAAATAATTGAGAAAGCTGCAAAGTTGTATATGATGAAGTTCATTGAGGAAAATGGGCTGATCAGTGAAAGGCAATATGGCTTTCGGGCAGGAAGGAGCACTCAGGATGCAATTTCTTACTTGGTGGAAAACATCAAAGATGAACTCGATGTCGGCAACAAATATAACTTAAATCACTCGCGGCGGAATAGTGGAAAACGTTCATGGACATATCAAAGGCTTTCGATTCAGTTCCACACAAATTATTCCTGTATTCCTGAAAACATTCTACGATGTGGGCTTCGAGCCATCATTCGTAAATTGGATGCGGAGTTATCTTGCCGATCGGCATCAGCGTGTAAATTTAAATGGATCCCTGAGTGACCCACGCTCTTTTACGTACTCGATTCCTCAGAGAACTGTGCTCAGTCCACTGTGATTTATAGTATAAATAAATTCCTTACTGGAGTTAGGTGGTGTGGAGGGTAAGTTGCCGTGTATATGTGGTATAATGTCACCAACAAAACTGTCGAGAAAATGATGAATGTGACTGCTCATCAATCGGGCAAGTCGTGCAAACAAAATATTTGGGAATATGTCTAACCTGGAGTGCACAAGTGGTATCATTAAATACTAAATTGCGTAAAATTATACCTATATGCCTAGCAGTATTTTGTCATATGGAATCGTATCTTGGGGCTATGCTGGAACGAAAACATTGGAGCCCATTTACATTATGCAGAAATGTTTAATGAAGATCCTTCTGAAGAAGAACAGTCACTATTCTACCGGGGAACTGTTTCGATGTTTTCAAGTCCTAAGTTTAAAGGCGATTGCTTGTAAAGTGGCCTTAATTTACGTTTTCAAAGATATACAAATGGGTAACTTTGAAAATGTTGATGGCAATACACGTGCAGCAGGTAGACAAATTTTTAAAATTCTCTTCCGCCGAACATCCTCTGCCCAAAATTCGTATCGCTACCAATGCATAAATCTATACTGCACTACTTTAGAATATAAAGAGTGCTCACAACTGAAGCATTTTCAGAATAAGCTGAAAAGTCAATTCCTCGCTTCATTATAAATAACGTGCATATTTCCGTATATAATAGGTATATTTTGTATATAAGATTTTTGTGTCCTTGTTCATCTTGAAAATAGGGAACTGTTTAACATTGCTTAGTCCACATACTAGGTGTGTGGACTCTACCCACGTCATTGGTGTTTTTTTTTCAATACCTCCATGTTTTTATACTAATCAAAATTTTCCAGAAATTATTTCTAATTACCATTGTTTTGTTTTGCATTCGTTGTGTTGTTGTTTGATTGATTTTGCGGTTACCATCGTAGAATAATCTCCTTGTTGCTTTGTTTTTAAGATACAATAGTTCCTACTCACGTTCAATATCATACCGCACATTATGTTCTTGACTTTTTTTTAAAAGAAAATTATTGCCGTAAGCAACTCCTCTCCCAAGCACGAGGTTTTGCCTCAAATGGGGGAGTAGCATGATGTAATACGAGTGCATAAAATGCATGTATACATGTTCATATTATTGGAATAAATGAATTTTTCTAAAAAAAAAAAAAAAAAACCCTATCTCTGAGATGACAAAAATCTACAGGTACATCCAAACTCTCTATTAAAATGTGTACATTTCACCAGGCCCATTCAGAACAAATGAACGTTAATAATTTGCGTGTAACTGAAGATTGTTTTAGACGAAATGAATTTGGCCAGAAGAATGGAATAAAATAACATAAATAAATTATTTGAGTACTTTCATACATACGCAAACGATAACAGTGTAGGCTGTGAAGGAATCAGTGTTCCACCCAGCTGAGCAGATTGGAATTTCATCATGAACGCAGCTTTCCTCGAGTAGGCGATCGGTGAACCCTGGAAACCCAACAAGATAATTAAAACCACAGTCATGCAGCATGGCTATAAGAGCGAATTTTCGAAGTTTTCGGCATCTTCCTCCTCCGCCTAAAATTTTCTGAAAATTAATTTTCGGCCAATGTTTTCCCAACTTGATACCATACAAAATTAAAACAGGAGTAGTTTTACGCAAAGTAAAATTTGGGGTGGAAGGAGGGGGAGGGGGAAATCAAAAATGTTTTGAATACCAGAAGAGTAGGTATTGGGTACGTAACAAATTTTTTGTTCCATTTTTTGCCGAGTAACACCTCAGTTTGTAGATTTTCCAACGCTGAACACGATGGTGAAGTCAGAATTGCGATATCCCATTCCGTTATCAGATTAGAGCAGACGAACCAGGAAGAACATCTCAAGAAATAACCACGTTCCTTCATCTTCAAAGTGCTCCAGTTTGAGAATGGAATGAGATATCGCAATTCTGATTTCACCATCGTGTTCAGCGTACAATAACCTTTAAAATAAGGTGTCACTTGTCAGACTTTTTCATTTTGGGAATTTATGGGTAATTTCCCCCCCCCCCTAAAACTCCCCAAAACTCCCCCTTAGGGTGACCCGATTCTGCCCATCTTCGAACTTAGCCTGTCGATTGCCAAGACAGATTTTTCGTGCAAATTTGAACTTTTTATCTCAATTCTTTCGAGAGTTATCGTCTGGAATGACACATACATATATAAATATATATATATATATATATATATATATATATATATATAAAATTTTTGGTGTCTTGCGGCAGGGAATTCAGAATGGTCTGAAACGGATTTTGGTATAAAAATCTTTCGGAAATTCGAGTTTTAAAAATTTTGGACCGAGAACAATAGCTTCCTTTCTTCGAAAATTCGCTAAAAACCAAAGCTTCGGACAACACATCATTTTTCATAATATGAACACCTATGTTAATGGACACACAGGACAGAACAACGAAGCAAGCCCCCCCCCCCCAAACACCACTCTCAGATGGTACAACTGCTTCAACTAATCAATACTCAAATAGGAGTAAAATAGCGAAAACCTTGTCCACTAGACAGAACCCTCAGTTCATAGCACTTACACAGTTGAACTATTTTAAAAAAAAGAAGGATTTTATGAGGGCTGATTTGTTGAACGAATACTGTTCACGCCCCGTTTCTGTATTTTTTACGTACTATTTCCGAGTGTCAAGTGAGATTCCCGTGACACACAACTGAAAAAAAATTTTCAATTCCACCAAACAAATTTGTTGATATTACTGTGCACCACATAATTTCAAAGCTGTATCACGCCAAACTATTTCCGCATTATCGTTGATGCGTGATAACTACCCATGTAGGTAAAAGGTGGAGAGGTCTTCCAATTTATGAGTGTCATTAGACATGTTCGACCATTCAATTTATTGATTTATCGCCATTTCGACTTCTGGTGACATAACTTCTCTAAGTAATTTATTGTTATTCAAATCTTTTACGCATTGTTACTGCGTTTTGGTTTATTATTCTGGGAATAATACACCTATGTATTCGCTCAGCAAACAATTTTTATAACACCCCCTCAAAATTTTTTTTCTTTTACATTTCAAGCTGCGTAGATTCCAAAAATACAATGTTCGTCCGCCGTCCACTGTATCACGCACATCTACTTCATTTTCGGTCGGAAAAATTCGTTCTTTCGCATACAGGCTCCATTTGGGACTTAGTTGTGTCCCAGAACTTTGCAGCCCGATAGGAATTAACCCAAGGGTGATAGGGTCACATTACAGCCAAGTGCCGGGGTGAGGAAGGCTGTGCTAGAAGAGGGGGTATCCATGACACTAGGTCCTGTCCTATAGCAAACCTACCTCCAAATGTAAGTAAAGAACCAAGGAAGTGTGCAAACTGTACACGGATAAATTTAGACTACAACCGTGCCGTAGAAAACCCGAAATGCCCAGTATACAGACGAGCTCTTGATAGGTATATTCGTAGGGTCAACCCTCTGACGAATGTTCACAATGCACAGGATGTAGTACCAAGGACAATGGATACATTAGGACAAGGACTCAAAACAGACCTAATAAGAGTGGAGGCTGGAGGCACTGGCCCATCAACGGGAGAAAAACTGAACCTACACCTCCAAAAGCTGACAATTTGCTTCTGGAACCTGAACGGGAAACTACAAGCACTTTCCAATGAGCCTAATATCCTCAAGATTGCACAACAGAGACTTGGCACGAGGATAACAACATTCAGACCCCCTCGACCCTGGCTGAATACCTGCACTTTGGCTCCAAGGCCATAAGAGTTAGCCGTCATGGTCATGCGAGCGGTGGAATACTTGTTCTCGTGAAAACTAAACTAGCATCTAAATGCTTTGTGTTTGACATCAAAGTTCTGGGTTATATTGAGGATTAACCTACCAGACACCACACTGGCACTTGGTGCCTTTTACCTAACCCCACACTACACGATGAATCTTCCATAGAACTGGTAAGAGACCCATTACAGGACATATTTAAGCGCATGCCTGCTGAGACGCTATGGCTGATGGGTGGTGACTGGAATGCTAGGATTGGTGGCCTGGGTTACATTGATAGGAACCTAAAAAGCTGTGGGTTCAAACCTAAAAAGCAGCAGGCTTTCGGCTGTTGAGGTAGTAAACAGAAGGGGAAGACTACTGGTTGAGTTACGTGATGATTTCAGTCTAATTCTATGCAATCGTGGAACACCCTCCAACACTCCAGCAAACCACACCTTCATCAGAAGAGGCGGTGCTAGCCTGATAGACTTCGTGATGATCAACATAAATGGTAATGACAGCCTAACAGATCTGGCTGTAGAGGACTTCTCACACGCATCAGACCATATGCCTTGCACACTGACTGTGGACATGGAGTCCACAAATGAGGAGAGTACAGCTGTAGAAAGCGGACACCCTCAACCACGCCGGTACCACCTAGGAAATGACAAGGACCTAGTGGAGAGGTTTAAGGTCGAACAGAATAGCAGAGAGCCTGCACCTCAGGTGGACAGCACTGCAAGTGAGTTCACTCTATACAAACTTCATAGGCTCCATTTAGGAAGCTGGGAGGGACATAGGGCTAATGACAACCGGAACATACAACAATGACCGTCCACGCCCTTTCCACCAGCCGTGGTACACAGGCGAACGCAAATGAGCCAAATACCTCGCAAGGAAAACATACAGGAAATATCGAAGGAGGGGCTATCCCAAGAACTTGAAGTCTGAATAACTAAAACTTAAAAAGGAATAAAACCAGCTGGAAAAAAAGAAAAGTCAGGAACACTCCAACCAAAACAGTGACTCCCTCTGTGCTAGCAGGAATTTGGGCGAAACCCTGTGATACTGGAAGCGACAACTAACACAACTGAAGCTTCACTGAAGTTCATTGCGGGGCAAATGCTGTGTGGACACAGCTTTACACGGATAGCACTCCCTTCCTCCAGAAGGTAATTTTACTTTCAATCCTAGCAGAGATAATCCTTTAGATTCAACACCTGAAATATTCCAGAGTTTAGACTTTTATACCTATCTCTGAGATGACAAAAATCTACGGGTACATCCAAACTCTCTATTAAAATGTTTACATTTCACCAGGCCCATTCAGAACAAATGAACGTTAATAATTTGCGTGTAATTGAAGATTGTTTTAGACGAAATGAATTTGGCTAGAAGAATGAAATAAATTAACATAAATAAATTATTTGAGTACTTTCATACATAACTTAACACTTAACATTTGCGAAGGCAAACGATAACAGTGTAGGCTGTGAAAGAATCAGTGTTCCACCCAGCTGAGCCGATTGGAATTTCATCATGAACGCGGCTTTCCTCGAGTAGGCGATCGGTGAACCCCAAAAAGATAAATAAAAACCAATGCTTCGGGCATCACATCATTCGATAATATGAACACCTATGTTAATGGACACTCAGGACAGAAAAACGAAGCAGCCCCCCCCCCCCCCCCCCCCACAAGATGGTACAAGTGCTTCAACTAATCAAAACTCAAATAGGAACCACTGGATGTCATTTACAAACTAATTTGGTTAATCCAGAAGAATGAGTGTTTGAAGTGCACCCTAATGGTGAAAAAACTGAGTAAAATAGCGAAAACCTTGTCCACTAGACAGAACCCTCAGTTCAGAGCACTTACACAGTTGAACTATTAAGAAAAAAAAGAAGGATTTTATGAGGGCTGATTTGTTGAACGAATACTGTTCACGCCCCGTTTCTGTATTTTCTACGTACTATTTGCGAGTGTCAAGTGAGTTTCCCATGACACATAACAGCAAAACAAAATTTCCAATTCCACCAAACAAATTTGTTGATATTACTGTGCACCACGTAATTTCAAAGCTGTATCACGCCAAACTATTTCCGCATTATCGCTGATGCGTGATAACTACCCATGTAGGTAAAAGGTGGCATAGGTGGAGAGGTCTTCCATTTTATGAGTGTCATTAGACATGTTTGACCATTCAATTTATTGATTTATCGCCATTTCGACTTCTGGTGACATAACTTCTCCAAGTAATTTATTGTTATTCAAATCTGTTACGCATTGTTACTGCGTTTTGGTTTATTGTTCTGGGAATAATACACTTATGTATTATTAAATTAAATGCAATATTGCAAATTAAATGCTCTAAAGGCAAAATTAGTAATAACCATAATGGGTTACAAGGAACTCAAAAGCAAAACATTTCAAAAGTAAAACCATCCAAATAATAAGTCACCAAACCGTTTTCATTTTAGTTGCCAAGTTGAAAAATAAATTTAAAACGTCTCAGAACCGGAGGGCACTTGTTTTCAAGAGGTAGAATCGAAGGTATTACATAGAAATTTTCTCCGCATCGATTTTATGACACGGGACGTTGATCCACGGGTTCTCTCAATAAAACCTATAGGTTTCATAATTATCCTATCCACCATCTTAGCGAATTCGCCCACAGTGGATTCCGTTTTGGTGAAGACAATGAATGGCAACGGCTTTCTACATTTATCAATACACATAAAGGGGTTCTAATGACAGAAATATGTGCAGCAAGTGGGAGTGAGGTAGAAGAAGTTAACCTTCCTATATAGGTTTTACGACAGGATGTCTTCTATGTGGGTCAGGTAAAAAACAACAAAAAGCAGCAAAAAACAAAAAAGTTGGTAGGAGGTAGGTACTGATGATACCGCATGCCATGGGTACTCTTAAAATACTGGTATCGATATTTAGGTGGTATCGCAGCACCCCTACCAAGGGTTAAGATGAGTTGGTAACAATATCGACCTATCCCACACCACGACCTGGTGATAGGTACGATTTCTAAATAAATGTTTGCCAAATTATTATTAGAAAATTATTATAAGTTTAATAAATTAACAATAAGTGTTAATTTTTGTTACTGAATAGAATTTGGTCAAAAAAAGGAGAATTTATAACCTACGAAAATTCCCCATTGGTACCAAATGTTGACTAGCAATTAGGTATATAGAATGATTTCCTGACTTTTCCTAATAGGTATAAAAACTCGCTTGACCATGTTTGTCTGCAGACGTTTCCAACCCTGGTTACTCCTCTACAGGTTTTGTGGGTGATCCAGCTAAAACGCAAGATGTAGAGAATGCAGAAAATAGTAGTAGGTAAGCGGACAGTTGAGAGCCAACGAGAACCTATACTTCGATTTTGGAAACTTCAATATATATTATCTAGTAAATTAGTTGGTTACCTACCTATTCATCGTAACCCTCCTTGAAACCTAAATCCCCTGCCCTTGTCGGACGTCCCGTTTCGATTTAATTGCCCATGTTTTCCAGGGATTGAATCTGTAGACAGCATGGTTACTCCTACAAAACGTCTGTAGGTAATCCAGCTAAAATTCAACTTTACTAGGGTAAAAACCTAGGGAGGTATGTACTGATTCTGTTGAGATGATGTACACTGTTGTGTAGTGACTACTGACTAGTTCATATTGGACGGATGCAATTTCATCATTCGCTAAAACTCACTCTTTCTCCTCTAACAAGCACTGCCGCCGCCGTTCCTCCTGGTTGTTTGATCCGCTTGGGTTTGTACTGATCTGAACGTATCGGGATGAATGAAACCGAGGCCATCGTCGTCCAAACTGATCCGAATCA
Source organism: Leptopterna dolabrata (assembly GCA_954871275.1). Taxonomy (NCBI): domain Eukaryota; kingdom Metazoa; phylum Arthropoda; class Insecta; order Hemiptera; family Miridae; genus Leptopterna; species Leptopterna dolabrata. Next base: position 89,038,011 of record OX940974.1, on the reverse strand, counting down.
TCGACTAAGGAGTCGAGGAGACCGTCGGTCATAGCTCTGCAGCACGAACAGTATATTGTCTCCTTTCCTCCTGTTCTGTGGCAAACACACCCAGGTTCATCGACAATTTGTGAGGACTAAAATACATAATTAAAAAAAAAAAAAAAAAAAAAGATGAAGTTGGGAATAATGCGAACACCTTTTTTCATCGTAGTGATTCGTGATCGGATCGTGTAGATCGTGCGAACTCCGTACGGACGCATGTAAACAAACCTTTCCCCAGAAGGGATGTGTCCGATTCGGTCGTGGAACTCCACTTGTTCGCACGATCCACAGTCGGGTAAACACATAAGTTCAACCAGTTTGATTTTGGTCGTGCGACCTTGCGTTGTACCGCATTTCAGCACCCAGTAATGGATTTATTACTGGAGTGAATAAATACTCCGTTTGAGCGTATCCACTATCCCCCAAGATAATTCCCCGCATTTCAGAATTGTCCTATCTTAACATCATGCTGCTGTTATCAAAAATCCTACTGTCGTGGGCAGAGCCGGGCCATCTGCTTACAATATCATAAATTTCCAGGTTGGGCCCACAAACTACTTGCACGCTAATACTGAAGTACCCCTATCTATTTCTGAACAGCTCACCATTTGGTACGAACTAAATCACTCGCGACGAAATCGTGGAAACCCATTTCAAAGAAAAACGGAGTTATTGAAAAATAGTCTATTCCGACTAATACATGTATTAGTGGAAATAGACTATTTTTCAATATCTCCGTTTTTCTTTTTTCACCATTTGGTCCTGGTGGCTTGGTAATTGGTACATGAATACAGTCAATGCACCCTACCACGCCAGGAAACCCCACCATATCATGGAAGGCTATTAATTTTCACTACCCTGAAATCATTTGGATATTCAAAGCTTCGGACATCACATCATTTCATAATATGAACACCTATGTTAATGGACACTAAGGACAGAACAAAGAAGCAAGCCCCCCCCCCCCCCCCTCAAAATACCACTCTCAGATGGTACAACTGCTTCAACTAATCAATACTCAAATAGGAGTAAAATAGCGAAAACCTTGTCCACTAGACAGAACCCTCAGTTCATAGCACATACACAGTTGAACTATTTAAAAAACGCTGCAAAGTCCTTGTCACATGGGTTTATTATTCTATTGGAGTTCTAGAGGTTTTTGTTGGCTGTTAAATGTATTGTTTCTTTCATGTGGAATGATTGAAATAGCTAATTCTGATGATTTCCACCAATTTTGGCCCCCAAAACATGAAATAGGTACGCTTTTGTTTTCTTTTTTTTAAAGATCATCTTTGATCATTGGTAGTGGCATTTAATGGTCTTGATTCACCTGTTTACACTTTTTCCAATGTTATTGTACACATTGATGGTGATTTCAGACAGTTTTCCAGGTTTTTGACTCATAAAAAACCAATTTTGGGAGCTGAACCTTTGGTAAAACCTCAATTTCCGCGTCTTTGGTCAAAATCGACTTCATATTCGGTCTTCTCGTCCTCAAAAACATGGAAAAAGATACCTCAAAAGCTCATGTTACTAACATGTTGTTAAAACGCAAAAAGTACCTATTTTTATACACATTTTCACTCATAACACCCCTGGGTATATTCCGATCGGGCTGAAAAGTTTCGGGACACAACTAGGGCCCAAATGGAGTATGTGTGCGAAAGAACGACTTTTTTAGACCAAAATTGAAGCCTGTACACGTGATACGGCGTACGGCGGACGGACATTGCATTTTTGGAATCTACGCACCTTGAAACGGAAAAGAAAAAATTTTGAGGGGGTGTTATAAAAATTTTTTGCTGAGCGAATACATAGGTGTATTATTCACAGAATAATAAACCAAAAAAAGAAGGATTTCATGAGGGCTGATTTGTTGAACGAATACTGTTCACGCCCCGTTTCTGTATTTTTTACGTACTATTTCCGAGTGTCAAGTGAGTTTCCCGTGACACATAACTGCAAAAAAAATTTCCAATTCCACCAAACAAATTTGTTGATATTACTGTGCACCACATAATTTCAAAGCTGTATCACGCCAAACTATTTCCGCATTATCGTTGATGCGTGATAACTACCCATGTAGGTAAAAGGTGGAGAGGTCTTCCAATTTATGAGTGTCATTAGACATGTTCGACCATTCAATTTATTGATTTATCGCCATTTCGACTTCTGGTGACGTAACTTCTCTAAGTAATTTATTGTTATTCAAATCTTTTACGCATTGTTACTGCGTTTTGGTTTATTATTCTGGGAATAATACACCTATGTATTCGCTCAGCAAACCATTTTTATAACACCACCTCAAAATTTTTTTTCTTTTACATTTCAAGCTGCGTAGATTCCAAAAATACAATGTTCGTCCGCCGTCCACTGTATCACGCACATCTACTTCATTTTCGGTCGGAAAAATTCGTTCTTTCGCATACAGGCTCCATTTGGGACTTAGTTGTGTCCCAGAACTTTGCAGCCCGATAGGAATTAACCCAAGGGTGATAGGGTCACATTACAGCCAAGTGCCGGGGTGAGGAAGGCTGTGCTAGAAGAGGGGGTATCCATGACACTAGGTCCTGTCCTATAGCAAACCTACCTCCAAATGTAAGTAAAGAACCAAGGAAGTGTGCAAACTGTACACGGATAAATTTAGACTACAACCGTGCCGTAGAAAACCCGAAATGCCCAGTATACAGACGAGCTCTTGATAGGTATATTCGTAGGGTCAACCCTCTGACGAATGTTCACAATGCACAGGATGTAGTACCAAGGACAATGGATACATTAGGACAAGGACTCAAAACAGACCTAATAAGAGTGGAGGCTGGAGGCACTGGCCCATCAACGGGAGAAAAACTGAACCTACACCTCCAAAAGCTGACAATTTGCTTCTGGAACCTGAACGGGAAACTACAAGCACTTTCCAATGAGCCTAATATCCTCAAGATTGCACAACAGAGACTTGGCACGAGGATAACAACATTCAGACCCCCTCGACCCTGGCTGAATACCTGCACTTTGGCTCCAAGGCCATAAGAGTTAGCCGTCATGGTCATGCGAGCGGTGGAATACTTGTTCTCGTGAAAACTAAACTAGCATCTAAATGCTTTGTGTTTGACATCAAAGTTCTGGGTTATATTGAGGATTAACCTACCAGACACCACACTGGCACTTGGTGCCTTTTACCTAACCCCACACTACACGATGAATCTTCCATAGAACTGGTAAGAGACCCATTACAGGACATATTTAAGCGCATGCCTGCTGAGACGCTATGGCTGATGGGTGGTGACTGGAATGCTAGGATTGGTGGCCTGGGTTACATTGATAGGAACCTAAAAAGCTGTGGGTTCAAACCTAAAAAGCAGCAGGCTTTCGGCTGTTGAGGTAGTAAACAGAAGGGGAAGACTACTGGTTGAGTTACGTGATGATTTCAGTCTAATTCTATGCAATCGTGGAACACCCTCCAACACTCCAGCAAACCACACCTTCATCAGAAGAAGCGGTGCTAGCCTGATAGACTTCGTGATGATCAACATAAATGGTAATGACAGCCTAACAGATCTGGCTGTAGAGGACTTCTCACACGCATCAGACCATATGCCTTGCACACTGACTGTGGACATGGAGTCCACAAATGAGGAGAGTACAGCTGTAGAAAGCGGACACCCTCAACCACGCCGGTACCACCTAGGAAATGACAAGGACCTAGTGGAGAGGTTTAAGGTCGAACAGAATAGCAGAGAGCCTGCACCTCAGGTGGACAGCACTGCAAGTGAGTTCACTCTATACAAACTTCATAGGCTCCATTTAGGAAGCTGGGAGGGACATAGGGCTAATGACAACCGGAACATACAACAATGACCGTCCACGCCCTTTCCACCAGCCGTGGTACACAGGCGAACGCAAATGAGCCAAATACCTCGCAAGGAAAACATACAGGAAATATCGAAGGAGGGGCTATCCCAAGAACTTGAAGTCTGAATAACTAAAACTTAAAAAGGAATAAAACCAGCTGGAAAAAAAGAAAAGTCAGGAACACTCCAACCGAAACAGTGACTCCCTCTGTGCTAGCAGGAATTTGGGCGAATTGTGCAGTAAGACATCTGAACAGAAGAAGACGTAACGACAACCCCATACTCCTGGAAGAATGGAGATATTTTTCCTCTCAGTGTATGGAGTAGGAAACCCTGTGATACTGGAAGCGACAACTAACACAACTGAAGCTTCACTGAAGTTCATTGCGGGGCAAATGCTGTGTGGACACAGCTTTACACGGATAGCACTCCCTTCCTCCAGAAGGTAATTTTACTTTCAATCCTAGCAGAGATAATCCTTTAGATTCAACACCTGAAATATTCCAGAGTTTAGACTTTTATACCTATCTCTGAGATGACAAAAATCTACGGGTACATCCAAACTCTCTATTAAAATGTTTACATTTCACCAGGCCCATTCAGAACAAATGAACGTTAATAATTTGCGTGTAATTGAAGATTGTTTTAGACGAAATGAATTTGGCTAGAAGAATGAAATAAATTAACATAAATAAATTATTTGAGTACTTTCATACATAACTTAACACTTAACATTTGCGAAGGCAAACGATAACAGTGTAGGCTGTGAAAGAATCAGTGTTCCACCCAGCTGAGCCGATTGGAATTTCATCATGAACGCGGCTTTCCTCGAGTAGGCGATCGGTGAACCCCAAAAAGATAAATAAAAACCAATGCTTCGGGCATCACATCATTCGATAATATGAACACCTATGTTAATGGACACTCAGGACAGAAAAACGAAGCAGCCCCCCCCCCCCCCCCCCACAAGATGGTACAAGTGCTTCAACTAATCAAAACTCAAATAGGAACCACTGGATGTCATTTACAAACTAATTTGGTTAATCCAGAAGAATGAGTGTTTGAAGTGCACCCTAATGGTGAAAAAACTGAGTAAAATAGCGAAAACCTTGTCCACTAGACAGAACCCTCAGTTCAGAGCACTTACACAGTTGAACTATTAAGAAAAAAAAGAAGGATTTTATGAGGGCTGATTTGTTGAACGAATACTGTTCACGCCCCGTTTCTGTATTTTCTACGTACTATTTGCGAGTGTCAAGTGAGTTTCCCATGACACATAACAGCAAAACAAAATTTCCAATTCCACCAAACAAATTTGTTGATATTACTGTGCACCACGTAATTTCAAAGCTGTATCACGCCAAACTATTTCCGCATTATCGCTGATGCGTGATAACTACCCATGTAGGTAAAAGGTGGCATAGGTGGAGAGGTCTTCCATTTTATGAGTGTCATTAGACATGTTTGACCATTCAATTTATTGATTTATCGCCATTTCGACTTCTGGTGACATAACTTCTCCAAGTAATTTATTGTTATTCAAATCTGTTACGCATTGTTACTGCGTTTTGGTTTATTGTTCTGGGAATAATACACTTATGTATTATTAAATTAAATGCAATATTGCAAATTAAATGCTCTAAAGGCAAAATTAGTAATAACCATAATGGGTTACAAGGAACTCAAAAGCAAAACATTTCAAAAGTAAAACCATCCAAATAATAAGTCACCAAACCGTTTTCATTTTAGTTGCCAAGTTGAAAAATAAATTTAAAACGTCTCAGAACCGGAGGGCACTTGTTTTCAAGAGGTAGAATCGAAGGTATTACATAGAAATTTTCTCCGCATCGATTTTATGACACGGGACGTTGATCCACGGGTTCTCTCAATAAAACCTATAGGTTTCATAATTATCCTATCCACCATCTTAGCGAATTCGCCCACAGTGGATTCCGTTTTGGTGAAGACAATGAATGGCAACGGCTTTCTACATTTATCAATACACATAAAGGGGTTCTAATGACAGAAATATGTGCAGCAAGTGGGAGTGAGGTAGAAGAAGTTAACCTTCCTATATAGGTTTTACGACAGGATGTCTTCTATGTGGGTCAGGTAAAAAACAACAAAAAGCAGCAAAAAACAAAAAAGTTGGTAGGAGGTAGGTACTGATGATACCGCATGCCATGGGTACTCTTAAAATACTGGTATCGATATTTAGGTGGTATCGCAGCACCCCTACCAAGGGTTAAGATGAGTTGGTAACAATATCGACCTATCCCACACCACGACCTGGTGATAGGTACGATTTCTAAATAAATGTTTGCCAAATTATTATTAGAAAATTATTATAAGTTTAATAAATTAACAATAAGTGTTAATTTTTGTTACTGAATAGAATTTGGTCAAAAAAAGGAGAATTTATAACCTACGAAAATTCCCCATTGGTACCAAAATGTTGACTAGCAATTAGGTATATAGAATGATTTCCTGACTTTTCCTAATAGGTATAAAAACTCGCTTGACCATGTTTGTCTGCAGACGTTTCCAACCCTGGTTACTCCTCTACAGGTTTTGTGGGTGATCCAGCTAAAACGCAAGATGTAGAGAATGCAGAAAATAGTAGTAGGTAAGCGGACAGTTGAGAGCCAACGAGAACCTATACTTCGATTTTGGAAACTTCAATATATATTATCTAGTAAATTAGTTGGTTACCTACCTATTCATCGTAACCCTCCTTGAAACCTAAATCCCCTGCCCTTGTCGGACGTCCCGTTTCGATTTAATTGCCCATGTTTTCCAGGGATTGAATCTGTAGACAGCATGGTTACTCCTACAAAACGTCTGTAGGTAATCCAGCTAAAATTCAACTTTACTAGGGTAAAAACCTAGGGAGGTATGTACTGATTCTGTTGAGATGATGTACACTGTTGTGTAGTGACTACTGACTAGTTCATATTGGACGGATGCAATTTCATCATTCGCTAAAACTCACTCTTTCTCCTCTAACAAGCACTGCCGCCGCCGTTCCTCCTGGTTGTTTGATCCGCTTGGGTTTGTACTGATCTGAACGTATCGGGATGAATGAAACCGAGGCCATCGTCGTCCAAACTGATCCGAATCATCGACTAAGGAGTCGAGGAGACCGTCGGTCATAGCTCTGCAGCACGAACAGTATATTGTCTCCTTTCCTCCTGTTCTGTGGCAAACACACCCAGGTTCATCGACAATTTGTGAGGAATAAAATACATAATTAAAAAAAAAAAAAAAAAAAGATGAAGTTGGGAATAATGCGAACACCTTTTTTCATCGTAGTGATTCGTGATCGGATCGTGTAGATCGTGCGAACTCCGTACGGACGCATGTAAACAAACCTTTCCCCAGAAGGGATGTGTCCGATTCGGTCGTGGAACTCCACTTGTTCGCACGATCCACAGTCGGGTAAACACATAAGTTCAACCAGTTTGATTTTGGTCGTGCGACCTTGCGTTGTACCGCATTTCAGCACCCAGTAATGGATTTATTACTGGAGTGAATAAATACTCCGTTTGAGCGTATCCACTATCCCCCAAGATAATTCCCCGCATTTCAGAATTGTCCTATCTTAACATCATGCTGCTGTTATCAAAAATCCTACTGTCGTGGGCAGAGCCGGGCCATCTGCTTACAATATCATAAATTTCCAGGTTGGGCCCACAAACTACTTGCACGCTAATACTGAAGTACCCCTATCTATTTCTGAACAGCTCACCATTTGGTACGAACTAAATCACTCGCGACGAAATCGTGGAAACCCATTTCAAAGAAAAACGGAGTTATTGAAAAATAGTCTATTCCGACTAATACATGTATTAGTGGAAATAGACTATTTTTCAATATCTCCGTTTTTCTTTTTTCACCATTTGGTCCTGGTGGCTTGGTAATTGGTACATGAATACAGTCAATGCACCCTACCACGCCAGGAAACCCCACCATATCATGGAAGGCTATTAATTTTCACTACCCTGAAATCATTTGGATATTCAAAGCTTCGGACATCACATCATTTCATAATATGAACACCTATGTTAATGGACACTCAGGACAGAACAAAGAAGCAAGCCCCCCCCCCCCCCCCTCAAAACACCACTCTCAGATGGTACAACTGCTTCAACTAATCAATACTCAAATAGGAGTAAAATAGCGAAAACCTTGTCCACTAGACAGAACCCTCAGTTCATAGCACATACACAGTTGAACTATTTAAAAAACGCTGCAAAGTCCTTGTCACATGGGTTTATTATTCTATTGGAGTTCTAGAGGTTTTTGTTGGCTGTTAAATGTATTGTTTCTTTCATGTGGAATGATTGAAATAGCTAATTCTGATGATTTCCACCAATTTTGGCCCCCAAAACATGAAATAGGTACGCTTTTGTTTTCTTTTTTTTAAAGATCATCTTTGATCATTGGTAGTGGCATTTAATGGTCTTGATTCACCTGTTTACACTTTTTCCAATGTTATTGTACACATTGATGGTGATTTCAGACAGTTTTCCAGGTTTTTGACTCATAAAAAACCAATTTTGGGAGCTGAACCTTTGGTAAAACCTCAATTTCCGCGTCTTTGGTCAAAATCGACTTCATATTCGGTCTTCTCGTCCTCAAAAACATGGAAAAAGATACCTCAAAAGCTCATGTTACTAACATGTTGTTAAAACGCAAAAAGTACCTATTTTTATACACATTTTCACTCATAACACCCCTGGGTATATTCCGATCGGGCTGAAAAGTTTCGGGACACAACTAGGGCCCAAATGGAGCACGTGTGCGAAAGAACGACTTTTTTAGACCAAAATTGAAGCCTGTACACGTGATACGGCGTACGGCGGACGGACATTGCATTTTTGGAATCTACGCACCTTGAAACGGAAAAGAAAAAATTTTGAGGGGGTGTTATAAAAATTTTTTGCTGAGCGAATACATAGGTGTATTATTCACAGAATAATAAACCAAAAAAAGAAGGATTTCATGAGGGCTGATTTGTTGAACGAATACTGTTCACGCCCCGTTTCTGTATTTTTTACGTACTATTTCCGAGTGTCAAGTGAGTTTCCCGTGACACATAACTGCAAAAAAAATTTCCAATTCCACCAAACAAATTTGTTGATATTACTGTGCACCACATAATTTCAAAGCTGTATCACGCCAAACTATTTCCGCATTATCGTTGATGCGTGATAACTACCCATGTAGGTAAAAGGTGGAGAGGTCTTCCAATTTATGAGTGTCATTAGACATGTTCGACCATTCAATTTATTGATTTATCGCCATTTCGACTTCTGGTGACGTAACTTCTCTAAGTAATTTATTGTTATTCAAATCTTTTACGCATTGTTACTGCGTTTTGGTTTATTATTCTGGGAATAATACACCTATGTATTCGCTCAGCAAACCATTTTTATAACACCACCTCAAAATTTTTTTTCTTTTACATTTCAAGCTGCGTAGATTCCAAAAATACAATGTTCGTCCGCCGTCCACTGTATCACGCACATCTACTTCATTTTCGGTCGAAAAAATTCGTTCTTTCGCATACAGGCTCCATTTGGGACTTAGTTGTGTCCCAGAACTTTGCAGCCCGATAGGAATTAACCCAAGGGTGATAGGGTCACATTACAGCCAAGTGCCGGGGTGAGGAAGGCTGTGCTAGAAGAGGGGGTATCCATGACACTAGGTCCTGTCCGATAGCAAACCTACCTCCAAATGTAAGTAAAGAACCAAGGAAGTGTGCAAACTGTACACGGATAAATTTAGATTACAACCGTGCCGTAGAAAACCCGAAATGCCCAGTATACAGACGAGCTCTTGATAGGTATATTCGTAGGGTCAACCCTCTGACGAATGTTCACAATGCACAGGATGTAGTACCAAGGACAATGGATACATTAGGACAAGGACTCAAAACAGACCTAATAAGAGTGGAGGCTGGAGGCACTGGCCCATCAACGGGAGAAAAACTGAACCTACACCTCCAAAAGCTGACAATTTGCTTCTGGAACCTGAACGGGAAACTACAAGCACTTTCCAATGAGGCTAATATCCTCAAGATTGCATAACAGAGACTTGGCACGAGGATAACAACATTCAGACCCCCTCGACCCTGGCTGAATACCTGCACTTTGGCTCCAAGGCCATAAGAGTTAGCAGTCATGGTCATGCGAGCGGTGGAATACTTGTTCTCGTGAAAACTAAACTAGCATCTAAATGCTTTGTGTTTGACGTATCAAAGTTCTGGGTTATATTGAGGATTAACCTACCAGACACCACACTAGCACATGGTGCCTTTTACCTAACCCCACACTACACGATGAATCTTCCATAGAACTGGTAAGAGACCCATTACAGGACATATTTAAGTGCATGCCTGCTGAGACGCTATGGCTGATGGGTGATGACTGGAATGCCAGGATTGGTGGCCTGGGTTACATTGATAGGAACCTAAAAAGCTGTGGGTTCAAACCTAAAAAGCAGCAGGCTTTCGGCTGTTGAGGTAGTAAACAGAAGGGGAAGACTAATGGTTGAGTTACGTGATGATTTCAGTCTAATTCTATGCAATCGTGGAACACCCTCCAACACTCCAGCAAACCACACCTTCATCAGAAGAGGCGGTGCTAGCCTGACAGACTTCGTGATGATCAACATAAATGGTAATGACAGCCTAACAGATCTGGCTGTAGAGGACTTCTCACACGCATCAGACCATATGCCTTGCACACTGACTGTGGACATGGAGTCCACAAATGAGGAGAGTACAGCTGTAGAAAGCGGACACCCTCAACCACGCCGGTACCACCTAGGAAATGACAAGGACCTAGTGGAGAGGTTTAAGGTCGAACAGAATAGCAGAGAGCCTGCACCTCAGGTGGACAGCACTGCAAGTGAGTTCACTCTATTCAAACTTCATAGGCTCCATTTAGGAAGCTGGGAGGGACATAGGGCTAATGACAACCGGAACATACAACAATGACCGTCCACGCCCTTTCCACCAGCCGTGGTACATAGGCGAACGCAAATGAGCCAAATACCTCGCAAGGAAAACATACAGGAAATATCGAAGGAGGGGCTATCCCAAGAACTTGAAGTCTGAATAACTAAAACTTAAAAAGGAATACAACCAGCTGGAAAAAAAGAAGTCAGGAACACTCCAACCAAAACCGTGACTCCCTCTGTGCTAGCAGGAATTTGGGCGAATTGTGCAGTAAGACATCTGAACAGAAGAAGACGTAACGACAAACCCATACTCCTGGAAGAATGGAGATATTTTTCCTCCCAATGTATGGAGTAGGAAACCCTGTGATACTGGCAGCGACAACTAACACAACTGAAGCTTCACTGAAGTTCATGCTGGGCAAATGCTGTGTGGACACAGCTTTACACGGATAGCACTCCCCTCCAGTCACGGACCAACTAGTGATGCCAGATTCCTCCAGAAGGTAATTTTACTTTCAATCCTCGCAGAGATAATCCTTTAGATTCAACACCTGAAATATTCCAGAGTTTAGACTTTTATACCTATCTCTGAGATGACAAAAATCTACGGGTACATCCAAACTCTCTATTAAAATGTTTACATTTCACCAGGCCCATTCAGAACAAATGAACGTTAATAATTTGCGTGTAATTGAAGATTGTTTTAGACGAAATGAATTTGGCTAGAAGAATGAAATAAATTAACATAAATAAATTATTTGAGTACTTTCATACATAACATTAACATTTGCGAAGGCAAACGATAACAATGTAGGCTGTGAAAGAATCAGTGTTCCACCCAGCTGAGCCGATTGGAATTTCATCATGAACGCAGCTTTCCTCGAGTAGGCGATCGGTGAACCCCAAAAAGATAAATAAAAACCAATGCTTCGGGCATCACATCATTCGATAATATGAACACCTATGTTAATGGACACTCAGGACAGAAAAACGGAGCAACCCGGTAACCCTCCTTGAAAACTAAATCCCCTGCCCTTGTCGGACGTCCCGTTTCGATTTAATTGCCCATGTTTTCCAGGGATTGAATCTGTAGACAGCATGGTTACTCCTACAAAACGTCTGTAGGTAATCCAGCTAAAATTCAACTTTACTAGGGTAAAAACCTAGGGAGGTATGTACTGATTCTGTTGAGATGATGTACAGTTGTGTAGTGACTACTGACTAGTTCATATTGGACGGATGCAATTTCATCATTCGCTAAAACTCACTCTTTCTCGTCTAACAAGCACTGCCACCGCCGTTCCTCCTGGTTGTTTGATCCGCTTGGGTTTGTACTGATTTGAACGTATCGGGATGAATGAAACCGAGGCCATCGTCGTCCAAACTGATCCGAATCATCGACTAAGGAGTCGAGGAGACCGTCGGTCATAGCTCTGCAGCACGAACAGTATATTGTCTCCTTTCCTTCTGTTCTGTGGCAAACACACCCAGGTTCATAGACAATTTGTGAGGAATAAAATACATAATTAAAAAAAAAAAAAAAAAAAGACGAAGTTGGGAATAATGCGAACACCTTTTGTCATCGTAGTGATTCGTGATCGGATCGTGTAGATCGTGCGAACTCCGTACGGACGCATGTAAACAAACCTTTCCCCAGAAGGGATGTGTCCGATTCGGTCGTGAACTCCACTTGTTCGCACGATCCACAGTCGGGTAAACGCATAAGTTCAACCAGTTTGATTTTGGTCGTGCGACCTTGCGTTGTACCGCATTTCAGCACCCAGTAATGGATTTATTACTGGAGTGAATAAATACTCCGTTTGAGCATATCCACTATCCCCCAAGATAATTCCCCGGATTTCAGAATTGTCCTATCTTAACTTCATGCTGCTGTTATCAAAAATCCTACCGTCGTGGGCAGAGCTGGGCCATCTGCTTACAATATCATAAATTTCCAGGTTGGGCCCACAAACTACTTGCATGCTAATACTGAAGTACCCCTATCTATTTCTGAACAGCTCACCATTTGGTACGAACTAAATCACTCGCGACGAAATCGTGGAAACCCATTTCAAAGAAAAACGGAGTTATTGAAAAATAGTCTATTCCGACTAATACATGTATTAGTGGAAATAGACTATTTTTCAATAACTCCGTTTTTCTTTTTTCACCATTTGGTCCTGGTGGCTTGGTAATTGGTACATGAGTACAGTCAATGCACCCTACCACGCCAGGAAACCCCACCATATCATGGAAGGCTATTTTCACTACCCTTAAATCATTTGGGTATTTTACGAACCGTGGAAGCAACATTGCTAGCTGTTGCGAAATTTTCGAAATCAGCCTCGAAAGTGAAGACTGGCTGATTCCAATGACGTCTGCGGCGACAACTTGAAAACTTCCAGTCGCGTAGAACCGCAAAACTGCGAGCAACTTGTAGAGAGAAGGAATTGGATCCCCTCTTTGTCCACTGCTCTCAAGGGTCCTCCGTAACAGAGGGTACAATACTTCCAAAACAGTCCTTTTTGAGAACCTGGGAACAGATACCGTAAAATTATTTGAAGATCAACAATGTACCATAAGTAGGTACGTCAATTACTCGTAAAATCAGTTCACATAACGATGGCATGAACCTTGTATCTCGAAAAAAAAAAAATTACATGAGAGGCATGAAACTGATTATTTCCATCAGAAATCAAGATTGTAATTGCTCCAAACCACCATTTTCCTGGTTCGAGGACCTGTTACAATTGGAAACTATGATAGAATACAAAATGAATCGAAACCATTTTTATTTACCAGTTACAGACAGGAGATTGTCATAGACACTACTGCCTCCTTGAAAAAAAAACGAGGTTATCATTTTTTAAAGCTCAAAATTCCTTGTCCGCCAAAATTCGAGCAACAGGTCGATAAGATACGAGGTATTCTTCCAAAAAATGAATAACAAAAATGAGTTACGATCCATCGATAAGGTGCCTTGGGAATTACCACGAGATTCGTCATGAGGCCTCATTAATCACTTACCTAGTACCTACCTATTTATTTTGGTTAAAAAATAATTCCCATTTCATTTTAATTGATTGAATTAATAATTTAAACGAGTTTATTTACTTACCTGAAGCGTTGATAAAACTGATTCTCAGATAAGCTGTCAACCGAAACAAGCCGTCTCCTTCTTCTCGGCGCGGCGCGTTCTGCCGTCTCCTGTCACGCAGATGTATCAAATAGTCGACGTAGTCGTCACTCTATTAGATAAAATGGAATATATTATAAAATGAAAATGAATAGAAACTGAAAGTGAACACGGAAATTGCGAAATACGTCAGGCACCGGGCTGGATGCTGCACTAAGAACGGCTTAAGTGTGGAAAGAGCCACACACAACAAAGTGTCACTTAACCGAAATTCCAACTTTAAGTGTAAAAGTGTGGTAAAAAGGATTTTTAAGTAATAAAAGTGTGGTTTCTGAAAAGGATTTTTTCTCAAGTACGGCTCCGACCTGCACTTACTAGCTGCACTTAGCTAAAAGTCACACTTCGGACTTCGGTTTGTGAATACGGCCCATAGTGTTTAGAAGGTGATATCGGCTGATAACTGGCAGTCGGCGTTTTTAGGAGGTGTTGACGTTTACGTCGGGGTATGGCGAGTCCTGTCATTTGTCGCTAAATTATTTTTGGACTATCAGATCTGAAAAAATATTCCTCGTGTTACTTATATTCTGCAGTTTGTAGCAAGCACTCTGGATTATGGTTTCCATCGATTGTTCAAGACAAATCACGGAAATTCGTCGGGTGTCAAATTTAACTACTTAGGATGATAGGATGACCATGTCCCGTCGTTTTGTTGGGGTGTCGAATCTAACCCTTCAGCACGGTAGTATCAGTATTCTATGCACAGAAAACCCTACTATACTACGATTCTATGCCCTTCAGGATATTTTTGGGGGGGGGGGGGGGGGGGGGGGGGGGAAGACCTGCGTATTTGTCATTTCGTCATAAATGACGCTTTAGGATGATGTAAAAAGCTATAATATAGCTTTACCTCTTCTTTGAATGAGTGATTAACTATGTACGTTTTAGCATTTCGAGTTTTCACAAAGTTATAAACCTTGTATTTGCATTGTCAAACCTAAGAATGAATTAAAAAAGTAAAATTGCTATCTAGACTGAACAATTATAATTTAGAAGGAAATTTGAAAAAAAGGCTGAATTTTCAAGAAAATTCGTTAAAAAATAATTTTGTCGCACTTTTAGGGAAACGTTGAAAATTCGCTAATAAGTAGCGAACTCTGTGATTTTTATTCAATTTATTGTGACCAAATTCATAGGCTTAGTTACTTGAAATGCAACATCAGTTGCATTAAATGCAACATCAGTTGCATTAAATGCAACATCAGTTGCAATTAAATGCAAATTTGAAATTATTACTATGAGATGGGTTAATAAAATAGTTTTCGAAGATGAATGCGCTTGATTATAAATGATTGACCTATCATCCTAGTGTCATATTTGACTCCGTAAGATTTTTACATTTTTCGTCCTGAAGTGTCATTTGAAACTGCTGTGTTTACCCATCGTCCTAAGTGGTTAAATAACACCAACTCCACAATTTTAGCATGGGGGGGGGGGGGGGGGTAAATCGATAATTCCTGTTTATGTCCTATTGGGACTAATTTAAGACTAATTACACAAAAAAAAATTTTTTCTTCCGCGAAATCTGTGTAGGACGATAAGGGTTAACGAGTGTTTATTCTCATTCTTCAGCCATGCTACAAAAACGAGGTTAAGAACCTTCTTTGTGGTCTAATGGCAAGATTACGTGTTTCGGCTAGTGTTTAGTGAATGTTAAATGAGAGGAAATTATAAATTTTTTCCATGATAGGAACATTAATTTTTTTTAGGAATATAGAATTTTTTTAACGATTTTCTTCTAAATTTGTCACCATGAAAATTATTTCATGGTGACAAATTTAAAGAAAATCGTATAAAAAATTCTATATTCCTAAAAAAAAAATTAATTAATTAATGAAAATTATTTCATGGAGACAATTGTAGAAGAAAATCGTTTAAAAAAATTCTAAACAAACTCGACAGTCAAAACTTTGTGATTATTTGTTGGTCAAACTGCTAGGCACCTGCGCAGAAACCAGAACGCATCTCCGGTTCTGGCCTCCATTGCTGTGCGGTCACTGCCACTGCGGTTGCGGTTTCCATTGTTCATTTCTCGTTGTCATCTTGTCGTGTGAGTATGGCTAACATTTTCTCTTTATGGTTACCCTTTCATTTGAAACTAGGTGTAATGCATGTTACCGTGAAATTTGTTCGGAGGTATGAGGAGTGCGATTATCTTTAACAGATTATTTCCTGTCTGCTAGCAGTATTTTATTCTAGTTTTACTTCACTTAATTTTCTTCTGAAATGACGCGTGACGCCACATGGCGTCTCATGTTTTATAGGTTATTGCATACACAGAAATCTAATTAGTTTCGTTCATTTCTTATTTCTTTATTATGAGAAGTTCAATTTCATTTTGTTTGACTTATTGAAGTAAAACTTCTTTTTCACATAGGCACGGATAAGAGTAGGGACTGGTGGTGCTGCACAAGTATCAAACTGCCTTAGGTTGTTGCATACACAGATCCAATTAAGTTTGTTCATTTCTTATTTCATTATTATACTCAATATCATTTTGTCTTGAATTATTTAAGTGAAACTTCTTTTTGACACGTGGTACGCCACGATTACCGCCCACGTAAGCCTCGATTACATGTTCACAATCTACGTAATCGAGGCTTAACCCTATGTCCTTGCGTTCAGCGATGGTCGCGCGTATCGTGTGGTGATCGTCCGATCGAAATGTGTGTCCTAATTCGCGCAACCTATTCGCACGACCATGCGTTGTGCTAGCCGATCGTACGACCAGTTCATGCGTTCCTGCGGTCAGTTCATAGTGGATTCGTTCGGTGGTTTATTTTTTCTTTAAAAAAACGCTGCGAAGTCCTTGTCACATGGGTTTATTATTCAACTGGACATACGACAGAAATGTTGGCTGTTCATTTATTGTTTCTTTAATGTGAAATAATTGAAATAGCTGCCTATTTCTGATGGTTTCCACCAATTTTGGCCCCCCAAAACATGCATTAGGTATGCTTCTTTTGGTTTATTATTCTGTGAATAATACTCCTATGTATTCGCTCAGCAAAAAATTTGTATAACACCCCCTCAAAATTTTTTCTTTTCCGTTTCAAGGTGCGTACCTAGATTGCAAAAACGCTGCAAAGTCCTTGTCACATGGGGTTTATTATTCTACAGAAATGTTGGCTGTACATTTATTGTTTGTTTCATGTGAAATAATTGAAATAGCTATTTCTGATGGTTTCCACCAATTTTGGCCCCCAAAACACAAATTAGGTAGGTACGATTTTTTTTTTTTTTTTCAAATTATCTTTGATCATTGGTAGTGCCATTTAATCGTCTTGATCCACGTGTTGACACTTTTTCTAGTGTTATTCTACAAATTGATGGTGATTTCGCAGGTATTTGACTCATAAAAAATCAATTTTGGGAGCTGAACATCTGGTACAACCTCAATTTTCCACTCCTTGGCCAAAATCGACTTCATATTCGATCTTCTCGTGCCCAAAAACATGGAAAACGATACCTCAAAAGCTCATGTTACCAACATGTTGCTAAAACGCAAAAAGTACCTATTTACACACACATTTTCACTCATAACACCCCTGGGTATATTCCGATCGGGCTGAAAAGTTTCGGGACACAACTAGGGCCCAAATGGAGCATGTGTGCGAAAGAACGACTTTTTTAGATCGAAAATGAAGCCTGTACACGTGATACGGCGGAGGGCGTTCGGCGGACGGACATTGCATTTTGGTTTATTATTCTGTGAAATTTTTATTATTCTGTAAATTTCTATAACACCCCCTCAAAATTTTTTCTTTTCCGTTTCAAGGTGCGTAGATTCCAAAAATGCAATGTCCGTCCGCCGTATCATGTGTACCGGCTTCATTTTCGGTCTAAAAAAGTCGTTCTTTCGCACACATGCTTCATTTGGGCCCTAGTTGTGTCCCGAAACTTTGCAGCCTGATCGGAATATACCCAGGGGTGTTATGAGTGAAAATGTGGATAAAATAGGTACTTTTTGTGTTTTAGTAACATGTTAGTAACATGAGCTGTTGAGGTATCTTTTTCCATGTTTTTGGGGACGAGAAGGCCGAATATGAAGTCGATTTTGACCAAAGAGTGGAAAATTGAGGTTCTACCAAAGGTTCAGCTGCCAAAATTGATTTTTTATGAGGCAAAATCCTGGAAAATCGTCTGAAATCACCATCAATAATTTTTATAATAACACTAGAAAAAGTGTCGACACGTGGATCAAGGCGATTAAATGGCACTATCAATGATCAAAGATAATTTGAAAAAAAAAATTAAAAGGAGCTTACCTACCTAATTTGTGTTTTGGGGGCCAAAATTGGTGGAAACCATCAACGCAAATTGGTTCTGTTGATAATTTGGCTCACTGTCGTCCAAATTGGCTCATTTTTCGGAAATCCCAATTGGTCAAGTTCTAGAGGGGTCTGTCCTGATTATGATAGTTTTCCAAATTTTTAAATTGGACCATTAAAACCCCATCAATTTTTGTCCAGAAGGTGGTGGTAGGGGTAGGGGTGGAAGGTGGCTTGTGACGGGGCAGGCGGCTGGCGGCTTCCCAGGCCTCCTCTGAGGGGCTTGGATACCTGCCATTTCCGGGAATAGTTTTGCCAGCCATTCATGAGTTGTAGATTTCTTCCTCCCTGTTCGAGGTTTGCTTTGAAATTGTTTGGGCCCATCTATGACCAAGTGCCAAATTACCATAAAAAAGTGAGCAATTTTTGAAGTTTCAGTCGTGCAGGAGTCATGAAATTCACAGTCAGAAGTGCTCAACAAAATTTATGATGTTAACAATAATCAGATAAATTGAACAAGTAATTCATCATTTGTTTCACTAATTTAACATTAACATTTCCTATTTTGATTAATTTATTTTTAATTGGATTAGTGTATAACAGCTTCCCTGTGGGTGCTTCAAAAACGTCTCACCTCCCAACTCGACTCATCGTATTTCAATCCATTTTTCTCCCAATTCCACTCATCGCATTTGAATCCAATTTTAAGACCAAATTGGACGATTGATTTAATATTTAGCCTCCTAGACTAAAGGCTTTGAGTCGAGACACCTGAAACTGCAAATAGCTTCTACAAATAAAAAATTATATTACCAAACCCCTGAATTCACGGTTCAACGCCAGTTGGACCTTCCAAATAATAATTGGGTATAATCCATCCAGTTCAGAACTTTTCCCTCAAGTTTTCCTTGTTTCTTGGAATTATTTAACTCTGCCATAGCCGGTCCCAAGCCCGGTTGAGAAAAGAGGAGGGGATTCATCCAATATCATTTACCATGGAATTTATTATCATTTCCCATGGCATGTTTCTTTGAATTTTACTGCCATACCAGGTGGTCCCCAGCCCGGTTGAGAAAAGAGAAGGGGATTCATGTTATATCATTGCATAGCTTGCTTGGTTTTCCTGGATTCATCCAGTTGAGAACTATCATTGCCTATGGTTGCTTGGTTTTCCTGGATTCATCCAGTCGAGAACTATGCCCTCACCTTTTTCTGTTTCCAGGAATTTTACCGCCATAGCCAGTGGTCCCCAGCCCGGTTGATAAAAGAGAAGGGGATTCATGTATTATGATTTCCCATGGAATGTTCCGTGTAATTTTACTGCCATAGCCGGTGGTCCCCAGCACGGTTGAGAAAAGAGAAGGGGATTCATGTTATATCATTGCATAGCTTGCTTGGTTTCCCTGGATTCATCCAGTTGAGAACTATCATTGCCTATGCTTGCTTGGTTTTCCTGGATTCATCCAGTCAAGAACTATGCCCTCACCTTTTTCTGTTTCCAGGAATTTTACTGCCATAGCCGGTGGTCCCCAGCCCGGTTGATAAAAGAGAAGGGGATTCATGTATTATGATTTCCCATGGAATGTTCCGTGTAATTTTACTGCCATAGCCGGTGGTCCCCAGCCCGGTTGAGAAAAGAGAAGGGGATTCATCCAACATCATTTACCATGGAATGTTTCTTTGAATTTTACTGCCATAGCCGGTTCCCCAGCCCGGTTGAGAAAAGAGAAGGGGATTCATTTATTATCATTTCCCATGGAATGTTTCTTTGAATTTTACTGCCATAGCCGGTTCCCCAGCCCGGTTGAGAAAAGAGAAGGGGATTCATTTTATTATCATTTCCCATGGAATGTTTCTTTGAATTTTACTGCCATAGCCGGTTCCCCAGCCCGGTTGAGAAAAGAGAAGGGGATTCATCCAATATCATTTACCATGGAATGTTTCTTTGAATTTTACTGCCATAGCCGGTTCCCCAGCCCGGTTGAGAAAAGAGAAGGGGATTCATTTATTATCATGTTTCTTTGAATTTTACTGCCATAGCCGGTTCCCCAGCCCGGTTGAGAAAAGAGAAGGGGATTCATCCAATATCATTTACCATGGAATGTTTCTTTGAATTTTACTGCCATAGCCGGTTCCCCAGCCCGGTTGAGAAAAGAGAAGGGGATTCAACCAATATCATTTACCGTGGAATGTTTCTTTGAATTTTACTGCCATAGCCGGTTCCCCAGCCCGGTTGAGAAAAGAGAAGGGGATTCATCCAATATCATTTACCATGGAATGTTTCTTTGAATTTTACTGCCATAGCCGGTTCCCCAGCCCGGTTGAGAAAAGAGAAGGGGATTCATTTATTATCATTTCCCATGGAATGTTTCTTTGAATTTTACTGCCATAGCCGGTTCCCCAGCCCGGTTGAGAAAAGAGAAGGGGATTCATTTATTATCATTTCCCATGGAATGTTTCTTTGAATTTTACTGCCATAGCCGGTTCCCCAGCCCGGTTGAGAAAAGAGAAGGGGATTCATGTATTATGATTTCCCATGGAATGTTTCTTGTGATTTTACTGCCATAGCCGGTGGTCCCCAGCCCGGTTGAGGAAAGAGAAGGGGATTCATCTAATATCATTTCCCATGGAATGTTTCTTTGAATTTTACTGACATAGGCGGTGGTCCCCAGCCCGGTTGATAAAAGAGAAGGGGATTCATGTATTATGATTTCCCATGGAATGTTCCTTTGAATTTTACTGCCATAGCCGGTTCCCCAGCCCGGTTGAGAAAAGAGAAGGGGATTCATGTATTATGATTTCCCATGGAATGTTTCTTGTAATTTTACTGCCATAGCCGGTGGTCCCCAGCCCGGTTGAGGAAAGAGAAGGGGATTCATCTAATATCATTTCCCATGGAATGTTTCTTTGAATTTTACTGACAAAGGCGGTGGTCCCCAGCCCGGTTGATAAAAGAGAAGGGGATTCATGTATTATGATTTCCCATGGAATGTTTCTTGTAATTTTACTGCCATAGCCGGCGATCCCCAGCCCGGTTGAGAAAAGAGAAGGGGATTCATGTAATATTATTTCCCATGGAATGTTTCTTGTAATTTTACTGCCATAGCCGGTGGTCCCCAGCCCGGTTGAGGAAAGAGAAGGGGATTCGTGTATTATGATTTCCCATGGAATGTTTCTTGTAATTTTACTGCCATAGCCGGTGGTCCCCAGCCCGGTTGAGAAAAGAGAAGGGGATTCATCCAATATCATTTACCATGGAATGTTTCTTTGAATTTTACTGCCATAGCCGGTTCCCCAGCCCGGTTGAGAAAAGAGAAGGGGATTCATCCAATATCATTTACCATGGAATGTTTCTTTGAATTTTACTGCCATAGCCGGTGGTCCCCAGCCCGGTTGATAAAAGAGAAGGGGATTCATGTATTATGATTTCCCATGGAATGTTTCTTTGAATTTTACTGCCATAGCGGGTGGTCCCCAGCCCGGTTGAGAAAAGACAAGGGGATTCATGTAATATTATTTCCCATGGAATGTTTCTTGTAATTTTACTGCCATAGCCGGTGGTCCCCAGCCCGGTTGATAAAAGAGAAGGGGATTCATGTATTATGATTTCCCATGGAATGTTTCTTTGAATTTTACTGCCATAGCCGGTTCCCCAGCCCGGTTGATAAAAGAGAAGGGTATTCATCTAATATCATTTCCCATGGAATGTTTCTTTGAATTTTACTGCAATAGCCGGTGGTCCCCGGCCCGGTTGAGGAAAGAGAAGGGGATTCATGTATTATGATTTCCCATGGAATGTTTCTTGTAATTTTACTGCCATAGCCGGTGGTCCCCAGCCCGGTTGAGAAAAGAGAAGGGGATTCATCTAATATCATTTCCCATGGAATGTTTCTTCGAATTTTACTGACATAGCCGGTGGTCCCCAGCCCGGTTGATAAAAGAGAAGGGGATTCATGTATTATGATTTCCCATGGAATTTTTCTTGTAATTTTACTGCCATAGCCGGTGGTCCCTAGCCCGGTTGAGAAAAGAGAAGGGGATTCATGTAATATTATTTCCCATGGAATGGTTCTTGTAATTTTACTGCCATAGCCTCTTATCATTTTACTGCCATAGCCGGTGGTCCCCAGCCCGGTTGAGAAAAGAGTGAGGGGATTCATCTAATATCATTTCCCATGGGATGTTTCTTTGAATTTTACTGCCGTAGCCGGTGGTCCCCAGCCCGGTTGATAAAAGAGAAGGGGATTCATTTATTATGATTTCCCATGGAATGTTTCTTGTAAATTTACTGCCATAGCCGGTGGTCCCCCGCCCGGTTGAGAAAAGAGAAGGGGATTCATGTATTATGATTTCCCATGGAATGTTTCCTGTAATTTTACTGCCATAGCCAGTGGTCCCCAGCCCGGTTGAGAAAAGAGAAGGGGATTCATTTAATATTATTTCCCATGGAATGTTTCTTGTAATTTTACTGCCATACCCGGTGGTCCCCAGCCCGGTTGAGAAAAGAGAAGGGGATTCATGTAATATTATTTCCCATGGAATGTTTCTTGTAATTTTACTGCCATAGCCGGTGGTCCCCAGCTCGGTTGAGAGAAGAGAAGGGGATTCATGTAATATGATTTCCCATGGAATGTTTCTTGTAATTTTACTGCCATAGCCGGTGGTCCCCAGCCCGGTTGATAAAAGAGAAAGGGATTCATTTATTATCATTTCCCATGGCATGTTTCTTTGAATTTTACTGCCATAGCCGGTATCCTCAGCCCCGTTGAGAAAAGAGGAGTGGATTCATGTTATATCATCGCATAGCTTGCTTGGTTTTCCTGGATTCATCCAGCTGAGAAATATCATTGCCTATGCTTGCTTTGTTTTCCTGGATTCATCCAGTAGAGAACTATGCCCTCACCTTTTTCCATGTTTCCAGGAATTTTACTGCCCCAGCCCGGTTGAGCAAAGAGAAGGGGATTCATGTATTATGATTTCCCATGGAATGTTTCCTGTAATTTTACTGCCATAGCCGGTGGTCCCCAGCCCGGTTGAGAAAAGAGAAGGGGATTCATGTAATATTATTTCCCATGGAATGTTTCTTGTAATTTTACTGCCATAGGCGGTGGTCCCCAGCCCGGTTGAGAAAAGAGAAGGGGATTCATGTAATATTATTTCCCATGGAATGTTTCTTGTAATTTTACTGCCATAGCCGGTGGTCCCCAGCCCTGTTGAGAAAAGAGAAGGGGATTCATGTAATATTATTTCCCATGGAATGTTTCTTGTAATTTTACTGCCATAGCCGGTGGTCCCCAGCCTGGTTGATAAAAGAGAAGGGGATTCATGTATTATGATTTCCCATGGAATGTTTCTTGTAATTTTACTGCCATAGCCAGTGGTCCCCAGCCTGGTTGATAAAAGAGAAGGGGATTCATGTATTATGATTTCCCATGGAATGTTTCTTGTAATTTTACTGCCATAGCCAGTGGTCCCCAGCCCGGTTGAGAAAAGAAAAGGGGATTCATCTAAGAAGGGATTCATGTATTATGATTTCCCAAGGAATGTATCTTGTAATTTTACTGCCATAGCCGGTGGTCCCCAGCCCGGTTGAGAAAAGAGAAGGGGATTCATACAATATCATTTACCATGGAATGTTTCTTTGAATTTTACTGCCATAGCCGGTGGTCCCCAGCCCTTACAAAGCGGAGTATAGTATACTGGGCAGCACAGGAAGGCGCTTTACTGTCTCCGACCAGCGAACCATTAAAAAAAAGGCCTATGCATAGGTTTTCCTGGATTCATGCAGTAGAGAACTATGCCCTCACCTTTTTCCATGTTTCCAGGAATCTTACTGCCATAGCCCATGGTCCCCAGCTCGGTTGAGCAAAGAGAAGGGGATTCATGTATTATGATTTCCCATGGAATGTTTCTTCTAATTTTACTGCCATAGCCGGTGGTCCCCAGCCCGGTTGACAAAAGAGAAGGGGATTCATGTATTATGATTTCCCATGGAATGTTTCTTGTAATTTTACTGCCATAGCCGGTGGTCCCCAGCCCTGTTGAGAAAAGAGAAGGGGATTCATGTAATATCATTTCCCATTAAATGTTTTTTTGAATTTTACTGCCATAGCCGGTGGTCCCCAGCTTGGTTGATAAAAGAGAAGGGGATTCATGTATTATTAATTCCCATGGAATGTTTCCTGTAATTATACAGCCATAGCCGGTGGTCCCCAGCCCGGTTGATAAAAGAGAAAGGGATTCATTTATTATCATTTCCCATGGCATGTTTCTTTGAATTTTACAGCCATAGCCGGTATCCTCAGCCCCGTTGAGAAAAGAGGAGTGGATTCATGTATTATGATTTCCCATGGAATGTTTCCTGTAATTTTACTGCCATAGCCGGTGGTCCCCTGCCCGGTTGATAAAAGAGAAGGGGATTCATGTATTATGATTTCCCATGGAATGTTTCTTGTAATTTTACTGCCATAGCCGGTGGTCCCCAGCCCGGTTGAGAAAAGTGAAGGGGATTCATCTAATATCATTTCCCATGGAATGTTTCTTGTAATTTTACTGCCATAGCGGTTGGTCCCCAGCCCGGTTGACAAAAGAGAAGGGGATTCAAGTAATATTATTTCCCATGGAATGTTTCTTGTAATTTTACTGCCATACCTGGTGGTCCCCAGCCCGGTTGAGAAAAGAGAAGGGGATTCATGTAATATTATTTCCCATGGAATGTTTCTTGTAATTTTACTGCTATAGCCGGTGGTCCCCAGCCCGGTTGAGAAAAGAAAGGGGATTCATGTAATATTATTTCCCATGGAATGTTTCTTGTAATTCTACTGCCATACCCGGTGGTCCCCAGCCCGGTTGAGAAAAGAGAAGGGGATTCATGTAATATTATTTCCCATGGAATGTTTCTTGTAATTTTACTGCCATAGCCGATGGTCTCCATCCCGGTTGAGAAAAGGGAAGGGGATTCATTTATTATCATTTCCCATGGCATGTTTCTTTGAATTTTACTGCCATAGCCGGTATCCTCAGCCCCGTTGAGAAAAGAGGAGTGGATTCATGTTATATCATTGCATAGCTTGCTTGGTTTTCCTGGATTCATCCAGCTGAGAAATATCATTGCCTATGCTTGCTTTGTTTTCCTGGATTCATCCAGTAGAGAACTATGCCCTCACCTTTTTCCATGTTTCCAGGAATTTTACTGCCCCAGCCCGGGTGAGCAATGAGAAGGGGATTCATGTATTATGATTTCCCATGGAATGTTTGTTGTAATTTTACTGCCATAGCCGGTGGTCCCCAGCAAGGTTGAGAAACGAGAAGGGGATTCAACTAATATCATTTCCCATGGAATGTTTTTTTGAATTTTACTGCCATAGCCGTTGGTCCCCAGCCCCGTTGATAAAAGAGAAGGGGATTCATGTATTATGATTTCCCATGGAATGTTTCCTGTAATTTTACTGCCATAGCCGGTGGTCCCCAGCCCGGTTGATAAAAGAGAAGGGGATTCATGTATTACGATTTCCCATGGAACGTTTCTTGTAATTTTACTGCCATAACCGGTGGTCCCCAGCCCGGTTGAGAAAAGTGAAGGGGATTCATCTAATATCATTTCCCATGGAATGTTTCTTGTAATTTTACTGCCATAGCGGTTGGTCCCCAGCCCGGTTGACAAAAGAGAAGGGGATTCAAGTAATATTATTTCCCATGGAATGTTTCTTGTAATTTTACTGCCATACCTGGTGGTCCCCAGCCCGGTTGAGAAAAGAGAAGGGGATTCATGTAATATGATTTCCCATGGAATGTTTCTTGTAATTTTACTGCCATAGCCGGTGGTCCCCAGCCCGGTTGATAAAAGAGAAGGGGATTCATGTATTATGAATTCCCATGGAATGTTTCTTGTAATTTTGCTGCCATAGCCAGTGGTCCCCAGCCCGGTTGAGAAAAGAGAAGGGGATTCATTTAATATTATTTCCCATGGAATGTTTCTTGTAATTTTACTGCCATAGCCGGTGGTCCCCAGCTCGGTTGAGAGAAGAGAAGGGGATTCATGTAATATGATTTCCCATGGAATGTTTCTTGTAATTTTACTGCCATAGCCGGTGGTCCCCAGCCCGGTTGGGAAAAGAGAAGGGGGTTCATCTAATATCATTTCCCATGGAACGTTTCTTGTAATTTTACTGCCATAGCCGGTGGTCCCCAGCTTGGTTGATAAAAGAGAATGGGGTTTCATGTATTATGAATTCCCATGGAATGTTTCCTGTAATTATACTGCCATAGCCGGTGGTCCCCAGCCCGGTTGATAAAAGAGAAAGGGATTCATTTATTATCATTTCCCATGGCATGTTTCTTTGAATTTTACTGCCATAGCCGGTATCCTCAGCCCCGTTGAGAAAAGAGGAGTGGATTCATGTTATATCATCGCATAGCTTGCTTGGTTTTCCTGGATTCATCCAGCTGAGAAATATCATTGCCTATGCTTGCTTTGTTTTCCTGGATTCATCCAGTAGAGAACTATGCCCTCACCTTTTTCCATGTTTCCAGGAATTTTACTGCCCCAGCCCGGTTGAGCAAAGAGAAGGGGATTCATGTATTATGATTTCCCATGGAATGTTTCCTGTAATTTTACTGCCATAGCCGGTGGTCCCCAGCCCGGTTGAGAAAAGAGAAGGGGATTCATGTAATATTATTTCCCATGGAATGTTTCTTGTAATTTTACTGCCATAGGCGGTGGTCCCCAGCCCGGTTGAGAAAAGAGAAGGGGATTCATGTAATATTATTTCCCATGGAATGTTTCTTGTAATTTTACTGCCATAGCCGGTGGTCCCCAGCCCTGTTGAGAAAAGAGAAGGGGATTCATGTAATATTATTTCCCATGGAATGTTTCTTGTAATTTTACTGCCATAGCCGGTGGTCCCCAGCCTGGTTGATTAAAGAGAAGGGGATTCATGTATTATGATTTCCCATGGAATGTTTCTTGTAATTTTACTGCCATAGCCAGTGGTCCCCAGCCTGGTTGATAAAAGAGAAGGGGATTCATGTATTATGATTTCCCATGGAATGTTTCTTGTAATTTTACTGCCATAGCCAGTGGTCCCCAGCCCGGTTGAGAAAAGAAAAGGGGATTCATCTAAGAAGGGATTCATGTATTATGATTTCCCAAGGAATGTATCTTGTAATTTTACTGCCATAGCCGGTGGTCCCCAGCCCGGTTGAGAAAAGAGAAGGGGATTCATACAATATCATTTACCATGGAATGTTTCTTTGAATTTTACTGCCATAGCCGGTGGTCCCCAGCCCTTACAAAGCGGAGTATAGTATACTGGGCAGCACAGGAAGGCGCTTTACTGTCTCCGACCAGCGAACCATTAAAAAAAAGGCCTATGCATAGGTTTTCCTGGATTCATGCAGTAGAGAACTATGCCCTCTTCTTTTTCCATGTTTCCAGGAATCTTACTGCCATAGCCCATGGTCCCCAGCTCGGTTGAGCAAAGAGAAGGGGATTCATGTATTATGATTTCCCATGGAATGTTTCTTCTAATTTTACTGCCATAGCTGGTGGTCCCCAGCCCGGTTGACAAAAGAGAAGGGGATTCATGTATTATGATTTCCCATGGAATGTTTCTTGTAATTTTACTGCCATAGCCGGTGGTCCCCAGCCCTGTTGAGAAAAGAGAAGGGGATTCATGTAATATCATTTCCCATTAAATGTTTTTTTGAATTTTACTGCCATAGCCGGTGGTCCCCAGCTTGGTTGATAAAAGAGAAGGGGATTCATGTATTATTAATTCCCATGGAATGTTTCCTGTAATTATACAGCCATAGCCGGTGGTCCCCAGCCCGGTTGATAAAAGAGAAAGGGATTCATTTATTATCATTTCCCATGGCATGTTTCTTTGAATTTTACAGCCATAGCCGGTATCCTCAGCCCCGTTGAGAAAAGAGGAGTGGATTCATGTATTATGATTTCCCATGGAATGTTTCCTGTAATTTTACTGCCATAGCCGGTGGTCCCCTGCCCGGTTGATAAAAGAGAAGGGGATTCATGTATTATGATTTCCCATGGAATGTTTCTTGTAATTTTACTGCCATAGCCGGTGGTCCCCAGCCCGGTTGAGAAAAGTGAAGGGGATTCATCTAATATCATTTCCCATGGAATGTTTCTTGTAATTTTACTGCCATAGCGGTTGGTCCCCAGCCCGGTTGACAAAAGAGAAGGGGATTCAAGTAATATTATTTCCCATGGAATGTTTCTTGTAATTTTACTGCCATACCTGGTGGTCCCCAGCCCGGTTGAGAAAAGAGAAGGGGATTCATGTAATATTATTTCCCATGGAATGTTTCTTGTAATTTTACTGCTATAGCCGGTGGTCCCCAGCCCGGTTGAGAAAAGAAAGGGGATTCATGTAATATTATTTCCCATGGAATGTTTCTTGTAATTCTACTGCCATACCCGGTGGTCCCCAGCCCGGTTGAGAAAAGAGAAGGGGATTCATGTAATATTATTTCCCATGGAATGTTTCTTGTAATTTTACTGCCATAGCCGATGGTCTCCATCCCGGTTGAGAAAAGAGAAGGGGATTCATGTAATATTATTTCCCATGGAATGTTTCTTGTAATGTTACTGCCATAGCCGTTGGTCCCCAGCCCGGTTGATAAAAGAGAAGGGGATTCATGTATTATGATTTCCCATGGAATGTTTTTTTGAATTTTACTGCCATAGCCGGTGGTCCCCAGCTTGGTTGATAAAAGAGAATTGGGTTTCATGTATTATGAATTCCCATGGAATGTTTCCTGTAATTATACTGCAATAGCCGGTGGTCCCCAGCCCGGTTGATAAAAGAGAAAGGGATTCATTTATTATCATTTCCCATGGCATGTTTCTTTGAATTTTACTGCCATAGCCGGTATCCTCAGCCCCGTTGAGAAAAGAGGAGTGGATTCATGTTATATCATTGCATAGCTTGCTTGGTTTTCCTGGATTCATCCAGCTGAGAAATATCATTGCCTATGCTTGCTTTGTTTTCCTGGATTCATCCAGTAGAGAACTATGCCCTCACCTTTTTCCATGTTTCCAGGAATTTTACTGCCCCAGCCCGGGTGAGCAATGAGAAGGGGATTCATGTATTATGATTTCCCATGGAATGTTTGTTGTAATTTTACTGCCATAGCCGGTGGTCCCCAGCAAGGTTGAGAAACGAGAAGGGGATTCAACTAATATCATTTCCCATGGAATGTTTTTTTGAATTTTACTGCCATAGCCGTTGGTCCCCAGCCCCGTTGATAAAAGAGAAGGGGATTCATGTATTATGATTTCCCATGGAATGTTTCCTGTAATTTTACTGCCATAGCCGGTGGTCCCCAGCCCGGTTGATAAAAGAGAAGGGGATTCATGTATTACGATTTCCCATGGAACGTTTCTTGTAATTTTACTGCCATAACCGGTGGTCCCCAGCCCGGTTGAGAAAAGTGAAGGGGATTCATCTAATATCATTTCCCATGGAATGTTTCTTGTAATTTTACTGCCATAGCGGTTGGTCCCCAGCCCGGTTGACAAAAGAGAAGGGGATTCAAGTAATATTATTTCCCATGGAATGTTTCTTGTAATTTTGCTGCCATAGCCAGTGGTCCCCAGCCCGGTTGAGAAAAGAGAAGGGGATTCATTTAATATTATTTCCCATGGAATGTTTCTTGTAATTTTACTGCCATTGCCGGTGGTCCCCAGCTCGGTTGAGAGAAGAGAAGGGGATTCATGTAATATGATTTCCCATGGAATGTTTCTTGTAATTTTACTGCCATAGCCGGTGGTCCCCAGCCCGGTTGGGAAAAGAGAAGGGGGTTCATCTAATATCATTTCCCATGGAACGTTTCTTGTAATTTTACTGCCATAGCCGGTGGTCCCCAGCTTGGTTGATAAAAGGGAATGGGGTTTCATGTATTATGAATTCCCATGGAATGTTTCCTGTAATTATACTGCCATAGCCGGTATCCTCAGCCCCGTTGAGAAAAGAGGAGTGGATTCATGTTATATCATCGCATAGCTTGCTTGGTTTTCCTGGATTCATCCAGCTGAGAAATATCATTGCCTATGCTTGCTTTGTTTTCCTGGATTCATCCAGTAGAGAACTATGCCCTCACCTTTTTCCATGTTTCCAGGAATTTTACTGCCCCAGCCCGGTTGAGCAAAGAGAAGGGGATTCATGTATTATGATTTCCCATGGAATGTTTCTTGTAATTTACTGCCATAGCCGGTGGTCCCCAGCAAGGTTGAGAAACGAGAAGGGGATTCATCTAATATCATTTCCCATGGATTGTTTTTTTGAATTTTACTGCCATAGCCGTTGGTCCCCAGCCCCGTTGATAAAAGAGAAGGGGATTCATGTATTATGATTTCCCATGGAATGTTTCCTGTAATTTTACTGCCATAGACGGTGGTCCCCAGCCCGGTTGAGAAAAGAGAAGGGGATTCATGTAATATTATTTCCCATGGAATGTTTGTTGTAATTTTACTGCCATAGGCGGTGGTCCCCAGCCCGGTTGAGAAAAGAGAAGGGGATTCATGTAATATTATTTCCCATGGAATGTTTCTTGTAATTTTACTGCCATAGCCGGTGGTCCCCAGCCCGGTTGAGAAAAGAGAAGGGGATTCATGTAATATTATTTCCCATGGAATGTTTCTTGTAATTTTACTGCCATAGCCGGTGGTCCCCAGCTCGGTTGAGAGAAGAGAAGGGGATTCATGTAATATGATTTCCCATGGAATGTTTCTTGTAATTTTACTGCCATAGCCGGTGGTCCCCAGCCCGGTTGGGAAAAGAGAAGGGGGTTCATCTAATATCATTTCCCATGGAACGTTTCTTTGAATTTTACTGCCATAGCCGGTGGTCCCCAGCTCGGTTGAGAGAAGAGAAGGGGATTCATGTAATATGATTTCCCATGGAATGTTTCCTGTAATTATACTGCCATAGCCGGTGGTCCCCAGCCCGGTTGATAAAAGAGAAAGGGATTCATTTATTATCATTTCCCATGGCATGTTTCTTTGAATTTTACTGCCATAGCCGGTATCCTCAGCCCCATTGAGAAAAGAGGAGTGGATTCATGTTATATCATCGCATAGCTTGCTTGGTTTTCCTGGATTAGTCCAGCTGAGAAATATCATTGCCAATGCTTGCTTTGTTTTCCTGGATTCATCCAGTAGAGAACTATGCCCTCACCTTTTTCCATGTTTCCAGGAATTTTACTGCCCCAGCCCGGTTGAGAAAAGAGAAGGGGATTCATTTAATATTATTTCCCATGGAATGTTTCTTGTAATTTTACTGCCATACCCGGTGGTCCCCAGCCCGGTTGATAAAAGAGAAGGGGATTCATGTATTATGATTTCCCATGGAATGTTTCTTGTAATTTTACTGCCATAGCCGGTGGTCCCCAGCCCTGTTGATAAAAGAGAAGGGGATTCATGTATTATGATTTCCCATGGAATGTTTCTTGTAATTTTACTGCCATAGCCGGTGGTCCCCAGCCCGGTTGAGAAAAGAGAAGGGGATTCATGTAATATTATTTCCCATGGAATGTTTCTTGTAATTTTACTGCCATAGGCGGTGGTCCCCAGCCCGGTTGAGAAAAGAGAAGGGGATTCATGTAATATTATTTCCCATGGAATGTTTCTTGTAATTTTACTGCCATAGCCGGTGGTCCCCAGCCCGGTTGGGAAAAGAGAAGGGGGTTCATATAATATCATTTCCCATGGAACGTTTCTTTGAATTTTACTGCCATAGCCGGTGGTCCCCAGCTTGGTTGATAAAAGAGAATGGGGTTTCATGTATTATGAATTCCCATGGAATGTTTCCTGTAATTATACTGCCATAGCCGGTGGTCCCCAGCCCGGTTGATAAAAGAGAAAGGGATTCATTTATTATCATTTCCCATGGCATGTTTCTTTGAATTTTACTGCCATAGCCGGTATCCTCAGCCCCATTGAGAAAAGAGGAGTGGATTCATGTTATATCATCGCATAGCTTGCTTGGTTTTCCTGGATTCATCCAGCTGAGAAATATCATTGCCTATGCTTGCTTTGTTTTCCTGGATTCATCCAGTAGAGAACTATGCCCTCACCTTTTTCCATGTTTCCAGGAATTTTACTGCCCCAGCCCGGTTGAGCAAAGAGAAGGGGATTCATGTATTATGATTTCCCATGGAATGTTTCTTGTAATTTTACTGCCATAGCCGGTGGTCCCCAGCAAGGTTGAGAAACGAGAAGGGGATTCATCTAATATCATTTCCCATGGAATGTTTTTTTGAATTTTACTGCCATAGCCGTTGGTCCCCAGCCCCGTTGATAAAAGAGAAGGGGATTCATGTATTATGATTTCCCATGGAATGTTTCCTGTAATTTTAACGCCATAGCCGGTGGTCCCCAGCCCGGTTGAGAAAAGAGAAGGGGATTCATGTAATATTATTTCCCATGGAATGTTTCTTGTAATTTTACTGCCATAGGCGGTGGTCCCCAGCCCGGTTGAGAAAAGAGAAGGGGATTCATGTAATATTATTTCCCATGGAATGTTTCTTGTAATTTTACTGCCATAGCCGGTGGTCCCCAGCCCTGTTGAGAAAAGAGAAGGGGATTCATGTAATATTATTTCCCATGGAATGTTTCTTGTAATTTTACTGCCATAGCCGGTGGTCCCCAGCCCGGTTGATAAAAGAGAAGGGGATTCATGTATTATGATTTCCCATGGAATGTTTCTTGTAATTTTACTGCCATAGCCAGTGGTCCCCAGCCCGGTTGAGAAAAGAAAAGGGGATTCATCTAAGAAGGGATTCATGTATTATGATTTCCCAAGGAATGTATCTTATAATTTTACTGCCATAGCCGGTGGTCCCCAGCCCGGTTGAGAAAAGAGAAGGGGATTCATCCAATATCATTTACCATGGAATGTTTCTTTGAATTTTACTGCCATAGCCGGTAGGTCCCCAGCCCTTACAAAGCGGAGTATAGTATACTGGGCAGCACAGGAAGGCGCTTTACTGTCTCCGACCAGCGAACCATTAAAAAAAAGGCCTATGCATAGGTTTTCCTGGATTCATGCAGTAGAGAACTATGCCCTCACCTTTTTCCATGTTTCCAGGAATCTTACTGCCATAGCCCATGGTCCCCAGCTCGGTTGAGCAAAGAGAAGGGGATTCATGTATTATGATTTCCCATGGAATGTTTCTTGTAATTTTACTGCCATAGCCGGTGGTCCCCAGCCCGGTTGAGAAACGAGAAGGGGATTCATCTAATATCATTTCCAATGGAATGTTTCTTTGAATTTTACTGCCATAGCCGGTGGTCCCCAGCCCGGTTGAGGAAAGAGAATGGGATTCATGTAATATTATTTCCCATGGAATGTTTCTTCTAATTTTACTGCCATAGCCGGTGGTCCCCAGCCCGGTTGACAAAAGAGAAGGGGATTCATGTATTATGATTTCCCATGGAATGTTTCCTGTAATTTTACTGCCATAGCCGGTGGTCCCCAGCCCGGTTGAGAAAAGAGAAGGGGATTCATGTAATATTATTTCCCATGGAATGTTTCTTGTAATTTTACTGCCATAGGCGGTGGTCCCCAGCCCGGTTGAGAAAAGAGAAGGGGATTCATGTAATATTATTTCCCATGGAATGTTTCTTGTAATTTTACTGCCATAGCCGGTGGTCCCCAGCCCGGTTGGGAAAAGAGAAGGGGGTTCATCTAATATCATTTCCCATGGAACGTTTCTTTGAATTTTACTGCCATAGCCGGTGGTCCCCAGCTTGGTTGATAAAAGAGAATGGGGTTTCATGTATTATGAATTCCCATGGAATGTTTCCTGTAATTATACTGCCATAGCCGGTGGTCCCCAGCCCGGTTGATAAAAGAGAAAGGGATTCATTTATTATCATTTCCCATGGCATGTTTCTTTGAATTTTACTGCCATAGCCGGTATCCTCAGCCCCATTGAGAAAAGAGGAGTGGATTCATGTTATATCATCGCATAGCTTGCTTGGTTTTCCTGGATTCATCCAGCTGAGAAATATCATTGCCTATGCTTGCTTTGTTTTCCTGGATTCATCCAGTAGAGAACTATGCCCTCACCTTTTTCCATGTTTCCAGGAATTTTACTGCCCCAGCCCGGTTGAGCAAAGAGAAGGGGATTCATGTATTATGATTTCCCATGGAATGTTTCTTGTAATTTTACTGCCATAGCCGGTGGTCCCCAGCAAGGTTGAGAAACGAGAAGGGGATTCATCTAATATCATTTCCCATGGAATGTTTTTTTGAATTTTACTGCCATAGCCGTTGGTCCCCAGCCCCGTTGATAAAAGAGAAGGGGATTCATGTATTATGATTTCCCATGGAATGTTTCCTGGAAATTTACTGCCATAGCCGGTGGTCCCCAGCCCGGTTGAGAAAAGAGAAGGGGATTCATGTAATATTATTTCCCATGGAATGTTTCTTGTAGTTTTACTGCCATAGGCGGTGGTCCCCAGCCCGGTTGAGAAAAGAGAAGGGGATTCATGTAATATTATTTCCCATGGAATGTTTCTTGTAATTTTACTGCCATAGCCGGTGGTCCCCAGCCCTGTTGAGAAAAGAGAAGGGGATTCATGTAATATTATTTCCCATGGAATGTTTCTTGTAATTTTACTGCCATAGCCGGTGGTCCCCAGCCCGGTTGATAAAAGAGAAGGGGATTCATGTATTATGATTTCCCATGGAATGTTTCTTGTAATTTTACTGCCATAGCCAGTGGTCCCCAGCCCGGTTGAGAAAAGAAAAGGGGATTCATCTAAGAAGGGATTCATGTATTATGATTTCCCAAGGAATGTATCTTATAATTTTACTTCCATAGCCGGTGGTCCCCAGCCCGGTTGAGAAAAGAGAAGGGGATTCATCCAATATCATTTACCATGGAATGTTTCTTTGAATTTTACTGCCATAGCCGGTGGTCCCCAGCCCTTACAAAGCGGAGTATAGTATACTGGGCAGCACAGGAAGGCGCTTTACTGTCTCCGACCAGCGAACCATTAAAAAAAAGGCCTATGCATAGGTTTTCCTGGATTCATGCAGTAGAGAACTATGCCCTCACCTTTTTCCATGTTTCCAGGAATCTTACTGCCATAGCCCATGGTCCCCAGCTCGGTTGAGCAAAGAGAAGGGGATTCATGTATTATGATTTCCCATGGAATGTTTCTTGTAATTTTACTGCCATAGCCGGTGGTCCCCAGCCCGGTTGAGAAACGAGAAGGGGATTCATCTAATATCATTTCCAATGGAATGTTTCTTTGAATTTTACTGCCATAGCCGGTGGTCCCCAGCCCGGTTGAGGAAGGAGAATGGGATTCATGTAATATTATTTCCCATGGAATGTTTCTTCTAATTTTACTGCCATAGCCGGTGGTCCCCAGCCCGGTTGAGAAACGAGAAGGGGATTCATCTAATATCATTTCCAATGGAATGTTTCTTTGAATTTTACTGCCATAGCCGGTGGTCCCCAGCCCGGTTGAGGAAAGAGAATGGGATTCATGTAATATTATTTCCCATGGAATGTTTCTTCTAATTTTACTGCCATAGCCGGTGGTCCCCAGCCCGGTTGACAAAAGAGAAGGGGATTCATGTATTATGATTTCCCATGGAATGTTTCCTGTAATTTTACTGCCATAGCCGGTGGTCCCCAGCCCGGTTGAGAAAAGAGAAGGGGATTCATGTAATATTATTTCCCATGGAATGTTTCTTGTAATTTTACTGCCATAGGCGGTGGTCCCCAGCCCGGTTGAGAAAAGAGAAGGGGATTCATGTAATATTATTTCCCATGGAATGTTTCTTGTAATTTTACTGCCATAGCCGGTGGTCCCCAGCCCGGTTGGGAAAAGAGAAGGGGGTTCATCTAATATCATTTCCCATGGAACGTTTCTTTGAATTTTACTGCCATAGCCGGTGGTCCCCAGCTTGGTTGATAAAAGAGAATGGGGTTTCATGTATTATGAATTCCCATGGAATGTTTCCTGTAATTATACTGCCATAGCCGGTGGTCCCCAGCCCGGTTGATAAAAGAGAAAGGGATTCATTTATTATCATTTCCCATGGCATGTTTCTTTGAATTTTACTGCCATAGCCGGTATCCTCAGCCCCATTGAGAAAAGAGGAGTGGATTCATGTTATATCATCGCATAGCTTGCTTGGTTTTCCTGGATTCATCCAGCTGAGAAATATCATTGCCTATGCTTGCTTTGTTTTCCTGGATTCATCCAGTAGAGAACTATGCCCTCACCTTTTTCCATGTTTCCAGGAATTTTACTGCCCCAGCCCGGTTGAGCAAAGAGAAGGGGATTCATGTATTATGATTTCCCATGGAATGTTTCTTGTAATTTTACTGCCATAGCCGGTGGTCCCCAGCAAGGTTGAGAAACGAGAAGGGGATTCATCTAATATCATTTCCCATGGAATGTTTTTTTGAATTTTACTGCCATAGCCGTTGGTCCCCAGCCCCGTTGATAAAAGAGAAGGGGATTCATGTATTATGATTTCCCATGGAATGTTTCCTGGAAATTTACTGCCATAGCCGGTGGTCCCCAGCCCGGTTGAGAAAAGAGAAGGGGATTCATGTAATATTATTTCCCATGGAATGTTTCTTGTAATTTTACTGCCATAGGCGGTGGTCCCCAGCCCGGTTGAGAAAAGAGAAGGGGATTCATGTAATATTATTTCCCATGGAATGTTTCTTGTAATTTTACTGCCATAGCCGGTGGTCCCCAGCCCTGTTGAGAAAAGAGAAGGGGATTCATGTAATATTATTTCCCATGGAATGTTTCTTGTAATTTTACTGCCATAGCCGGTGGTCCCCAGCCCGGTTGATAAAAGAGAAGGGGATTCATGTATTATGATTTCCCATGGAATGTTTCTTGTAATTTTACTGCCATAGCCAGTGGTCCCCAGCCCGGTTGAGAAAAGAAAAGGGGATTCATCTAAGAAGGGATTCATGTATTATGATTTCCCAAGGAATGTATCTTATAATTTTACTTCCATAGCCGGTGGTCCCCAGCCCGGTTGAGAAAAGAGAAGGGGATTCATCCAATATCATTTACCATGGAATGTTTCTTTGAATTTTACTGCCATAGCCGGTGGTCCCCAGCCCTTACAAAGCGGAGTATAGTATACTGGGCAGCACAGGAAGGCGCTTTACTGTCTCCGACCAGCGAACCATTAAAAAAAAGGCCTATGCATAGGTTTTCCTGGATTCATGCAGTAGAGAACTATGCCCTCACCTTTTTCCATGTTTCCAGGAATCTTACTGCCATAGCCCATGGTCCCCAGCTCGGTTGAGCAAAGAGAAGGGGATTCATGTATTATGATTTCCCATGGAATGTTTCTTGTAATTTTACTGCCATAGCCGGTGGTCCCCAGCCCGGTTGAGAAACGAGAAGGGGATTCATCTAATATCATTTCCAATGGAATGTTTCTTTGAATTTTACTGCCATAGCCGGTGGTCCCCAGCCCGGTTGAGGAAAGAGAATGGGATTCATGTAATATTATTTCCCATGGAATGTTTCTTCTAATTTTACTGCCATAGCCGGTGGTCCCCAGCCCGGTTGACAAAAGAGAAGGGGATTCATGTATTATGATTTCCCATGGAATGTTTCTTGTAATTTTACTGCCATAGCCGGTGGTCCCCAGCCCTGTTGAGAAAAGAGAAGGGGATTCATGTAATATCATTTCCCATGAAATGTTTTTTTGAATTTTACTGCCATAGCCGGTGGTCCCCAGCTTGGTTGATAAAAGAGAAGGGGATTCATGTATTATGAATTCCCATGGAATGTTTCCTGTAATTATACAGCCATAGCCGGTGGTCCCCAGCCCGGTTGATAAAAGAGAAAGGGATTCATTTATTATCATTTCCCATGGCATGTTTCTTTGAATTTTACAGCCATAGCCGGTATCCTCAGCCCCGTTGAGAAAAGAGGAGTGGATTCATATATTATGATTTCCCATGGAATGTTTCCTGTAATTTTACTGCCATAGCCGGTGGTCCCCTGCCCGGTTGATAAAAGAGAAGGGGATTCATGTATTATGATTTCCCATGGAATGTTTCTTGTAATTTTACTGCCATAGCCGGTGGTCCC
Source organism: Leptopterna dolabrata (assembly GCA_954871275.1). Lineage (NCBI taxonomy): Eukaryota > Metazoa > Arthropoda > Insecta > Hemiptera > Miridae > Leptopterna > Leptopterna dolabrata. The sequence continues at coordinate 88,999,584 of OX940974.1, read as the reverse complement.
CAGCCCGGTTGAGAAAAGTGAAGGGGATTCATCTAATATCATTTCCCATGGAATGTTTCTTGTAATTTTACTGCCATAGCGGTTGGTCCCCAGCCCGGTTGACAAAAGAGAAGGGGATTCAAGTAATATTATTTCCCATGGAATGTTTCTTGTAATTTTACTGCCATACCTGGTGGTCCCCAGCCCGGTTGAGAAAAGAGAAGGGGATTCATGTAATATTATTTCCCATGGAATGTTTCTTGTAATTTTACTGCTATAGCCGGTGGTCCCCAGCCCGGTTGAGAAAAGAGAAGGGGATTCATGTAATATTATTTCCCATGGAATGTTTCTTGTAATTCTACTGCCATACCCGGTGGTCCCCAGCCCGGTTGAGAAAAGAGAAGGGGATTCATGTAATATTATTTCCCATGGAATGTTTCTTGTAATTTTACTGCCATAGCCGATGGTCTCCATCCCGGTTGAGAAAAGAGAAGGGGATTCATGTAATATTATTTCCCATGGAATGTTGCTTGTAATGTTACTGCCATAGCCGTTGGTCCCCAGCCCGGTTGATAAAAGAGAAGGGGATTCATGTATTATGATGAGAAACGAGAAGGGGATTCATCTAATATCATTTCCCATGGAATGTTTCTTTGAATTTTACTGCCATAGCCGGTGGTCCCCAGCCCGGTTGAGGAAAGAGAATGGGATTCATGTATTATGATTTCCCATGGAATGTTTCTTGTAATTTTACTGCCATAGCCGGTGGTCCCCAGCCTGGTTGAGAAAAGATAAGGGGATTCATCTGAGAAGGGATTCATGTATTATGATTTCCCAAGGAATGTTTCTTGTAATTTTACTGCCATAGCCGGTGGTCCCGAGCCCGGTTGAGAAAAGAGAAGGGGATTCATCCAATATCATTTACCATGGAATGTTTCTTTGAATTTTACTGCCATAGCCGGTGGTCCCCAGCCCGGTTGAGAAAAGAGAAAGGAATTCATTTATTATCATTTCCCATGGCATGTTTCTTTGAATTTTACTGCCATAGCCGGTATCCTCAGGCCGGTTGAGAAAAGAGGAGTGGATTCATGTTATATCATTGCATAGCTTGCTTGGTTTTCCTGGATTCATCCAGCTGAGAAATATCATTGCCTATGCTTGCTTTGTTTTCCTGGATTCATCCAGTAGAGAACTATGCCCTCACCTTTTCCCATGTTTCCAGGAATTTTACTGCCCCAGCCCGGTTGAGCAAAGAGAAGGGGATTCATGTATTATGATTTCCCATGGAATGTTTCTTGTAATTTTACTGCCATAGCCGGTGGTCCCCAGCCCGGTTGAGAAAAGAGAAGGGGATTCATTTAATATTATTTCCCATGGAATGTTTCTTGTAATTTTACTGCCATACCCGGTGGTCCCCAGCCCGGTTGATAAAAGAGAAGGGGATTCATGTATTATGATTTCCCATGGAATGTTTCTTGTAATTTTACTGCCATAGCCGGTGGTCCCCAGCCCTGTTGATAAAAGAGAAGGGGATTCATGTATTATGATTTCCCATGGAATGTTTCTTGTAATTTTACTGCCATAGCCGGTGGTCCCCAGCTCGGTTGAGAAAAGAGAAGGGGATTCATGTGATATTATTTCCCATGGAATGTTTCTTGTAATTTTACTGCCATACCCGGTGGTCCCCAGCCCGGTTGATAAAAGAGAAGGGGATTCATGTAATATTATTTCCCATGGAATGTTTCTTGTAATTTTACTGCCATAGCTGGTGGTCCCCAGCCCGGTTGATAAAAGAGAAGGGGATTCATGTATTATGATTTCCCATGGAATGTTTCTTGTAATTTTACTGCCATAGCCGGTGGTCCCCAGCTCGGTTGAGAAAAGAGAAGGGGATTCATGTAATATTATTTCCCATGGAATGTTTCCTGTAATTTTACTGCCATAGCCGGTGGTCCCCAGCCCGGTTGAGAAAAGTGAAGGGGATTCATCTAATATCATTTCCCATGGAATGTTTCTTGTAATTTTACTGCCATAGCCGGTGGTCCCCAGCCCGGTTGAGAAAAGAGAAGGGGATTCATGTAATATTATTTCCCATGGAATGTGCCCAAAACTGACTGCTTATCTTGGTAACAATTTTGACTCTCCGCTTAGAAAGCGGAGTATAGTATACTTGGCAGCACAGGAAGGCGCTTTATTGTCTCCGACCAGCGAACCATTAAAAAAAAAGCCTATGCTTAGGTTTTCCTGGATTCATCCAGTGGAGAAAATTGCCCTCACCTGTTTCATTGTTTCCAGGAATTTTACCGCCATAGCTGGTGGTCCCCAGCCCGGTTGATAAAAGAGAAGGGGATTCATGTATTATGATTTCCCATGGAATGTTTCTTGTAATTTTGCTGCCATAGCCGGTGGTCCCCAGCCCGGTTGAGGAAGGAGAATGGGATTCATGTAATATTATTTCCCATGGAATGTTTCTTCTAATTTTACTGCCATAGCCGGTGGTCCCCAGCCCGGTTGAGAAACGAGAAGGGGATTCATCTAATATCATTTCCAATGGAATGTTTCTTTGAATTTTACTGCCATAGCCGGTGGTCCCCAGCCCGGTTGAGGAAAGAGAATGGGATTCATGTAATATTATTTCCCATGGAATGTTTCTTCTAATTTTACTGCCATAGCCGGTGGTCCCCAGCCCGGTTGACAAAAGAGAAGGGGATTCATGTATTATGATTTCCCATGGAATGTTTCCTGTAATTTTACTGCCATAGCCGGTGGTCCCCAGCCCGGTTGAGAAAAGAGAAGGGGATTCATGTAATATTATTTCCCATGGAATGTTTCTTGTAATTTTACTGCCATAGGCGGTGGTCCCCAGCCCGGTTGAGAAAAGAGAAGGGGATTCATGTAATATTATTTCCCATGGAATGTTTCTTGTAATTTTACTGCCATAGCCGGTGGTCCCCAGCCCGGTTGGGAAAAGAGAAGGGGGTTCATCTAATATCATTTCCCATGGAACGTTTCTTTGAATTTTACTGCCATAGCCGGTGGTCCCCAGCTTGGTTGATAAAAGAGAATGGGGTTTCATGTATTATGAATTCCCATGGAATGTTTCCTGTAATTATACTGCCATAGCCGGTGGTCCCCAGCCCGGTTGATAAAAGAGAAAGGGATTCATTTATTATCATTTCCCATGGCATGTTTCTTTGAATTTTACTGCCATAGCCGGTATCCTCAGCCCCATTGAGAAAAGAGGAGTGGATTCATGTTATATCATCGCATAGCTTGCTTGGTTTTCCTGGATTCATCCAGCTGAGAAATATCATTGCCTATGCTTGCTTTGTTTTCCTGGATTCATCCAGTAGAGAACTATGCCCTCACCTTTTTCCATGTTTCCAGGAATTTTACTGCCCCAGCCCGGTTGAGCAAAGAGAAGGGGATTCATGTATTATGATTTCCCATGGAATGTTTCTTGTAATTTTACTGCCATAGCCGGTGGTCCCCAGCAAGGTTGAGAAACGAGAAGGGGATTCATCTAATATCATTTCCCATGGAATGTTTTTTTGAATTTTACTGCCATAGCCGTTGGTCCCCAGCCCCGTTGATAAAAGAGAAGGGGATTCATGTATTATGATTTCCCATGGAATGTTTCCTGGAAATTTACTGCCATAGCCGGTGGTCCCCAGCCCGGTTGAGAAAAGAGAAGGGGATTCATGTAATATTATTTCCCATGGAATGTTTCTTGTAATTTTACTGCCATAGGCGGTGGTCCCCAGCCCGGTTGAGAAAAGAGAAGGGGATTCATGTAATATTATTTCCCATGGAATGTTTCTTGTAATTTTACTGCCATAGCCGGTGGTCCCCAGCCCTGTTGAGAAAAGAGAAGGGGATTCATGTAATATTATTTCCCATGGAATGTTTCTTGTAATTTTACTGCCATAGCCGGTGGTCCCCAGCCCGGTTGATAAAAGAGAAGGGGATTCATGTATTATGATTTCCCATGGAATGTTTCTTGTAATTTTACTGCCATAGCCAGTGGTCCCCAGCCCGGTTGAGAAAAGAAAAGGGGATTCATCTAAGAAGGGATTCATGTATTATGATTTCCCAAGGAATGTATCTTATAATTTTACTTCCATAGCCGGTGGTCCCCAGCCCGGTTGAGAAAAGAGAAGGGGATTCATCCAATATCATTTACCATGGAATGTTTCTTTGAATTTTACTGCCATAGCCGGTGGTCCCCAGCCCTTACAAAGCGGAGTATAGTATACTGGGCAGCACAGGAAGGCGCTTTACTGTCTCCGACCAGCGAACCATTAAAAAAAAGGCCTATGCATAGGTTTTCCTGGATTCATGCAGTAGAGAACTATGCCCTCACCTTTTTCCATGTTTCCAGGAATCTTACTGCCATAGCCCATGGTCCCCAGCTCGGTTGAGCAAAGAGAAGGGGATTCATGTATTATGATTTCCCATGGAATGTTTCTTGTAATTTTACTGCCATAGCCGGTGGTCCCCAGCCCGGTTGAGAAACGAGAAGGGGATTCATCTAATATCATTTCCAATGGAATGTTTCTTTGAATTTTACTGCCATAGCCGGTGGTCCCCAGCCCGGTTGAGGAAAGAGAATGGGATTCATGTAATATTATTTCCCATGGAATGTTTCTTCTAATTTTACTGCCATAGCCGGTGGTCCCCAGCCCGGTTGACAAAAGAGAAGGGGATTCATGTATTATGATTTCCCATGGAATGTTTCTTGTAATTTTACTGCCATAGCCGGTGGTCCCCAGCCCTGTTGAGAAAAGAGAAGGGGATTCATGTAATATCATTTCCCATGAAATGTTTTTTTGAATTTTACTGCCATAGCCGGTGGTCCCCAGCTTGGTTGATAAAAGAGAAGGGGATTCATGTATTATGAATTCCCATGGAATGTTTCCTGTAATTATACAGCCATAGCCGGTGGTCCCCAGCCCGGTTGATAAAAGAGAAAGGGATTCATTTATTATCATTTCCCATGGCATGTTTCTTTGAATTTTACAGCCATAGCCGGTATCCTCAGCCCCGTTGAGAAAAGAGGAGTGGATTCATATATTATGATTTCCCATGGAATGTTTCCTGTAATTTTACTGCCATAGCCGGTGGTCCCCTGCCCGGTTGATAAAAGAGAAGGGGATTCATGTATTATGATTTCCCATGGAATGTTTCTTGTAATTTTACTGCCATAGCCGGTGGTCCCCAGCCCGGTTGAGAAAAGTGAAGGGGATTCATCTAATATCATTTCCCATGGAATGTTTCTTGTAATTTTACTGCCATAGCGGTTGGTCCCCAGCCCGGTTGACAAAAGAGAAGGGGATTCAAGTAATATTATTTCCCATGGAATGTTTCTTGTAATTTTACTGCCATACCTGGTGGTCCCCAGCCCGGTTGAGAAAAGAGAAGGGGATTCATGTAATATTATTTCCCATGGAATGTTTCTTGTAATTTTACTGCTATAGCCGGTGGTCCCCAGCCCGGTTGAGAAAAGAGAAGGGGATTCATGTAATATTATTTCCCATGGAATGTTTCTTGTAATTCTACTGCCATACCCGGTGGTCCCCAGCCCGGTTGAGAAAAGAGAAGGGGATTCATGTAATATTATTTCCCATGGAATGTTTCTTGTAATTTTACTGCCATAGCCGATGGTCTCCATCCCGGTTGAGAAAAGAGAAGGGGATTCATGTAATATTATTTCCCATGGAATGTTGCTTGTAATGTTACTGCCATAGCCGTTGGTCCCCAGCCCGGTTGATAAAAGAGAAGGGGATTCATGTATTATGATGAGAAACGAGAAGGGGATTCATCTAATATCATTTCCCATGGAATGTTTCTTTGAATTTTACTGCCATAGCCGGTGGTCCCCAGCCCGGTTGAGGAAAGAGAATGGGATTCATGTATTATGATTTCCCATGGAATGTTTCTTGTAATTTTACTGCCATAGCCGGTGGTCCCCAGCCTGGTTGAGAAAAGATAAGGGGATTCATCTGAGAAGGGATTCATGTATTATGATTTCCCAAGGAATGTTTCTTGTAATTTTACTGCCATAGCCGGTGGTCCCGAGCCCGGTTGAGAAAAGAGAAGGGGATTCATCCAATATCATTTACCATGGAATGTTTCTTTGAATTTTACTGCCATAGCCGGTGGTCCCCAGCCCGGTTGAGAAAAGAGAAAGGAATTCATTTATTATCATTTCCCATGGCATGTTTCTTTGAATTTTACTGCCATAGCCGGTATCCTCAGGCCGGTTGAGAAAAGAGGAGTGGATTCATGTTATATCATTGCATAGCTTGCTTGGTTTTCCTGGATTCATCCAGCTGAGAAATATCATTGCCTATGCTTGCTTTGTTTTCCTGGATTCATCCAGTAGAGAACTATGCCCTCACCTTTTCCCATGTTTCCAGGAATTTTACTGCCCCAGCCCGGTTGAGCAAAGAGAAGGGGATTCATGTATTATGATTTCCCATGGAATGTTTCTTGTAATTTTACTGCCATAGCCGGTGGTCCCCAGCCCGGTTGAGAAAAGAGAAGGGGATTCATTTAATATTATTTCCCATGGAATGTTTCTTGTAATTTTACTGCCATACCCGGTGGTCCCCAGCCCGGTTGATAAAAGAGAAGGGGATTCATGTATTATGATTTCCCATGGAATGTTTCTTGTAATTTTACTGCCATAGCCGGTGGTCCCCAGCCCTGTTGATAAAAGAGAAGGGGATTCATGTATTATGATTTCCCATGGAATGTTTCTTGTAATTTTACTGCCATAGCCGGTGGTCCCCAGCTCGGTTGAGAAAAGAGAAGGGGATTCATGTGATATTATTTCCCATGGAATGTTTCTTGTAATTTTACTGCCATACCCGGTGGTCCCCAGCCCGGTTGATAAAAGAGAAGGGGATTCATGTAATATTATTTCCCATGGAATGTTTCTTGTAATTTTACTGCCATAGCTGGTGGTCCCCAGCCCGGTTGATAAAAGAGAAGGGGATTCATGTATTATGATTTCCCATGGAATGTTTCTTGTAATTTTACTGCCATAGCCGGTGGTCCCCAGCTCGGTTGAGAAAAGAGAAGGGGATTCATGTAATATTATTTCCCATGGAATGTTTCCTGTAATTTTACTGCCATAGCCGGTGGTCCCCAGCCCGGTTGAGAAAAGTGAAGGGGATTCATCTAATATCATTTCCCATGGAATGTTTCTTGTAATTTTACTGCCATAGCCGGTGGTCCCCAGCCCGGTTGAGAAAAGAGAAGGGGATTCATGTAATATTATTTCCCATGGAATGTGCCCAAAACTGACTGCTTATCTTGGTAACAATTTTGACTCTCCGCTTAGAAAGCGGAGTATAGTATACTTGGCAGCACAGGAAGGCGCTTTATTGTCTCCGACCAGCGAACCATTAAAAAAAAAGCCTATGCTTAGGTTTTCCTGGATTCATCCAGTGGAGAAAATTGCCCTCACCTGTTTCATTGTTTCCAGGAATTTTACCGCCATAGCTGGTGGTCCCCAGCCCGGTTGATAAAAGAGAAGGGGATTCATGTATTATGATTTCCCATGGAATGTTTCTTGTAATTTTGCTGCCATAGCCGGTGGTCCCCAGCCCGGTTGAGAAAAGAGAAGGGGATTCATTTAATATTATTTCCCATGGAATGTTTCTTGTAATTTTACTGCCATACCCGGTGGTCCCCAGCCCGGTTGATAAAAGAGAAGGGGATTCATGTATTATGATTTCCCATGGAATGTTTCTTGTAATTTTACTGCCATAGCCGGTGGTCCCCAGCCCTGTTGATAAAAGAGAAGGGGATTCATGTATTATGATTTCCCATGGAATGTTTCTTGTAATTTTACTGCCATAGCCGGTGGTCCCCAGCTCGGTTGAGAAAAGAGAAGGGGATTCATGTGATATTATTTCCCATGGAATGTTTCTTGTAATTTTACTGCCATACCCGGTGGTCCCCAGCCCGGTTGATAAAAGAGAAGGGGATTCATGTAATATTATTTCCCATGGAATGTTTCTTGTAATTTTACTGCCATAGCTGGTGGTCCCCAGCCCGGTTGATAAAAGAGAAGGGGATTCATGTATTATGATTTCCCATGGAATGTTTCTTGTAATTTTACTGCCATAGCCGGTGGTCCCCAGCTCGGTTGAGAAAAGAGAAGGGGATTCATGTAATATTATTTCCCATGGAATGTTTCCTGTAATTTTACTGCCATAGCCGGTGGTCCCCAGCCCGGTTGAGAAAAGTGAAGGGGATTCATCTAATATCATTTCCCATGGAATGTTTCTTGTAATTTTACTGCCATAGCCGGTGGTCCCCAGCCCGGTTGAGAAAAGAGAAGGGGATTCATGTAATATTATTTCCCATGGAATGTGCCCAAAACTGACTGCTTATCTTGGTAACAATTTTGACTCTCCGCTTAGAAAGCGGAGTATAGTATACTTGGCAGCACAGGAAGGCGCTTTATTGTCTCCGACCAGCGAACCATTAAAAAAAAAAGCCTATGCTTAGGTTTTCCTGGATTCATCCAGTGGAGAAAATTGCCCTCACCTGTTTCATTGTTTCCAGGAATTTTACCGCCATAGCTGGTGGTCCCCAGCCCGGTTGATAAAAGAGAAGGGGATTCATGTATTATGATTTCCCATGGAATGTTTCTTGTAATTTTGCTGCCATAGCCGGTGGTCCCCAGCCCGGTTGAGAAAAGAGGAGGGAATTCATGTTATATCATTGCATAGCTTACTTGGTTTTCCTGGATTCATCCAGTTGAGAAATATCATTGCCTGCCTATACTTGCTTGGTTTTCCTGGATTCATGCAGTAGAGAACTATGCCCTCACTTTTGGTTTATTATTTTCAATAATGAACCATTGGAATCGAGCATGAAAAAAAAAAAATTCTTACCCCCTCTCAAAATTTGATGGTTTAGCCGGTGGTCCCCAGCCCGGTTGAGAAAAGAGAAGGGGATTCATCTAATATCATTTCCCAAGGAATGTTTCTTGTAATTTTACTGCCATAGCCGATGGTCTCCAGCCCGGTTGAGAAAAGAGAAGGGGATTCATGTAATATTATTTCCCATGGAATGTTTCTTGTAATTTTACTGCCATAGCCGGTGGTCCCCAGCCCGGTTGATAAAAGAGAAGGGAATTCATGTATTATGATTTCCCATGGAATGTTTCTTGTAATTTTACTGCCATAGCCGATGGTCTCCAGCCCGGTTGAGAAAAGAGAAGGGGATTCATGTAATATTATTTCCCATGGAATGTTTCTTGTAATTTTACTGCCATAGCCGGTGGTCCCCAGCCCGGTTGATAAAAGAGAAGGGGATTCATGTATTATGATTTCCCATGGAATGTTTCTTGTAATTTTACTGCCATAGCCGGTGGTCCCCAGCTCGGTTGAGAAAAGAGGAGGGGATTCATGTATTATGATTTCCCATGGAATGTTTCTTGTAATTTTACTGCCATAGCCGGTGGTCCCCAGCCCTGTTGAGAAAAGAGAAGGGGATTCATGTAATATTATTTCCCATGGAATGTTTCATGTAATTTTACTGCCATAGCCGGTGGTCCCCAGTCCGGTTGATAAAAGAGAAGGGGATTCATGTATTATGATTTCCCATGGAATGTTTCTTGTAATTTTACTGCCATAGCCGGTGGTCCCCAGCTCGGTTGAGAAAAGAGAAGGGGATTCATGTAATATTATTTTCCTTGGAATGTTTCTTGTAATTTTACTGCCATAGCGGGTGGTCCCCAGCCCGGTTGGGAAAAGAGAAGGCGATTCATCTAATATCATTTCCCATGGAACGTTTCTTGTAATTTTACTGCCATAGCCGGTGGTCCCCAGCCCGGTTGAGAAAAGAGAAGGGGATTCATCTAATATCATTTCCCATGGAATGTTTTTTTGAATTTTACTGCCATAGCCGTTGGTCCCCAGCCCGGTTGATAAAAGAGAAGGGGATTCATGTATTATGATTTCCCATGGAATGTTTCCTGTAATTTTACTGCCATAGCCGGTGGTCCCCAGCCCGGTTGATAAATGAGAAGGGGATTCATCTAATATCATTTCCCATGGAATGTTTCTTGTAATTTTACTGCCATAGCCGGTGGTCCCCAGCCCGGTTGAGAAAAGTGAAGGGGATTCATCTAATATCATTTCCCATGGAATGTTTCTTGTAATTTTACTGCCATAGCGGGTGGTCCCCAGCCCGGTTGACAAAAGAGAAGGGGATTCAAGTAATATTATTTCCCATGGAATGTTTCTTGTAATTTTACTGCCATACCTGGTGGTCCCCAGCCCGGTTGAGAAAAGAGAAGGGGATTCATGTAATATTATTTCCCATGGAATGTTTCTTGTAATTTTACTGCCATAGGCGGTGGTCCCCAGCCCGGTTGAGAAAAGAGAAGGGGATTCATGTAATATTATTTCCCATGGAATGTTTCTTGTAATTTTACTGCCATAGCCGGTGGTCCCCAGCCCTGTTGAGAAAAGAGAAGGGGATTCATGTAATATTATTTCCCATGGAATGTTTCTTGTAATTTTACTGCCATAGCCGGTGGTCCCCAGCCCGGTTGATAAAAGAGAAGGGTATTCATCTAATATCATTTCCCATGGAATGTTTCTTGTAATTTTACTGCCATTGCCGGTGGTCCCCTGCTCGGTTGATAAAAGAGAAGGGGATTCATGTATTATGATTTCCCATGGAATGTTTCTTGTAATTTTACTGCCATAGCCAGTGGTCCCCAGCCCGGTTGAGAAAAGAAAAGGAGATTCATCTAAGAAGGGATTCATGTATTATGATTTCCCAAGGAATGTATCTTGTAATTTTACTGCCATAGCCGGTGGTCCCCAGCCCTTACAAAGCGGAGTATAGTATACTGGGCAGCACAGGAAGGCGCTTTACTGTCTCCGACCAGCGAACCATTAAAAAAAAGGCCTATGCATAGGTTTTCCTGGATTCATGCAGTAGAGAACTATGCCCTCACCTTTTTCCATGTTTCCAGGAATTTTACTGCCATAGCCGGTGGTCCCCAGCTCGGTTGAGCAAAGAGAAGGGGATTCATGTATTATGATTTCCCATGGAATGTTTCTTGTAATTTTACTGCCATAGCCGGTGGTCCCCAGCCCGGTTGAGAAACGAGAAGGGGATTCATCTAATATCATTTCCCATGGAATGTTTCTTTGAATTTTACTGCCATAGCCGGTGGTCCCCTGCCCGGTTGAGGAAAGAGAATGGGATTCATGTATTATGATTTCCCATGTGATGTTTCTTGTAATTTTACTGCCATAGCCGGTGGTCCCCAGCCCGGTTGAGAAAAGATAAGGGGATTCATCTGAGAAGGGATTCATGTATTATGATTTCCCAAGGAATGTTTCTTGTAATTTTACTGCCATAGCCGGTGGTCCCCAGCTTGGTTGATAAAAGAGAAGGGGATTCATGTATTATGATTTCCCATGGAATGTTTCTTGTAATTTTACTGCCATAGCCGGTGGTCCCCAGGCCGGTTGAGAAAAGAGAAGGGGATTCATTTAATATTATTTCCCATGGAATGTTTCTTGTAATTCTACTGCCATACCCGGTGGTCCCCAGCCCGGTTGAGAAAAGAGAAGGGGATTCATGTAATGTTATTTCCCATGGAATGTTTCTTGTAATTTTACTGCCATAGCCGATGGTCTCCATCCCGGTTGAGAAAAGAGAAGGGGATTCATGTAATATCATTTCCCATGGAATGTTTCTTGTAATGTTACTGCCATAGCCGGTGGTCCCCAGCCCGGTTGATAAAAGAGAAGGGGATTCATGTATTATGATTTCCCATGGAATGTTTCTTGTAATTTTACTGCCATAGCCGGTGGTCCCCAGCATTGTTGAGAAAAGAGAAGGGGATTCATGTAATATTATTTCCCATGGAATGTTTCTTGTAATTTTACTGCCATAGCCGGTGGTCCCCAGCCCGGTTGATAAAAGAGAAGGGGATTCATGTATTATGATTTCCCATGGAATGTTTCTTGTAATTTTACTGCCATAGCCGGTGGTCCCGAGCCCGGTTGAGAAAAGAGAAGGGGATTCATCCAATATCATTTACCATGGAATGTTTCTTTGAATTTTACTGCCATAGCCGGTGGTCCCCAGCCCGGTTGAGAAAAGAGAAAGGAATTCATTTATTATCATTTCCCATGGCATGTTTCTTTGAATTTTACTGCCATAGCCGGTATCCTCAGGCCGGTTGAGAAAAGAGGAGTGGATTCATGTTATATCATTGCATAGCTTGCTTGGTTTTCCTGGATTCATCCAGCTGAGAAATATCATTGCCTATGCTTGCTTTGTTTTCCTGGATTCATCCAGTAGAGAACTATGCCCTCACCTTTTCCCTTGTTTCCAGGAATTTTACTGCCCCAGCCCGGTTGAGCAAAGAGAAGGGGATTCATGTATTATGATTTCCCATGGAATGTTTCTTGTAATTTTACTGCCATAGCCGGTGGTCCCCAGCCCGGTTGAGAAAAGAGAAGGGGATTCATTTAATATTATTTCCCATGGAATGTTTCTTGTAATTTTACTGCCATACCCGGTGGTCCCCAGCCCGGTTGATAAAAGAGAAGGGGATTATTGTATTATGATTTCCCATGGAATGTTTCTTGTAATTTTACTGCCATAGCCGGTGGTCCCCAGCCCTGTTGATAAAAGAGAAGGGGATTCATGTATTATGATTTCCCATGGAATGTTTCTTGTAATTTTACTGCCATAGCCGGTGGTCCCCAGCTCGGTTGAGAAAAGAGAAGGGGATTCATGTGATATTATTTCCCATGGAATGTTTCTTGTAATTTTACTGCCATACCCGGTGGTCCCCAGCCCGGTTGATAAAAGAGAAGGGGATTCATGTAATATTATTTCCCATGGAATGTTTCTTGTAATTTTACTGCCATAGCTGGTGGTCCCCAGCCCGGTTGATAAAAGAGAAGGGGATTCATGTATTATGATTTCCCATGGAATGTTTCTTGTAATTTTACTGCCATAGCCGGTGGTCCCCAGCTCGGTTGAGAAAAGAGAAGGGGATTCATGTAATATTATTTCCCATGGAATGTTTCCTGTAATTTTACTGCCATAGCCGGTGGTCCCCAGCCCGGTTGAGAAAAGTGAAGGGGATTCATCTAATATCATTTCCCATGGAATGTTTCTTGTAATTTTACTGCCATAGCCGGTGGTCCCCAGCCCGGTTGAGAAAAGAGAAGGGGATTCATGTAATATTATTTCCCATGGAATGTTTCTTGTAATATTACTGCCATAGCCGGTGGTCCCCAGCCCGGTTGATAAAAGAGAAGGGGATTCATGTATTATGATTTCCCATGGAATGTTTCTTGTAATTTTACTGCCATAGCCGGTGGTCCCCAGCTCGGTTGAGAAAAGAGAAGGGGATTCATGTAATACTATTTTCGTTGGAATGTTTCTTGTAATTTTACTGCCATAGACGGTGGTCCCCAGCCCGGTTGGGAAAAGAGAAGGGGATTAATCTAATATCATTTCCCATGGAACGTTTCTTGTAATTTTACTGCCATAGCCGGTGGTCCCCAGCCCGGTTGAGAAAAGAGAAGGGGATTCATCTAATATCATTTCCCATGGAATGTTTTTTTGAATTTTACTGCCATAGCCGGTGGTCCCCAGCCCGGTTGATAAAAGAGAAGGGGATTCATGTATTATGATTACCCATGGAATGTTTCTTGTAATTTTACTGCCATAGCCGATGGTCTCCAGCCCGGTTGAGAAAAGAGAAGGGGATTCATGTAATATTATTTCCCATGGAATGTTTCTTGTAATTTTACTGCCATAGCCGGTGGTCCCCAGCCCGGTTGATAAAAGAGAAGGGGATTCATGTATTATGATTTCCCATGGAATGTTTCATGTAATTTTACTGCCATAGCCGGTGGTCCCCAGCCCTGTTGAGAAAAGAGAAGAGGATTCATGTAATATTATTTCACATGGAATGTTTCTTGTAATTTTACTGCCATAGCCGGTGGTCCCCAGCCCGGTTGATAAAAGAGAAGGGGATTCATGTATTATGATTTCCCATGGAGTGTTTCTTGTAAGTTTACTGCCATAGCCGGTGGTCCCCAGCCCGGTTGAGAAAAGAGAAGGGGATTCATGTAATATTATTTCCCATGGAATGTTTCTTGTAATTTTACTGCCATAGCTGATGGTCTCCAGCCCGGTTGAGAAAAGAGAAGGGGATTCATGTAATATTATTTCCCATGGAATGTTTCTTGTAATTTTACTGCCATAGCTGGTGGTCCCCAGCCCGGTTGATAAAAGAGAAGGGGATTCATGTATTATGATTTCCCATGGAATGTTTCTTGTAATTTCACTGCCATAGCCGGTGGTCCCCAGCCCTGTTGAGAAAAGAGAAGGGGATTCATGTAATATTATTTCCCATGGAATGATTCTTGTAATTTTACTGCCATAGCCGGTGGTCCCCAGCCCGGTTGATAAGGGGATTCACAGCTACAACTAATAACTCTATATAGGTATGAGAACGGATCAACTAACACATTGAATTTATATCCTCCATATTCCTGATCCTAACAGCTCTTTCACCCTCAGCTTTTCTTGTGTAAATGTTGAAGTTCTTGGTCCAAACAAATCGTATGCCTCTTTCCGCCGCTTTCTATTTCGCTTTACGAAGCAAAAATGCCCGAAAACTGGTCAAGTTTTCGTTTACATATATGCGCGTATCCGGCCACGATGCATGAAGCTGATGAGCCACCAGGTCTTTTCGTCGTTTTGCAGCACTAACAAATTCCTCCCTCATGTCTTCAGAACTCAGTGTTACCAAGATCTTCCTGGCCCGATCCGAAGTCGCTGGTCCCACACGCATAGCCCGTAAAGCCTTCACCTCAAGCCAAAATACGCCCGCGATGCCCCCCACAATCCCTTGACAGTCCTCATTCACTGTCTCGGGAACTCCATGAACCTCAACATTCATATTCCGTGAATTTAACAGTTGATAGATGACGACTACTTCCCAAAATTTTTATTGTTTATCAGAATATGCTGGAGAACCAAATCAAAGAGCAAAGTTACCATGATGTGTCCAGTAAATCCAGTCCAGTAGATTAGGCAAGATGATGTGTGGGTGAAAAGATATTTCAGGGTTGGAGGTCCCTAGGTCCTATGTTGTCCGAACGGCAAAGAGAAACCTAGCAATTCTTACTTCCTAAGTAAGTGGAAGTGGAATGAAAAAATACACAAACAAGTAGAATCCTCCTTCAAACTCAAACTCATAGATAAACCGAACTTAATAAAAATCATTAGCAATATGCGGGGGTGATCTGCTCCGGGCTTGGATGGCATATCTTTGTGCATAATAAAAACTCACATGGAGGTTCTCAAGTCACCCATCATTCATATTATCAACCTGAGTTTAATGACATCCTCGTCCCCCGATTATCTGAACGTCGCAGATGTTACTCCTCTTTTCAAATCCGGGTCACCTTATGACTTATTAAATTACAGGCCCATATCCCTGCTCAGCATGTTGAATAAGTTACTACAGAAGTGGGTTAAAAACCAATTGACGGATTACTTGGACTACAACTCTCATCTCGGTTCCAACCAGTTTGGAGTGGATGAAGCTTTGATTCAATTGACTCAGGACCTATATGATTCTGTTGATAAGAGGAAAAAAGCATATTAGTAAATATGGACATGGCCTAAGCCTTTGATTCTGTGAGTAGGAGCAAATTGTTGGAGACCTAGTCCACTTACGGGATCAATAATAATGAAAGACGCCAGTGGGTGACCGGACCAATATAATTCTTGTTGTTTATTAATAATCTAGTCTATCTTCCCATCAATGTCAAGATTTATTTATTCACTGATGATTTGGCCTTGTTATGCTATGGTGACTCATGGGATGCAGTTTTTCACGCCTGTAATAATGATGTAGGCTTAATTAATAAATGGATCACCAACAATATCCTAACTGTCAATGCATCTAAGTACATACTATTCACCCGGTCCAGGGATAAAGAACCATTTTTCAAGTTGAAATGCACTTGTGTGGCTTCAACTCGCCCTGTGACTGCCCCGTGCTTAGTAGGGTTGAAGAATGTAGGTATCTAGGGAGTCATTATCGACAGATATCTCTGGAGGGAACCAAATATTCAAGGGATGATGAAAAGATTAACACATTTCTCCCAATTTTCTATCAATTACGCAACGTCATGAGTCTTGCCTAAAATATAACGTACAGAGAGCCACAAGAGGTTCAAATTGCACGTCTTCTCTTCCTAATAATTTCTCAACCTAATAGGGCTAGAGGGCCATAAAACCTACAAGACCTTGAAAATCATGGGGAAGAAACAAAATGCGGGATCTGTTCTGAACACTCTCAAAGCAGCAAAAATTTTGCATCTTGGCAGAATGAGATTATGGCTCATTTTAATTTCTTCAAACAAGTCCAGCTTCCGAGGGAAGCATTCGACTACTGGTTGACTGATGCCAAACACCTTGTGAAATTTTGTGGATTTGAACAGCTCCAGTGGAAAATACTACGAACTCTGTTTTGAAAATTCACAACAGACATTCAACAGAAACTTCTGACGTCTGACCTCAGCCTCAAAACGACGTTGTCTACAATGATGGTTTTGATGAAGCTGTGGAAGTTGTTGATCGTCATCGTCAGCAGTGGTCGACAAACCATGTCGGCAGCCAGGTTCCAAGGAGGTGAGCGTCAAGAAGCCTTGTGCGTACTGTAAAATCCAATGATCATTTTAAGTGAGTACGCCAACAATTTCGATTGGATAATAACAAAAATACGTCAGAGTTAGTTTGCTGTGATAAGGAAGGGCTACTGTTGACATTATCCTACTACATATATTTTCTTTACTATGTTTAATATTTGCTGCAACCCTTATAGTCTCCCAGATAGACTTCAAATTCCCTTGTGCCTCATTAATTAGATTTCCAAAAAATAAGTTTTTAGCTTTTCTAATAATCAAGTTTAGTAAGTTTCGGTACCGACTGAAATGTCGACTCAATTCAGCATCAAACGGTTGAGTTTTCAGTTTTCTCTTAATCTTGTCTCTATTTCTAATTGAAACTACAATCCCAGCCGTTACCCAACACTTCAATTTCTTAAATTTAGAATTCCTTCGAGGTATCCACTCCTTCGAACAATGTGAAACATGCCTCCGTAAAACATCAAAGAATGTCTCAACAGCTCTGTCAACGTCTGATTCACGGTACCTACACCTCTTCCCACGTTTCACAACCTATTAACTCTCTTAGTTTTTCCTTTATCACAACGCTTACTCCACGAGGAAGATCTGATTCTCGATGTTTTCTATCCACGACCAATGATAAACCTGCCAGGGCCATTGAATGCTCAGTTAGACCACAACCATAAACAATACCACGACTATCTTCCACTATGCTACCTCTAACAAATATATGATCTAGACATGTCTTCGATCTAGGTCTTGTCCATTTATTGATAAACTGTAGAAAACCGTATTGAGCCATAACATTCAGGTAATTATTACATAATAACGAGTCACACTGGACATTGATATTTATATCACCCCCAAGAACACCAACAGGGAAACAACCAGAGTATTTCTTCAGACAATTATCAAGATTCTGTAAAAAACGGAATGGATCCCGAGCTTGCGACCTGTAAATTGCCACTACCATCCCCCTCAAGTTATACCATGTGAAAGCAATTAAAACCGAGTTACATTCCTCAATACAGTCCACGTTTACTTCATTCACAGCCAAAGTATTATGAATATATACAGCCACACCTTCTGCTATATTAACATGTGACGAACTATGAAATACTTTATAATCCGGCAGATCAAAATTAAGCAAACTGTCATTCCACGTTTCTGACAATATAATGATATGAATGGTACAATCCAGGGCGTTCAAGAGAACCCTAAAAGAATCAAAATTTGTCTTCATACTTCTAATGTTCTGATTCAAAACTGTAAGCCCATTTACCCTTGACAGTGTAGCACCCACCTGTTCTACCGTATCACAATCCACAGTTGAAACCGAATTAAAGGAATTCAAAAAAGAACCAGCTTCATCCATAGAAAAGGCAAAGTCACAGCTACAACTAATAACTCTATATAGGTATGAGAACGGATCAACTAACACATTGAATTTATATCCTCCATATTCCTGATCCTAACAGCTCTTTCACCCTCAGCTTTTCTTGTGTAAATGTTGAAGTTCTTGGTCCAAACAAATCGTATGCCTCTTTCCGCCGCTTTCTATTTCGCTTTACGAAGCAAAAATGCCCGAAAACTGGTCAAGTTTTCGTTTACATATATGCGCGTATCCGGCCACGATGCATGAAGCTGATGAGCCACCAGGTCTTTTCGTCGTTTTGCAGCACTAACAAATTCCTCCCTCATGTCTTCAGAACTCAGTGTTACCAAGATCTTCCTGGCCCGATCCGAAGTCGCTGGTCCCACACGCATAGCCCGTAAAGCCTTCACCTCAAGCCGAAATACGCCCGCGATGCCCCCCACAATCCCTTGACAGTCCTCATTCACTGTCTCGGGAACTGCATGAACCTCAACATTCATATTCCGTGAATTTAACAGTTGATAGATGACGACTACTTCCCAAAATTTTTATTGTTTATCAGAATATGCTGGAGAACCAAATCAAAGAGCAAAGTTACCATGATGTGTCCAGTAAATCCAGTCCAGTAGATTAGGCAAGATGATGTGTGGGTGAAAAGATATTTCAGGGTTGGAGGTCCCTAGGTCCTATGTTGTCCGAACGGCAAGGAGAAACCTAGCAATTCTTACTTCCTAAGTAAGTGGAAGTGGAATGAAAAAATACACAAACAAGTAGAATCCTCCTTCAAACTCAAACTCATAGATAAACCGAACTTAATAAAAATCATTAGCAATATGCGGGGGTGATCTGCTCCGGGCTTGGATGGCATATCTTTGTGCATAATAAAAACTCACATGGAGGTTCTCAAGTCACCCATCATTCATATTATCAACCTGAGTTTAATGACATCCTCGTCCCCCGATTATCTGAACGTCGCAGATGTTACTCCTCTTTTCAAATCCGGGTCACCTTATGACTTATTAAATTACAGGCCCATATCCCTGCTCAGCATGTTGAATAAGTTACTACAGAAGTGGGTTAAAAACCAATTGACGGATTACTTGGACTACAACTCTCATCTCGGTTCCAACCAGTTTGGAGTGGATGAAGCTTTGATTCAATTGACTAAGGACCTATATGATTCTGTTGATAAGAGGAAAAAAGCATATTAGTAAATATGGACATGGCCTAAGCCTTTGATTCTGTGAGTAGGAGCAAATTGTTGGAGACCTAGTCCACTTACGGGATCAATAATAATGAAAGACGCCAGTGGGTGACCGGACCAATATAATTCTTGTTGTTTATTAATAATCTAGTCTATCTTCCCATCAATGTCAAGATTTATTTATTCACTGATGATTTGGCCTTGTTATGCTATGGTGACTCATGGGATGCAGTTTTTCACGCCTGTAATAATGATGTAGGCTTAATTAATAAATGGATCACCAACAATATCCTAACTGTCAATGCATCTAAGTACATACTATTCACCCGGTCCAGGGATAAAGAACCATTTTTCAAGTTGAAATGCACTTGTGTGGCTTCAACTCGCCCTGTGACTGCCCCGTGCTTAGTAGGGTTGAAGAATGTAGGTATCTAGGGAGTCATTATCGACAGATATCTCTGGAGGGAACCAAATATTCAAGGGATGATGAAAAGATTAACACATTTCTCCCAATTTTCTATCAATTACGCAACGTCATGAGTCTTGCCTAAAATATAACGTACAGAGAGCCACAAGAGGTTCAAATTGCACGTCTTCTCTTCCTAATAATTTCTCAACCTAATAGGGCTAGAGGGCCATAAAACCTACAAGACCTTGAAAATCATGGGGAAGAAACAAAATGCGGGATCTGTTCTGAACACTCTCAAAGCAGCAAAAATTTTGCATCTTGGCAGAATGAGATTATGGCTCATTTTAATTTCTTCAAACAAGTCCAGCTTCCGAGGGAAGCATTCGACTACTGGTTGACTGATGCCAAACACCTTGTGAAATTTTGTGGATTTGAACAGCTCCAGTGGAAAATACTACGAACTCTGTTTTGAAAATTCACAACAGACATTCAACAGAAACTTCTGACGTCTGACCTCAGCCTCAAAACGACGTTGTCTACAATGATGGTTTTGATGAAGCTGTGGAAGTTGTTGATCGTCATCGTCAGCAGTGGTCGACAAACCATGTCGGCAGCCAGGTTCCAAGGAGGTGAGCGTCAAGAAGCCTTGTGCGTACTGTAAAATCCAATGATCATTTTAAGTGAGTACGCCAACAATTTCGATTGGATAATAACAAAAATACGTCAGAGTTAGTTTGCTGTGATAAGGAAGGGCTACTGTTGACATTATCCTACTACATATATTTTCTTTACTATGTTTAATATTTGCTGCAACCCTTATAGTCTCCCAGATAGACTTCAAATTCCCTTGTGCCTCATTAATTAGATTTCCAAAAAATAAGTTTTTAGCTTTTCTAATAATCAAGTTTAGTAAGTTTCGGTACCGACTGAAATGTCGACTCAATTCAGCATCAAACGGTTGAGTTTTCAGTTTTCTCTTAATCTTGTCTCTATTTCTAATTGAAACTACAATCCCAGCCGTTACCCAACACTTCAATTTCTTAAATTTAGAATTCCTTCGAGGTATCCACTCCTTCGAACAATGTGAAACATGCCTCCGTAAAACATCAAAGAATGTCTCAACAGCTCTGTCAACGTCTGATTCACGGTACCTACACCTCTTCCCACGTTTCACAACCTATTAACTCTCTTAGTTTTTCCTTTATCACAACGCTTACTCCACGAGGAAGATCTGATTCTCGATGTTTTCTATCCACGACCAATGATAAACCTGCCAGGGCCATTGAATGCTCAGTTAGACCACAACCATAAACAATACCACGACTATCTTCCACTATGCTACCTCTAACAAATATATGATCTAGACATGTCTTCGATCTAGGTCTTGTCCATTTATTGATAAACTGTAGAAAACCGTATTGAGCCATAACATTCAGGTAATTATTACATAATAACGAGTCACACTGGACATTGATATTTATATCACCCCCAAGAACACCAACAGGGAAACAACCAGAGTATTTCTTCAGACAATTATCAAGATTCTGTAAAAAACGGAATGGATCCCGAGCTTGCGACCTGTAAATTGCCACTACCATCCCCCTCAAGTTATACCATGTGAAAGCAATTAAAACCGAGTTACATTCCTCAATACGGTCCACGTTTACTTCATTCACAGCCAAAGTATTATGAATATATACAGCCACACCTTCTGCTATATTAACATGTGACGAACTATGAAATACTTTATAATCCGGCAGATCAAAATTAAGCAAACTGTCATTCCACGTTTCTGACAATATAATGATATGAATGGTACAATCCAGGGCGTTCAAGAGAACCCTAAAAGAATCAAAATTTGTCTTCATACTTCTAATGTTCTGATTCAAAACTGTAAGCCCATTTACCCTTGACAGTGTAGCACCCACCTGTTCTACCGTATCACAATCCACAGTTGAAACCGAATTAAAGGAATTCAAAAAAGAACCAGCTTCATCCATAGAAAAGGCAAAGTCACAGCTACAACGAATAACTCTATATAGGTATGAGAACGGATCAACTAACACATTGAATTTATATCCTCCATATTCCTGATCCTAACAGCTCTTTCACCCTCAGCTTTTCTTGTGTAAATGTTGAAGTTCTTGGTCCAAACAAATCGTATGCCTCTTTCCGCCGCTTTCTATTTCGCTTTACGAAGCAAAAATGCCCGAAAACTGGTCAAGTTTTCGTTTACATATATGCGCGTATCCGGCCACGATGCATGAAGCTGATGAGCCACCAGGTCTTTTCGTCGTTTTGCAGCACTAACAAATTCCTCCCTCATGTCTTCAGAACTCAGTGTTACCAAGATCTTCCTGGCCCGATCCGAAGTCGCTGGTCCCACACGCATAGCCCGTAAAGCCTTCACCTCAAGCCGAAATACGCCCGCGATGCCCCCCACAATCCCTTGACAGTCCTCATTCACTGTCTCGGGAACTGCATGAACCTCAACATTCATATTCCGTGAATTTAACAGTTGATAGATGACGACTACTTCCCAAAATTTTTATTGTTTATCAGAATATGCTGGAGAACCAAATCAAAGAGCAAAGTTACCATGATGTGTCCAGTAAATCCAGTCCAGTAGATTAGGCAAGATGATGTGTGGGTGAAAAGATATTTCAGGGTTGGAGGTCCCTAGGTCCTATGTTGTCCGAACGGCAAGGAGAAACCTAGCAATTCTTACTTCCTAAGTAAGTGGAAGTGGAATGAAAAAATACACAAACAAGTAGAATCCTCCTTCAAACTCAAACTCATAGATAAACCGAACTTAATAAAAATCATTAGCAATATGCGGGGGTGATCTGCTCCGGGCTTGGATGGCATATCTTTGTGCATAATAAAAACTCACATGGAGGTTCTCAAGTCACCCATCATTCATATTATCAACCTGAGTTTAATGACATCCTCGTCCCCCGATTATCTGAACGTCGCAGATGTTACTCCTCTTTTCAAATCCGGGTCACCTTATGACTTATTAAATTACAGGCCCATATCCCTGCTCAGCATGTTGAATAAGTTACTACAGAAGTGGGTTAAAAACCAATTGACGGATTACTTGGACTACAACTCTCATCTCGGTTCCAACCAGTTTGGAGTGGATGAAGCTTTGATTCAATTGACTAAGGACCTATATGATTCTGTTGATAAGAGGAAAAAAGCATATTAGTAAATATGGACATGGCCTAAGCCTTTGATTCTGTGAGTAGGAGCAAATTGTTGGAGACCTAGTCCACTTACGGGATCAATAATAATGAAAGACGCCAGTGGGTGACCGGACCAATATAATTCTTGTTGTTTATTAATAATCTAGTCTATCTTCCCATCAATGTCAAGATTTATTTATTCACTGATGATTTGGCCTTGTTATGCTATGGTGACTCATGGGATGCAGTTTTTCACGCCTGTAATAATGATGTAGGCTTAATTAATAAATGGATCACCAACAATATCCTAACTGTCAATGCATCTAAGTACATACTATTCACCCGGTCCAGGGATAAAGAACCATTTTTCAAGTTGAAATGCACTTGTGTGGCTTCAACTCGCCCTGTGACTGCCCCGTGCTTAGTAGGGTTGAAGAATGTAGGTATCTAGGGAGTCATTATCGACAGATATCTCTGGAGGGAACCAAATATTCAAGGGATGATGAAAAGATTAACACATTTCTCCCAATTTTCTATCAATTACGCAACGTCATGAGTCTTGCCTAAAATATAACGTACAGAGAGCCACAAGAGGTTCAAATTGCACGTCTTCTCTTCCTAATAATTTCTCAACCTAATAGGGCTAGAGGGCCATAAAACCTACAAGACCTTGAAAATCATGGGGAAGAAACAAAATGCGGGATCTGTTCTGAACACTCTCAAAGCAGCAAAAATTTTGCATCTTGGCAGAATGAGATTATGGCTCATTTTAATTTCTTCAAACAAGTCCAGCTTCCGAGGGAAGCATTCGACTACTGGTTGACTGATGCCAAACACCTTGTGAAATTTTGTGGATTTGAACAGCTCCAGTGGAAAATACTACGAACTCTGTTTTGAAAATTCACAACAGACATTCAACAGAAACTTCTGACGCCTGACCTCAGCCTCAAAACGACGTTGTCTACAATGATGGTTTTGATGAAGCTGTGGAAGTTGTTGATCGTCATCGTCAGCAGTGGTCGACAAACCATGTCGGCAGCCAGGTTCCAAGGAGGTGAGCGTCAAGAAGCCTTGTGCGTACTGTATAATCCAATGATCATTTTAAGTGAGTACGCCAACAATTTCGATTGGATAATAACAAAAATACGTCAGAGTTAGTTTGCTGTGATAAGGAAGGGCTACTGTTGACATTATCCTACTACATAAATTTTCTTTACTATGTTTAATATTTGCTGCAACCCTTATAGTCTCCCAGATAGACTTCAAATTCCCTTGTGCCTCATTAATTAGATTTCCAAAAAATAAGTTTTTAGCTTTTCTAATAATCAAGTTTAGTAAGTTTCGGTACCGACTGAAATGTCGACTCAATTCAGCATCAAACGGTTGAGTTTTCAGTTTTCTCTTAATCTTGTCTCTATTTCTAATTGAAACTACAATCCCAGCCGTTACCCAACACTTCAATTTCTTAAATTTAGAATTCCTTCGAGGTATCCACTCCTTCAAACAATGTGAAACATGCCTCCGTAAAACATCAAAGAATGTCTCAACAGCTCTGTCAACGTCTGATTCACGGTACCTACACCTCTTCCCACGTTTCACACCCTATTAACTCTCTTAGTTTTTCCTTTATCACAACGCTTACTCCACGAGGAAGATCTGATTCTCGATTTTTTCTATCCACGACCAATGATAAACCTGCCAGGGCCATTGAATGCTCAGTTAGACCACAACCATAAACAATACCACGACTATCTTCCACTATGCTACCTCTAACAAATATATGATCTAGACATGTCTTCGATCTAGGTCTTGTCCATTTATTGATAAACTGTAGAAAACCGTATTGAGCCATAACATTCAGGTAATTATTACATAATAACGAGTCACACTGGACATTGATATTTATATCACCCCCAAGAACACCAACAGGGAAACAACCAGAGTATTTCTTCAGACAATTATCAAGATTCTGTAAAAAACGGAATGGATCCCGAGCTTGCGACCTGTAAATTGCCACTACCATCCCCCTCAAGTTATACCATGTGAAAGCAATTAAAACCGAGTTACATTCCTCAATACAGTCCACGTTTACTTCATTCACAGCCAAAGTATTATGAATATATACAGCCACACCTTCTGCTATATTAACATGTGACGAACTATGAAATACTTTATAATCCGGCAGATCAAAATTAAGCAAACTGTCATTCCACGTTTCTGACAATATAATGATATGAATGGTACAATCCAGGGCGTTCAAGAGAACCCTAAAAGAATCAAAATTTGTCTTCATACTTCTAATGTTCTGATTCAAAACTGTAAGCCCATTTACCCTTGACAGTGTAGCACCCACCTGTTCTACCGTATCACAATCCGCAGTTGAAACCGAATTAAAGGAATTCAAAAAAGAACCAGCTTCATCCATAGAAAAGGCAAAGTCACAGCTACAACTAATAACTCTATATAGGTATGAGAACGGATCAACTAACACATTGAATTTATATCCTCCATATTCCTGATCCTAACAGCTCTTTCACCCTCAGCTTTTCTTGTGTAAATGTTGAAGTTCTTGGTCCAAACAAATCGTATGCCTCTTTCCGCCGCTTTCTATTTCGCTTTACGAAGCAAAAATGCCCGAAAACTGGTCAAGTTTTCGTTTACATATATGCGCGTATCCGGCCACGATGCATGAAGCTGATGAGCCACCAGGTCTTTTCGTCGTTTTGCAGCACTAACAAATTCCTCCCTCATGTCTTCAGAACTCAGTGTTACCAAGATCTTCCTGGCCCGATCCGAAGTCGCTGGTCCCACACGCATAGCCCGTAAAGCCTTCACCTCAAGCCGAAATACGCCCGCGATGCCCCCCACAATCCCTTGACAGTCCTCATTCACTGTCTCGGGAACTCCATGAACCTCAACATTCATATTCCGTGAATTTAACAGTTGATAGATGACGACTACTTCCCAAAATTTTTATTGTTTATCAGAATATGCTGGAGAACCAAATCAAAGAGCAAAGTTACCATGATGTGTCCAGTAAATCCAGTCCAGTAGATTAGGCAAGATGATGTGTGGGTGAAAAGATATTTCAGGGTTGGAGGTCCCTAGGTCCTATGTTGTCCGAACGGCAAAGAGAAACCTAGCAATTCTTACTTCCTAAGTAAGTGGAAGTGGAATGAAAAAATACACAAACAAGTAGAATCCTCCTTCAAACTCAAACTCATAGATAAACCGAACTTAATAAAAATCATTAGCAATATGCGGGGGTGATCTGCTCCGGGCTTGGATGGCATATCTTTGTGCATAATAAAAACTCACATGGAGGTTCTCAAGTCACCCATCATTCATATTATCAACCTGAGTTTAATGACATCCTCGTCCCCCGATTATCTGAACGTCGCAGATGTTACTCCTCTTTTCAAATCCGGGTCACCTTATGACTTATTAAATTACAGGCCCATATCCCTGCTCAGCATGTTGAATAAGTTACTACAGAAGTGGGTTAAAAACCAATTGACGGATTACTTGGACTACAACTCTCATCTCGGTTCCAACCAGTTTGGAGTGGATGAAGCTTTGATTCAATTGACTAAGGACCTATATGATTCTGTTGATAAGAGGAAAAAAGCATATTAGTAAATATGGACATGGCCTAAGCCTTTGATTCTGTGAGTAGGAGCAAATTGTTGGAGACCTAGTCCACTTACGGGATCAATAATAATGAAAGACGCCAGTGGGTGACCGGACCAATATAATTCTTGTTGTTTATTAATAATCTAGTCTATCTTCCCATCAATGTCAAGATTTATTTATTCACTGATGATTTGGCCTTGTTATGCTATGGTGACTCATGGGATGCAGTTTTTCACGCCTGTAATAATGATGTAGGCTTAATTAATAAATGGATCACCAACAATATCCTAACTGTCAATGCATCTAAGTACATACTATTCACCCGGTCCAGGGATAAAGAACCATTTTTCAAGTTGAAATGCACTTGTGTGGCTTCAACTCGCCCTGTGACTGCCCCGTGCTTAGTAGGGTTGAAGAATGTAGGTATCTAGGGAGTCATTATCGACAGATATCTCTGGAGGGAACCAAATATTCAAGGGATGATGAAAAGATTAACACATTTCTCCCAATTTTCTATCAATTACGCAACGTCATGAGTCTTGCCTAAAATATAACGTACAGAGAGCCACAAGAGGTTCAAATTGCACGTCTTCTCTTCCTAATAATTTCTCAACCTAATAGGGCTAGAGGGCCATAAAACCTACAAGACCTTGAAAATCATGGGGAAGAAACAAAATGCGGGATCTGTTCTGAACACTCTCAAAGCAGCAAAAATTTTGCATCTTGGCAGAATGAGATTATGGCTCATTTTAATTTCTTCAAACAAGTCCAGCTTCCGAGGGAAGCATTCGACTACTGGTTGACTGATGCCAAACACCTTGTGAAATTTTGTGGAGTTGAACAGCTCCAGTGGAAAATACTACGAACTCTGTTTTGAAAATTCACAACAGACATTCAACAGAAACTTCTGACGTCTGACCTCAGCCTCAAAACGACGTTGTCTACAATGATGGTTTTGATGAAGCTGTGGAAGTTGTTGATCGTCATCGTCAGCAGTGGTCGACAAACCATGTCGGCAGCCAGGTTCCAAGGAGGTGAGCGTCAAGAAGCCTTGTGCGTACTGTATAATCCAATGATCATTTTAAGTGAGTACGCCAACAATTTCGATTGGATAATAACAAAAATACGTCAGAGTTAGTTTGCTGTGATAAGGAAGGGCTACTGTTGACATTATCCTACTACATATATTTTCTTTACTATGTTTAATATTTGCTGCAACCCTTATAGTCTCCCAGATAGACTTCAAATTCCCTTGTGCCTCATTAATTAGATTTCCAAAAAATAAGTTTTTAGCTTTTCTAATAATCAAGTTTAGTAAGTTTCGGTACCGACTGAAATGTCGACTCAATTCAGCATCAAACGGTTGAGTTTTCAGTTTTCTCTTAATCTTGTCTCTATTTCTAATTGAAACTACAATCCCAGCCGTTACCCAACACTTCAATTTCTTAAATTTAGAATTCCTTCGAGGTATCCACTCCTTCGAACAATGTGAACCATGCCTCCGTAAAACATCAAAGAATGTCTCAACAGCTCTGTCAACGTCTGATTCACGGTACCTACACCTCTTCCCACGTTTCACACCCTATTAACTCTCTTAGTTTTTCCTTTATCACAACGCTTACTCCACGAGGAAGATCTGATTCTCGATTTTTTCTATCCACGACCAATGATAAACCTGCCAGGGCCATTGAATGCTCAGTTAGACCACAACCATAAACAATACCACGACTATCTTCCACTATGCTACCTCTAACAAATATATGATCTAGACATGTCTTCGATCTAGGTCTTGTCCATTTATTGATAAACTGTAGAAAACCGTATTGAGCCATAACATTCAGGTAATTATTACATAATAACGAGTCACACTGGACATTGATATTTATATCACCCCCAAGAACACCAACAGGGAAACAACCAGAGTATTTCTTCAGACAATTATCAAGATTCTGTAAAAAACGGAATGGATCCCGAGCTTGCGACCTGTAAATTGCCACTACCATCCCCCTCAAGTTATACCATGTGAAAGCAATTAAAACCGAGTTACATTCCTCAATACAGTCCACGTTTACTTCATTCACAGCCAAAGTATTATGAATATATACAGCCACACCTTCTGCTATATTAACATGTGACGAACTATGAAATACTTTATAATCCGGCAGATCAAAATTAAGCAAACTGTCATTCCACGTTTCTGACAATATAATGATATGAATGGTACAATCCAGGGCGTTCAAGAGAACCCTAAAAGAATCAAAATTTGTCTTCATACTTCTAATGTTCTGATTCAAAACTGTAAGCCCATTTACCCTTGACAGTGTAGCACCCACCTGTTCTACCGTATCACAATCCGCAGTTGAAACCGAATTAAAGGAATTCAAAAAAGAACCAGCTTCATCCATAGAAAAGGCAAAGTCACAGCTACAACTAATAACTCTATATAGGTATGAGAACGGATCAACTAACACATTGAATTTATATCCTCCATATTCCTGATCCTAACAGCTCTTTCACCCTCAGCTTTTCTTGTGTAAATGTTGAAGTTCTTGGTCCAAACAAATCGTATGCCTCTTTCCGCCGCTTTCTATTTCGCTTTACGAAGCAAAAATGCCCGAAAACTGGTCAAGTTTTCGTTTACATATATGCGCGTATCCGGCCACGATGCATGAAGCTGATGAGCCACCAGGTCTTTTCGTCGTTTTGCAGCACTAACAAATTCCTCCCTCATGTCTTCAGAACTCAGTGTTACCAAGATCTTCCTGGCCCGATCCGAAGTCGCTGGTCCCACACGCATAGCCCGTAAAGCCTTCACCTCAAGCCGAAATACGCCCGCGATGCCCCCCACAATCCCTTGACAGTCCTCATTCACTGTCTCGGGAACTCCATGAACCTCAACATTCATATTCCGTGAATTTAACAGTTGATAGATGACGACTACTTCCCAAAATTTTTATTGTTTATCAGAATATGCTGGAGAACCAAATCAAAGAGCAAAGTTACCATGATGTGTCCAGTAAATCCAGTCCAGTAGATTAGGCAAGATGATGTGTGGGTGAAAAGATATTTCAGGGTTGGAGGTCCCTAGGTCCTATGTTGTCCGAACGGCAAAGAGAAACCTAGCAATTCTTACTTCCTAAGTAAGTGGAAGTGGAATGAAAAAATACACAAACAAGTAGAATCCTCCTTCAAACTCAAACTCATAGATAAACCGAACTTAATAAAAATCATTAGCAATATGCGGGGGTGATCTGCTCCGGGCTTGGATGGCATATCTTTGTGCATAATAAAAACTCACATGGAGGTTCTCAAGTCACCCATCATTCATATTATCAACCTGAGTTTAATGACATCCTCGTCCCCCGATTATCTGAACGTCGCAGATGTTACTCCTCTTTTCAAATCCGGGTCACCTTATGACTTATTAAATTACAGGCCCATATCCCTGCTCAGCATGTTGAATAAGTTACTACAGAAGTGGGTTAAAAACCAATTGACGGATTACTTGGACTACAACTCTCATCTCGGTTCCAACCAGTTTGGAGTGGATGAAGCTTTGATTCAATTGACTAAGGACCTATATGATTCTGCTGATAAGAGGAAAAAAGCATATTAGTAAATATGGACATGGCCTAAGCCTTTGATTCTGTGAGTAGGAGCAAATTGTTGGAGACCTAGTCCACTTACGGGATCAATAATAATGAAAGACGCCAGTGGGTGACCGGACCAATATAATTCTTGTTGTTTATTAATAATCTAGTCTATCTTCCCATCAATGTCAAGATTTATTTATTCACTGATGATTTGGCCTTGTTATGCTATGGTGACTCATGGGATGCAGTTTTTCACGCCTGTAATAATGATGTAGGCTTAATTAATAAATGGATCACCAACAATATCCTAACTGTCAATGCATCTAAGTACATACTATTCACCCGGTCCAGGGATAAAGAACCATTTTTCAAGTTGAAATGCACTTGTGTGGCTTCAACTCGCCCTGTGACTGCCCCGTGCTTAGTAGGGTTGAAGAATGTAGGTATCTAGGGAGTCATTATCGACAGATATCTCTGGAGGGAACCAAATATTCAAGGGATGATGAAAAGATTAACACATTTCTCCCAATTTTCTATCAATTACGCAACGTCATGAGTCTTGCCTAAAATATAACGTACAGAGAGCCACAAGAGGTTCAAATTGCACGTCTTCTCTTCCTAATAATTTCTCAACCTAATAGGGCTAGAGGGCCATAAAACCTACAAGACCTTGAAAATCATGGGGAAGAAACAAAATGCGGGATCTGTTCTGAACACTCTCAAAGCAGCAAAAATTTTGCATCTTGGCAGAATGAGATTATGGCTCATTTTAATTTCTTCAAACAAGTCCAGCTTCCGAGGGAAGCATTCGACTACTGGTTGACTGATGCCAAACACCTTGTGAAATTTTGTGGAGTTGAACAGCTCCAGTGGAAAATACTACGAACTCTGTTTTGAAAATTCACAACAGACATTCAACAGAAACTTCTGACGTCTGACCTCAGCCTCAAAACGACGTTGTCTACAATGATGGTTTTGATGAAGCTGTGGAAGTTGTTGATCGTCATCGTCAGCAGTGGTCGACAAACCATGTCGGCAGCCAGGTTCCAAGGAGGTGAGCGTCAAGAAGCCTTGTGCGTACTGTATAATCCAATGATCATTTTAAGTGAGTACGCCAACAATTTCGATTGGATAATAACAAAAATACGTCAGAGTTAGTTTGCTGTGATAAGGAAGGGCTACTGTTGACATTATCC
The DNA here is from genome assembly GCA_954871275.1 of Leptopterna dolabrata. Lineage (NCBI taxonomy): Eukaryota > Metazoa > Arthropoda > Insecta > Hemiptera > Miridae > Leptopterna > Leptopterna dolabrata. The sequence continues at coordinate 88,968,292 of OX940974.1, read as the reverse complement.
TACTACATATATTTTCTTTACTATGTTTAATATTTGCTGCAACCCTTATAGTCTCCCAGATAGACTTCAAATTCCCTTGTGCCTCATTAATTAGATTTCCAAAAAATAAGTTTTTAGCTTTTCTAATAATCAAGTTTAGTAAGTTTCGGTACCGACTGAAATGTCGACTCAATTCAGCATCAAACGGTTGAGTTTTCAGTTTTCTCTTAATCTTGTCTCTATTTCTAATTGAAACTACAATCCCAGCCGTTACCCAACACTTCAATTTCTTAAATTTAGAATTCCTTCGAGGTATCCACTCCTTCGAACAATGTGAACCATGCCTCCGTAAAACATCAAAGAATGTCTCAACAGCTCTGTCAACGTCTGATTCACGGTACCTACACCTCTTCCCACGTTTCACACCCTATTAACTCTCTTAGTTTTTCCTTTATCACAACGCTTACTCCACGAGGAAGATCTGATTCTCGATTTTTTCTATCCACGACCAATGATAAACCTGCCAGGGCCATTGAATGCTCAGTTAGACCACAACCATAAACAATACCACGACTATCTTCCACTATGCTACCTCTAACAAATATATGATCTAGACATGTCTTCGATCTAGGTCTTGTCCATTTATTGATAAACTGTAGAAAACCGTATTGAGCCATAACATTCAGGTAATTATTACATAATAACGAGTCACACTGGACATTGATATTTATATCACCCCCAAGAACACCAACAGGGAAACAACCAGAGTATTTCTTCAGACAATTATCAAGATTCTGTAAAAAACGGAATGGATCCCGAGCTTGCGACCTGTAAATTGCCACTACCATCCCCCTCAAGTTATACCATGTGAAAGCAATTAAAACCGAGTTACATTCCTCAATACAGTCCACGTTTACTTCATTCACAGCCAAAGTATTATGAATATATACAGCCACACCTTCTGCTATATTAACATGTGACGAACTATGAAATACTTTATAATCCGGCAGATCAAAATTAAGCAAACTGTCATTCCACGTTTCTGACAATATAATGATATGAATGGTACAATCCAGGGCGTTCAAGAGAACCCTAAAAGAATCAAAATTTGTCTTCATACTTCTAATGTTCTGATTCAAAACTGTAAGCCCATTTACCCTTGACAGTGTAGCACCCACCTGTTCTACCGTATCACAATCCGCAGTTGAAACCGAATTAAAGGAATTCAAAAAAGAACCAGCTTCATCCATAGAAAAGGCAAAGTCACAGCTACAACTAATAACTCTATATAGGTATGAGAACGGATCAACTAACACATTGAATTTATATCCTCCATATTCCTGATCCTAACAGCTCTTTCACCCTCAGCTTTTCTTGTGTAAATGTTGAAGTTCTTGGTCCAAACAAATCGTATGCCTCTTTCCGCCGCTTTCTATTTCGCTTTACAAAGCAAAAATGCCCGAAAACTGGTCAAGTTTTCGTTTACATATATGCGCGTATCCGGCCACGATGCATGAAGCTGATGAGCCACCAGGTCTTTTCGTCGTTTTGCAGCACTAACAAATTCCTCCCTCATGTCTTCAGAACTCAGTGTTACCAAGATCTTCCTGGCCCGATCCGAAGTCGCTGGTCCCACACGCATAGCCCGTAAAGCCTTCACCTCAAGCCGAAATACGCCCGCGATGCCCCCCACAATCCCTTGACAGTCCTCATTCACTGTCTCGGGAACTCCATGAACCTCAACATTCATATTCCGTGAATTTAACAGTTGATAGATGACGACTACTTCCCAAAATTTTTATTGTTTATCAGAATATGCTGGAGAACCAAATCAAAGAGCAAAGTTACCATGATGTGTCCAGTAAATCCAGTCCAGTAGATTAGGCAAGATGATGTGTGGGTGAAAAGATATTTCAGGGTTGGAGGTCCCTAGGTCCTATGTTGTCCGAACGGCAAAGAGAAACCTAGCAATTCTTACTTCCTAAGTAAGTGGAAGTGGAATGAAAAAATACACAAACAAGTAGAATCCTCCTTCAAACTCAAACTCATAGATAAACCGAACTTAATAAAAATCATTAGCAATATGCGGGGGTGATCTGCTCCGGGCTTGGATGGCATATCTTTGTGCATAATAAAAACTCACATGGAGGTTCTCAAGTCACCCATCATTCATATTATCAACCTGAGTTTAATGACATCCTCGTCCCCCGATTATCTGAACGTCGCAGATGTTACTCCTCTTTTCAAATCCGGGTCACCTTATGACTTATTAAATTACAGGCCCATATCCCTGCTCAGCATGTTGAATAAGTTACTACAGAAGTGGGTTAAAAACCAATTGACGGATTACTTGGACTACAACTCTCATCTCGGTTCCAACCAGTTTGGAGTGGATGAAGCTTTGATTCAATTGACTAAGGACCTATATGATTCTGTTGATAAGAGGAAAAAAGCATATTAGTAAATATGGACATGGCCTAAGCCTTTGATTCTGTGAGTAGGAGCAAATTGTTGGAGACCTAGTCCACTTACGGGATCAATAATAATGAAAGACGCCAGTGGGTGACCGGACCAATATAATTCTTGTTGTTTATTAATAATCTAGTCTATCTTCCCATCAATGTCAAGATTTATTTATTCACTGATGATTTGGCCTTGTTATGCTATGGTGACTCATGGGATGCAGTTTTTCACGCCTGTAATAATGATGTAGGCTTAATTAATAAATGGATCACCAACAATATCCTAACTGTCAATGCATCTAAGTACATACTATTCACCCGGTCCAGGGATAAAGAACCATTTTTCAAGTTGAAATGCACTTGTGTGGCTTCAACTCGCCCTGTGACTGCCCCGTGCTTAGTAGGGTTGAAGAATGTAGGTATCTAGGGAGTCATTATCGACAGATATCTCTGGAGGGAACCAAATATTCAAGGGATGATGAAAAGATTAACACATTTCTCCCAATTTTCTATCAATTACGCAACGTCATGAGTCTTGCCTAAAATATAACGTACAGAGAGCCACAAGAGGTTCAAATTGCACGTCTTCTCTTCCTAATAATTTCTCAACCTAATAGGGCTAGAGGGCCATAAAACCTACAAGACCTTGAAAATCATGGGGAAGAAACAAAATGCGGGATCTGTTCTGAACACTCTCAAAGCAGCAAAAATTTTGCATCTTGGCAGAATGAGATTATGGCTCATTTTAATTTCTTCAAACAAGTCCAGCTTCCGAGGGAAGCATTCGACTACTGGTTGACTGATGCCAAACACCTTGTGAAATTTTGTGGATTTGAACAGCTCCAGTGGAAAATACTACGAACTCTGTTTTGAAAATTCACAACAGACATTCAACAGAAACTTCTGACGTCTGACCTCAGCCTCAAAACGACGTTGTCTACAATGATGGTTTTGATGAAGCTGTGGAAGTTGTTGATCGTCATCGTCAGCAGTGGTCGACAAACCATGTCGGCAGCCAGGTTCCAAGGAGGTGAGCGTCAAGAAGCCTTGTGCGTACTGTATAATCCAATGATCATTTTAAGTGAGTACGCCAACAATTTCGATTGGATAATAACAAAAATACGTCAGAGTTAAATTGCTGTGATAAGGAAGGGCTACTGTTGACATTATCCTACTACATATATTTTCTTTACTATGTTTAATATTTGCTGCAACCCTTATAGTCTCCCAGATAGACTTCAAATTCCCTTGTGCCTCATTAATTAGATTTCCAAAAAATAAGTTTTTAGCTTTTCTAATAATCAAGTTTAGTAAGTTTCGGTACCGACTGAAATGTCGACTCAATTCAGCATCAAACGGTTGAGTTTTCAGTTTTCTCTTAATCTTGTCTCTATTTCTAATTGAAACTACAATCCCAGCCGTTACCCAACACTTCAATTTCTTAAATTTAGAATTCCTTCGAGGTATCCACTCCTTCGAACAATGTGAAACATGCCTCCATAAAACATCAAAGAATGTCTCAACAGCTCTGTCAACGTCTGATTCACGGTACCTACACCTCTTCCCACGTTTCACACCCTATTAACTCTCTTAGTTTTTCCTTTATCACAACGCTTACTCCACGAGGAAGATCTGATTCTCGATTTTTTCTATCCACGACCAATGATAAACCTGCCAGGGCCATTGAATGCTCAGTTAGACCACAACCATAAACAATACCACGACTATCTTCCACTATGCTACCTCTAACAAATATATGATCTAGACATGTCTTCGATCTAGGTCTTGTCCATTTATTGATAAACTGTAGAAAACCGTATTGAGCCATAACATTCAGGTAATTATTACATAATAACGAGTCACACTGGACATTGATATTTATATCACCCCCAAGAACACCAACAGGGAAACAACCAGAGTATTTCTTCAGACAATTATCAAGATTCTGTAAAATACGGAATGGATCCCGAGCTTGCGACCTGTAAATTGCCACTACCATCCCCCTCAAGTTATACCATGTGAAAGCAATTAAAACCGAGTTACATTCCTCAATACAGTCCACGTTTACTTCATTCACAGCCAAAGTATTATGAATATATACAGCCACACCTTCTGCTATATTAACATGTGACGAACTATGAAATACTTTATAATCCGGCAGATCAAAATTAAGCAAACTGTCATTCCACGTTTCTGACAATATAATGATATGAATGGTACAATCCAGGGCGTTCAAGAGAACCCTAAAAGAATCAAAATTTGTCTTCATACTTCTAATGTTCTGATTCAAAACTGTAAGCCCATTTACCCTTGACAGTGTAGCACCCACCTGTTCTACCGTATCACAATCCGCAGTTGAAACCGAATTAAAGGAATTCAAAAAAGAACCAGCTTCATCCATAGAAAAGGCAAAGTCACAGCTACAACTAATAACTCTATATAGGTATGAGAACGGATCAACTAACACATTGAATTTATATCCTCCATATTCCTGATCCTAACAGCTCTTTCACCCTCAGCTTTTCTTGTGTAAATGTTGAAGTTCTTGGTCCAAACAAATCGTATGCCTCTTTCCGCCGCTTTCTATTTCGCTTTACGAAGCAAAAATGCCCGAAAACTGGTCAAGTTTTCGTTTACATATATGCGCGTATCCGGCCACGATGCATGAAGCTGATGAGCCACCAGGTCTTTTCGTCGTTTTGCAGCACTAACAAATTCCTCCCTCATGTCTTCAGAACTCAGTGTTACCAAGATCTTCCTGGCCCGATCCGAAGTCGCTGGTCCCACACGCATAGCCCGTAAAGCCTTCACCTCAAGCCGAAATACGCCCGCGATGCCCCCCACAATCCCTTGACAGTCCTCATTCACTGTCTCGGGAACTCCATGAACCTCAACATTCATATTCCGTGAATTTAACAGTTGATAGATGACGACTACTTCCCAAAATTTTTATTGTTTATCAGAATATGCTGGAGAACCAAATCAAAGAGCAAAGTTACCATGATGTGTCCAGTAAATCCAGTCCAGTAGATTAGGCAAGATGATGTGTGGGTGAAAAGATATTTCAGGGTTGGAGGTCCCTAGGTCCTATGTTGTCCGAACGGCAAAGAGAAACCTAGCAATTCTTACTTCCTAAGTAAGTGGAAGTGGAATGAAAAAATACACAAACAAGTAGAATCCTCCTTCAAACTCAAACTCATAGATAAACCGAACTTAATAAAAATCATTAGCAATATGCGGGGGTGATCTGCTCCGGGCTTGGATGGCATATCTTTGTGCATAATAAAAACTCACATGGAGGTTCTCAAGTCACCCATCATTCATATTATCAACCTGAGTTTAATGACATCCTCGTCCCCCGATTATCTGAACGTCGCAGATGTTACTCCTCTTTTCAAATCCGGGTCACCTTATGACTTATTAAATTACAGGCCCATATCCCTGCTCAGCATGTTGAATAAGTTACTACAGAAGTGGGTTAAAAACCAATTGACGGATTACTTGGACTACAACTCTCATCTCGGTTCCAACCAGTTTGGAGTGGATGAAGCTTTGATTCAATTGACTAAGGACCTATATGATTCTGTTGATAAGAGGAAAAAAGCATATTAGTAAATATGGACATGGCCTAAGCCTTTGATTCTGTGAGTAGGAGCAAATTGTTGGAGACCTAGTCCACTTACGGGATCAATAATAATGAAAGACGCCAGTGGGTGACCGGACCAATATAATTCTTGTTGTTTATTAATAATCTAGTCTATCTTCCCATCAATGTCAAGATTTATTTATTCACTGATGATTTGGCCTTGTTATGCTATGGTGACTCATGGGATGCAGTTTTTCACGCCTGTAATAATGATGTAGGCTTAATTAATAAATGGATCACCAACAATATCCTAACTGTCAATGCATCTAAGTACATACTATTCACCCGGTCCAGGGATAAAGAACCATTTTTCAAGTTGAAATGCACTTGTGTGGCTTCAACTCGCCCTGTGACTGCCCCGTGCTTAGTAGGGTTGAAGAATGTAGGTATCTAGGGAGTCATTATCGACAGATATCTCTGGAGGGAACCAAATATTCAAGGGATGATGAAAAGATTAACACATTTCTCCCAATTTTCTATCAATTACGCAACGTCATGAGTCTTGCCTAAAATATAACGTACAGAGAGCCACAAGAGGTTCAAATTGCACGTCTTCTCTTCCTAATAATTTCTCAACCTAATAGGGCTAGAGGGCCATAAAACCTACAAGACCTTGAAAATCATGGGGAAGAAACAAAATGCGGGATCTGTTCTGAACACTCTCAAAGCAGCAAAAATTTTGCATCTTGGCAGAATGAGATTATGGCTCATTTTAATTTCTTCAAACAAGTCCAGCTTCCGAGGGAAGCATTCGACTACTGGTTGACTGATGCCAAACACCTTGTGAAATTTTGTGGATTTGAACAGCTCCAGTGGAAAATACTACGAACTCTGTTTTGAAAATTCACAACAGACATTCAACAGAAACTTCTGACGTCTGACCTCAGCCTCAAAACGACGTTGTCTACAATGATGGTTTTGATGAAGCTGTGGAAGTTGTTGATCGTCATCGTCAGCAGTGGTCGACAAACCATGTCGGCAGCCAGGTTCCAAGGAGGTGAGCGTCAAGAAGCCTTGTGCGTACTGTATAATCCAATGATCATTTTAAGTGAGTACGCCAACAATTTCGATTGGATAATAACAAAAATACGTCAGAGTTAGTTTGCTGTGATAAGGAAGGGCTACTGTTGACATTATCCTACTACATATATTTTCTTTACTATGTTTAATATTTGCTGCAACCCTTATAGTCTCCCAGATAGACTTCAAATTCCCTTGTGCCTCATTAATTAGATTTCCAAAAAATAAGTTTTTAGCTTTTCTAATAATCAAGTTTAGTAAGTTTCGGTACCGACTGAAATGTCGACTCAATTCAGCATCAAACGGTTGAGTTTTCAGTTTTCTCTTAATCTTGTCTCTATTTCTAATTGAAACTACAATCCCAGCCGTTACCCAACACTTCAATTTCTTAAATTTAGAATTCCTTCGAGGTATCCACTCCTTCGAACAATGTGAAACATGCCTCCGTAAAACATCAAAGAATGTCTCAACAGCTCTGTCAACGTCTGATTCACGGTACCTACACCTCTTCCCACGTTTCACACCCTATTAACTCTCTTAGTTTTTCCTTTATCACAACGCTTACTCCACGAGGAAGATCTGATTCTCGATTTTTTCTATCCACGACCAATGATAAACCTGCCAGGGCCATTGAATGCTCAGTTAGACCACAACCATAAACAATACCACGACTATCTTCCACTATGCTACCTCTAACAAATATATGATCTAGACATGTCTTCGATCTAGGTCTTGTCCATTTATTGATAAACTGTAGAAAACCGTATTGAGCCATAACATTCAGGTAATTATTACATAATAACGAGTCACACTGGACATTGATATTTATATCACCCCCCAAGAACACCAACAGGGAAACAACCAGAGTATTTCTTCAGACAATTATCAAGATTCTGTAAAAAACGGAATTCGATCCCGAGCTTGCGACCTGTAAATTGCCACTACCATCCCCCTCAAGTTATACCATGTGAAAGCAATTAAAACCGAGTTACATTCCTCAATACAGTCCACGTTTACTTCATTCACAGCCAAAGTATTATGAATATATACAGCCACACCTTCTGCTATATTAACATGTGACGAACTATGAAATACTTTATAATCCGGCAGATCAAAATTAAGCAAACTGTCATTCCACGTTTCTGACAATATAATGATATGAATGGTACAATCCAGGGCGTTCAAGAGAACCCTAAAAGAATCAAAATTTGTCTTCATACTTCTAATGTTCTGATTCAAAACTGTAAGCCCATTTACCCTTGACAGTGTAGCACCCACCTGTTCTACCGTATCACAATCCGCAGTTGAAACCGAATTAAAGGAATTCAAAAAAGAACCAGCTTCATCCATAGAAAAGGCAAAGTCACAGCTACAACTAATAACTCTATATAGGTATGAGAACGGATCAACTAACACATTGAATTTATATCCTCCATATTCCTGATCCTAACAGCTCTTTCACCCTCAGCTTTTCTTGTGTAAATGTTGAAGTTCTTGGTCCAAACAAATCGTATGCCTCTTTCCGCCGCTTTCTATTTCGCTTTACGAAGCAAAAATGCCCGAAAACTGGTCAAGTTTTCGTTTACATATATGCGCGTATCCGGCCACGATGCATGAAGCTGATGAGCCACCAGGTCTTTTCGTCGTTTTGCAGCACTAACAAATTCCTCCCTCATGTCTTCAGAACTCAGTGTTACCAAGATCTTCCTGGCCCGATCCGAAGTCGCTGGTCCCACACGCATAGCCCGTAAAGCCTTCACCTCAAGCCGAAATACGCCCGCGATGCCCCCCACAATCCCTTGACAGTCCTCATTCACTGTCTCGGGAACTCCATGAACCTCAACATTCATATTCCGTGAATTTAACAGTTGATAGATGACGACTACTTCCCAAAATTTTTATTGTTTATCAGAATATGCTGGAGAACCAAATCAAAGAGCAAAGTTACCATGATGTGTCCAGTAAATCCAGTCCAGTAGATTAGGCAAGATGATGTGTGGGTGAAAAGATATTTCAGGGTTGGAGGTCCCTAGGTCCTATGTTGTCCGAACGGCAAAGAGAAACCTAGCAATTCTTACTTCCTAAGTAAGTGGAAGTGGAATGAAAAAATACACAAACAAGTAGAATCCTCCTTCAAACTCAAACTCATAGATAAACCGAACTTAATAAAAATCATTAGCAATATGCGGGGGTGATCTGCTCCGGGCTTGGATGGCATATCTTTGTGCATAATAAAAACTCACATGGAGGTTCTCAAGTCACCCATCATTCATATTATCAACCTGAGTTTAATGACATCCTCGTCCCCCGATTATCTGAACGTCGCAGATGTTACTCCTCTTTTCAAATCCGGGTCACCTTATGACTTATTAAATTACAGGCCCATATCCCTGCTCAGCATGTTGAATAAGTTACTACAGAAGTGGGTTAAAAACCAATTGACGGATTACTTGGACTACAACTCTCATCTCGGTTCCAACCAGTTTGGAGTGGATGAAGCTTTGATTCAATTGACTAAGGACCTATATGATTCTGTTGATAAGAGGAAAAAAGCATATTAGTAAATATGGACATGGCCTAAGCCTTTGATTCTGTGAGTAGGAGCAAATTGTTGGAGACCTAGTCCACTTACGGGATCAATAATAATGAAAGACGCCAGTGGGTGACCGGACCAATATAATTCTTGTTGTTTATTAATAATCTAGTCTATCTTCCCATCAATGTCAAGATTTATTTATTCACTGATGATTTGGCCTTGTTATGCTATGGTGACTCATGGGATGCAGTTTTTCACGCCTGTAATAATGATGTAGGCTTAATTAATAAATGGATCACCAACAATATCCTAACTGTCAATGCATCTAAGTACATACTATTCACCCGGTCCAGGGATAAAGAACCATTTTTCAAGTTGAAATGCACTTGTGTGGCTTCAACTCGCCCTGTGACTGCCCCGTGCTTAGTAGGGTTGAAGAATGTAGGTATCTAGGGAGTCATTATCGACAGATATCTCTGGAGGGAACCAAATATTCAAGGGATGATGAAAAGATTAACACATTTCTCCCAATTTTCTATCAATTACGCAACGTCATGAGTCTTGCCTAAAATATAACGTACAGAGAGCCACAAGAGGTTCAAATTGCACGTCTTCTCTTCCTAATAATTTCTCAACCTAATAGGGCTAGAGGGCCATAAAACCTACAAGACCTTGAAAATCATGGGGAAGAAACAAAATGCGGGATCTGTTCTGAACACTCTCAAAGCAGCAAAAATTTTGCATCTTGGCAGAATGAGATTATGGCTCATTTTAATTTCTTCAAACAAGTCCAGCTTCCGAGGGAAGCATTCGACTACTGGTTGACTGATGCCAAACACCTTGTGAAATTTTGTGGATTTGAACAGCTCCAGTGGAAAATACTACGAACTCTGTTTTGAAAATTCACAACAGACATTCAACAGAAACTTCTGACGTCTGACCTCAGCCTCAAAACGACGTTGTCTACAATGATGGTTTTGATGAAGCTGTGGAAGTTGTTGATCGTCATCGTCAGCAGTGGTCGACAAACCATGTCGGCAGCCAGGTTCCAAGGAGGTGAGCGTCAAGAAGCCTTGTGCGTACTGTATAATCCAATGATCATTTTAAGTGAGTACGCCAACAATTTCGATTGGATAATAACAAAAATACGTCAGAGTTAGTTTGCTGTGATAAGGAAGGGCTACTGTTGACATTATCCTACTACATATATTTTCTTTACTATGTTTAATATTTGCTGCAACCCTTATAGTCTCCCAGATAGACTTCAAATTCCCTTGTGCCTCATTAATTAGATTTCCAAAAAATAAGTTTTTAGCTTTTCTAATAATCAAGTTTAGTAAGTTTCGGTACCGACTGAAATGTCGACTCAATTCAGCATCAAACGGTTGAGTTTTCAGTTTTCTCTTAATCTTGTCTCTATTTCTAATTGAAACTACAATCCCAGCCGTTACCCAACACTTCAATTTCTTAAATTTAGAATTCCTTCGAGGTATCCACTCCTTCGAACAATGTGAAACATGCCTCCGTAAAACATCAAAGAATGTCTCAACAGCTCTGTCAACGTCTGATTCACGGTACCTACACCTCTTCCCACGTTTCACACCCTATTAACTCTCTTAGTTTTTCCTTTATCACAACGCTTACTCCACGAGGAAGATCTGATTCTCGATTTTTTCTATCCACGACCAATGATAAACCTGCCAGGGCCATTGAATGCTCAGTTAGACCACAACCATAAACAATACCACGACTATCTTCCACTATGCTACCTCTAACAAATATATGATCTAGACATGTCTTCGATCTAGGTCTTGTCCATTTATTGATAAACTGTAGAAAACCGTATTGAGCCATAACATTCAGGTAATTATTACATAATAACGAGTCACACTGGACATTGATATTTATATCACCCCCAAGAACACCAACAGGGAAACAACCAGAGTATTTCTTCAGACAATTATCAAGATTCTGTAAAAAACGGAATGGATCCCGAGCTTGCGACCTGTAAATTGCCACTACCATCCCCCTCAAGTTATACCATGTGAAAGCAATTAAAACCGAGTTACATTCCTCAATACAGTCCACGTTTACTTCATTCACAGCCAAAGTATTATGAATATATACAGCCACACCTTCTGCTATATTAACATGTGACGAACTATGAAATACTTTTTAATCCGGCAGATCAAAATTAAGCAAACTGTCATTCAACGTTTCTGACAATATAATGATATGAATGGTACAATCCAGGGCGTTCAAGAGAACCCTAAAAGAATCAAAATTTGTCTTCATACTTCTAATGTTCTGATTCAAAACTGTAAGCCCATTTACCCTTGACAGTGTAGCACCCACCTGTTCTACCGTATCACAATCCGCAGTTGAAACCGAATTAAAGGAATTCAAAAAAGAACCAGCTTCATCCATAGAAAAGGCAAAGTCACAGCTACAACTAATAACTCTATATAGGTATGAGAACGGATCAACTAACACATTGAATTTATATCCTCCATATTCCTGATCCTAACAGCTCTTTCACCCTCAGCTTTTCTTGTGTAAATGTTGAAGTTCTTGGTCCAAACAAATCGTATGCCTCTTTCCGCCGCTTTCTATTTCGCTTTACGAAGCAAAAATGCCCGAAAACTGGTCAAGTTTTCGTTTACATATATGCGCGTATCCGGCCACGATGCATGTAGCTGATGAGCCACCAGGTCTTTTCGTCGTTTTGCAGCACTAACAAATTCCTCCCTCATGTCTTCAGAACTCAGTGTTACCAAGATCTTCCTGGCCCGATCCGAAGTCGCTGGTCCCACACGCATAGCCCGTAAAGCCTTCACCTCAAGCCGAAATACGCCCGCGATGCCCCCCACAATCCCTTGACAGTCCTCATTCACTGTCTCGGGAACTCCATGAACCTCAACATTCATATTCCGTGAATTTAACAGTTGATAGATGACGACTACTTCCCAAAATTTTTATTGTTTATCAGAATATGCTGGAGAACCAAATCAAAGAGCAAAGTTACCATGATGTGTCCAGTAAATCCAGTCCAGTAGATTAGGCAAGATGATGTGTGGGTGAAAAGATATTTCAGGGTTGGAGGTCCCTAGGTCCTATGTTGTCCGAACGGCAAAGAGAAACCTAGCAATTCTTACTTCCTAAGTAAGTGGAAGTGGAATGAAAAAATACACAAACAAGTAGAATCCTCCTTCAAACTCAAACTCATAGATAAACCGAACTTAATAAAAATCATTAGCAATATGCGGGGGTGATCTGCTCCGGGCTTGGATGGCATATCTTTGTGCATAATAAAAACTCACATGGAGGTTCTCAAGTCACCCATCATTCATATTATCAACCTGAGTTTAATGACATCCTCGTCCCCCGATTATCTGAACGTCGCAGATGTTACTCCTCTTTTCAAATCCGGGTCACCTTATGACTTATTAAATTACAGGCCCATATCCCTGCTCAGCATGTTGAATAAGTTACTACAGAAGTGGGTTAAAAACCAATTGACGGATTACTTGGACTACAACTCTCATCTCGGTTCCAACCAGTTTGGAGTGGATGAAGCTTTGATTCAATTGACTAAGGACCTATATGATTCTGTTGATAAGAGGAAAAAAGCATATTAGTAAATATGGACATGGCCTAAGCCTTTGATTCTGTGAGTAGGAGCAAATTGTTGGAGACCTAGTCCACTTACGGGATCAATAATAATGAAAGACGCCAGTGGGTGACCGGACCAATATAATTCTTGTTGTTTATTAATAATCTAGTCTATCTTCCCATCAATGTCAAGATTTATTTATTCACTGATGATTTGGCCTTGTTATGCTATGGTGACTCATGGGATGCAGTTTTTCACGCCTGTAATAATGATGTAGGCTTAATTAATAAATGGATCACCAACAATATCCTAACTGTCAATGCATCTAAGTACATACTATTCACCCGGTCCAGGGATAAAGAACCATTTTTCAAGTTGAAATGCACTTGTGTGGCTTCAACTCGCCCTGTGACTGCCCCGTGCTTAGTAGGGTTGAAGAATGTAGGTATCTAGGGAGTCATTATCGACAGATATCTCTGGAGGGAACCAAATATTCAAGGGATGATGAAAAGATTAACACATTTCTCCCAATTTTCTATCAATTACGCAACGTCATGAGTCTTGCCTAAAATATAACGTACAGAGAGCCACAAGAGGTTCAAATTGCACGTCTTCTCTTCCTAATAATTTCTCAACCTAATAGGGCTAGAGGGCCATAAAACCTACAAGACCTTGAAAATCATGGGGAAGAAACAAAATGCGGGATCTGTTCTGAACACTCTCAAAGCAGCAAAAATTTTGCATCTTGGCAGAATGAGATTATGGCTCATTTTAATTTCTTCAAACAAGTCCAGCTTCCGAGGGAAGCATTCGACTACTGGTTGACTGATGCCAAACACCTTGTGAAATTTTGTGGATTTGAACAGCTCCAGTGGAAAATACTACGAACTCTGTTTTGAAAATTCACAACAGACATTCAACAGAAACTTCTGACGTCTGACCTCAGCCTCAAAACGACGTTGTCTACAATGATGGTTTTGATGAAGCTGTGGAAGTTGTTGATCGTCATCGTCAGCAGTGGTCGACAAACCATGTCGGCAGCCAGGTTCCAAGGAGGTGAGCGTCAAGAAGCCTTGTGCGTACTGTATAATCCAATGATCATTTTAAGTGAGTACGCCAACAATTTCGATTGGATAATAACAAAAATACGTCAGAGTTAGTTTGCTGTGATAAGGAAGGGCTACTGTTGACATTATCCTACTACATATATTTTCTTTACTATGTTTAATATTTGCTGCAACCCTTATAGTCTCCCAGATAGACTTCAAATTCCCTTGTGCCTCATTAATTAGATTTCCAAAAAATAAGTTTTTAGCTTTTCTAATAATCAAGTTTAGTAAGTTTCGGTACCGACTGAAATGTCGACTCAATTCAGCATCAAACGGTTGAGTTTTCAGTTTTCTCTTAATCTTGTCTCTATTTCTAATTGAAACTACAATCCCAGCCGTTACCCAACACTTCAATTTCTTAAATTTAGAATTCCTTCGAGGTATCCACTCCTTCGAACAATGTGAAACATGCCTCCGTAAAACATCAAAGAATGTCTCAACAGCTCTGTCAACGTCTGATTCACGGTACCTACACCTCTTCCCACGTTTCACACCCTATTAACTCTCTTAGTTTTTCCTTTATCACAACGCTTACTCCACGAGGAAGATCTGATTCTCGATTTTTTCTATCCACGACCAATGATAAACCTGCCAGGGCCATTGAATGCTCAGTTAGACCACAACCATAAACAATACCACGACTATCTTCCACTATGCTACCTCTAACAAATATATGATCTAGACATGTCTTCGATCTAGGTCTTGTCCATTTATTGATAAACTGTAGAAAACCGTATTGAGCCATAACATTCAGGTAATTATTACATAATAACGAGTCACACTGGACATTGATATTTATATCACCCCCCAAGAACACCAACAGGGAAACAACCAGAGTATTTCTTCAGACAATTATCAAGATTCTGTAAAAAACGGAATGGATCCCGAGCTTGCGACCTGTAAATTGCCACTACCATCCCCCTCAAGTTATACCATGTGAAAGCAATTAAAACCGAGTTACATTCCTCAATACAGTCCACGTTTACTTCATTCACAGCCAAAGTATTATGAATATATACAGCCACACCTTCTGCTATATTAACATGTGACGAACTATGAAATACTTTATAATCCGGCAGATCAAAATTAAGCAAACTGTCATTCCACGTTTCTGACAATATAATGATATGAATGGTACAATCCAGGGCGTTCAAGAGAACCCTAAAAGAATCAAAATTTGTCTTCATACTTCTAATGTTCTGATTCAAAACTGTAAGCCCATTTACCCTTGACAGTGTAGCACCCACCTGTTCTACCGTATCACAATCCGCAGTTGAAACCGAATTAAAGGAATTCAAAAAAGAACCAGCTTCATCCATAGAAAAGGCAAAGTCACAGCTACAACTAATAACTCTATATAGGTATGAGAACGGATCAACTAACACATTGAATTTATATCCTCCATATTCCTGATCCTAACAGCTCTTTCACCCTCAGCTTTTCTTGTGTAAATGTTGAAGTTCTTGGTCCAAACAAATCGTATGCCTCTTTCCGCCGCTTTCTATTTCGCTTTACGAAGCAAAAATGCCCGAAAACTGGTCAAGTTTTCGTTTACATATATGCGCGTATCCGGCCACGATGCATGAAGCTGATGAGCCACCAGGTCTTTTCGTCGTTTTGCAGCACTAACAAATTCCTCCCTCATGTCTTCAGAACTCAGTGTTACCAAGATCTTCCTGGCCCGATCCGAAGTCGCTGGTCCCACACGCATAGCCCGTAAAGCCTTCACCTCAAGCCGAAATACGCCCGCGATGCCCCCCACAATCCCTTGACAGTCCTCATTCACTGTCTCGGGAACTCCATGAACCTCAACATTCATATTCCGTGAATTTAACAGTTGATAGATGACGACTACTTCCCAAAATTTTTATTGTTTATCAGAATATGCTGGAGAACCAAATCAAAGAGCAAAGTTACCATGATGTGTCCAGTAAATCCAGTCCAGTAGATTAGGCAAGATGATGTGTGGGTGAAAAGATATTTCAGGGTTGGAGGTCCCTAGGTCCTATGTTGTCCGAACGGCAAAGAGAAACCTAGCAATTCTTACTTCCTAAGTAAGTGGAAGTGGAATGAAAAAATACACAAACAAGTAGAATCCTCCTTCAAACTCAAACTCATAGATAAACCGAACTTAATAAAAATCATTAGCAATATGCGGGGGTGATCTGCTCCGGGCTTGGATGGCATATCTTTGTGCATAATAAAAACTCACATGGAGGTTCTCAAGTCACCCATCATTCATATTATCAACCTGAGTTTAATGACATCCTCGTCCCCCGATTATCTGAACGTCGCAGATGTTACTCCTCTTTTCAAATCCGGGTCACCTTATGACTTATTAAATTACAGGCCCATATCCCTGCTCAGCATGTTGAATAAGTTACTACAGAAGTGGGTTAAAAACCAATTGACGGATTACTTGGACTACAACTCTCATCTCGGTTCCAACCAGTTTGGAGTGGATGAAGCTTTGATTCAATTGACTAAGGACCTATATGATTCTGTTGATAAGAGGAAAAAAGCATATTAGTAAATATGGACATGGCCTAAGCCTTTGATTCTGTGAGTAGGAGCAAATTGTTGGAGACCTAGTCCACTTACGGGATCAATAATAATGAAAGACGCCAGTGGGTGACCGGACCAATATAATTCTTGTTGTTTATTAATAATCTAGTCTATCTTCCCATCAATGTCAAGATTTATTTATTCACTGATGATTTGGCCTTGTTATGCTATGGTGACTCATGGGATGCAGTTTTTCACGCCTGTAATAATGATGTAGGCTTAATTAATAAATGGATCACCAACAATATCCTAACTGTCAATGCATCTAAGTACATACTATTCACCCGGTCCAGGGATAAAGAACCATTTTTCAAGTTGAAATGCACTTGTGTGGCTTCAACTCGCCCTGTGACTGCCCCGTGCTTAGTAGGGTTGAAGAATGTAGGTATCTAGGGAGTCATTATCGACAGATATCTCTGGAGGGAACCAAATATTCAAGGGATGATGAAAAGATTAACACATTTCTCCCAATTTTCTATCAATTACGCAACGTCATGAGTCTTGCCTAAAATATAACGTACAGAGAGCCACAAGAGGTTCAAATTGCACGTCTTCTCTTCCTAATAATTTCTCAACCTAATAGGGCTAGAGGGCCATAAAACCTACAAGACCTTGAAAATCATGGGGAAGAAACAAAATGCGGGATCTGTTCTGAACACTCTCAAAGCAGCAAAAATTTTGCATCTTGGCAGAATGAGATTATGGCTCATTTTAATTTCTTCAAACAAGTCCAGCTTCCGAGGGAAGCATTCGACTACTGGTTGACTGATGCCAAACACCTTGTGAAATTTTGTGGATTTGAACAGCTCCAGTGGAAAATACTACGAACTCTGTTTTGAAAATTCACAACAGACATTCAACAGAAACTTCTGACGTCTGACCTCAGCCTCAAAACGACGTTGTCTACAATGATGGTTTTGATGAAGCTGTGGAAGTTGTTGATCGTCATCGTCAGCAGTGGTCGACAAACCATGTCGGCAGCCAGGTTCCAAGGAGGTGAGCGTCAAGAAGCCTTGTGCGTACTGTATAATCCAATGATCATTTTAAGTGAGTACGCCAACAATTTCGATTGGATAATAACAAAAATACGTCAGAGTTAGTTTGCTGTGATAAGGAAGGGCTACTGTTGACATTATCCTACTACATATATTTTCTTTACTATGTTTAATATTTGCTGCAACCCTTATAGTCTCCCAGATAGACTTCAAATTCCCTTGTGCCTCATTAATTAGATTTCCAAAAAATAAGTTTTTAGCTTTTCTAATAATCAAGTTTAGTAAGTTTCGGTACCGACTGAAATGTCGACTCAATTCAGCATCAAACGGTTGAGTTTTCAGTTTTCTCTTAATCTTGTCTCTATTTCTAATTGAAACTACAATCCCAGCCGTTACCCAACACTTCAATTTCTTAAATTTAGAATTCCTTCGAGGTATCCACTCCTTCGAACAATGTGAAACATGCCTCCGTAAAACATCAAAGAATGTCTCAACAGCTCTGTCAACGTCTGATTCACGGTACCTACACCTCTTCCCACGTTTCACACCCTATTAACTCTCTTAGTTTTTCCTTTATCACAACGCTTACTCCACGAGGAAGATCTGATTCTCGATTTTTTCTATCCACGACCAATGATAAACCTGCCAGGGCCATTGAATGCTCAGTTAGACCACAACCATAAACAATACCACGACTATCTTCCACTATGCTACCTCTAACAAATATATGATCTAGACATGTCTTCGATCTAGGTCTTGTCCATTTATTGATAAACTGTAGAAAACCGTATTGAGCCATAACATTCAGGTAATTATTACATAATAACGAGTCACACTGGACATTGATATTTATATCACCCCCAAGAACACCAACAGGGAAACAACCAGAGTATTTCTTCAGACAATTATCAAGATTCTGTAAAAAACGGAATGGATCCCGAGCTTGCGACCTGTAAATTGCCACTACCATCCCCCTCAAGTTATACCATGTGAAAGCAATTAAAACCGAGTTACATTCCTCAATACAGTCCACGTTTACTTCATTCACAGCCAAAGTATTATGAATATATACAGCCACACCTTCTGCTATATTAACATGTGACGAACTATGAAATACTTTATAATCCGGCAGATCAAAATTAAGCAAACTGTCATTCAACGTTTCTGACAATATAATGATATGAATGGTACAATCCAGGGCGTTCAAGAGAACCCTAAAAGAATCAAAATTTGTCTTCATACTTCTAATGTTCTGATTCAAAACTGTAAGCCCATTTACCCTTGACAGTGTAGCACCCACCTGTTCTACCGTATCACAATCCGCAGTTGAAACCGAATTAAAGGAATTCAAAAAAGAACCAGCTTCATCCATAGAAAAGGCAAAGTCACAGCTACAACTAATAACTCTATATAGGTATGAGAACGGATCAACTAACACATTGAATTTATATCCTCCATATTCCTGATCCTAACAGCTCTTTCACCCTCAGCTTTTCTTGTGTAAATGTTGAAGTTCTTGGTCCAAACAAATCGTATGCCTCTTTCCGCCGCTTTCTATTTCGCTTTACGAAGCAAAAATGCCCGAAAACTGGTCAAGTTTTCGTTTACATATATGCGCGTATCCGGCCACGATGCATGAAGCTGATGAGCCACCAGGTCTTTTCGTCGTTTTGCAGCACTAACAAATTCCTCCCTCATGTCTTCAGAACTCAGTGTTACCAAGATCTTCCTGGCCCGATCCGAAGTCGCTGGTCCCACACGCATAGCCCGTAAAGCCTTCACCTCAAGCCGAAATACGCCCGCGATGCCCCCCACAATCCCTTGACAGTCCTCATTCACTGTCTCGGGAACTCCATGAACCTCAACATTCATATTCCGTGAATTTAACAGTTGATAGATGACGACTACTTCCCAAAATTTTTATTGTTTATCAGAATATGCTGGAGAACCAAATCAAAGAGCAAAGTTACCATGATGTGTCCAGTAAATCCAGTCCAGTAGATTAGGCAAGATGATGTGTGGGTGAAAAGATATTTCAGGGTTGGAGGTCCCTAGGTCCTATGTTGTCCGAACGGCAAAGAGAAACCTAGCAATTCTTACTTCCTAAGTAAGTGGAAGTGGAATGAAAAAATACACAAACAAGTAGAATCCTCCTTCAAACTCAAACTCATAGATAAACCGAACTTAATAAAAATCATTAGCAATATGCGGGGGTGATCTGCTCCGGGCTTGGATGACATATCTTTGTGCATAATAAAAACTCACATGGAGGTTCTCAAGTCACCCATCATTCATATTATCAACCTGAGTTTAATGACATCCTCGTCCCCCGATTATCTGAACGTCGCAGATGTTACTCCTCTTTTCAAATCCGGGTCACCTTATGACTTATTAAATTACAGGCCCATATCCCTGCTCAGCATGTTGAATAAGTTACTACAGAAGTGGGTTAAAAACCAATTGACGGATTACTTGGACTACAACTCTCATCTCGGTTCCAACCAGTTTGGAGTGGATGAAGCTTTGATTCAATTGACTAAGGACCTATATGATTCTGTTGATAAGAGGAAAAAAGCATATTAGTAAATATGGACATGGCCTAAGCCTTTGATTCTGTGAGTAGGAGCAAATTGTTGGAGACCTAGTCCACTTACGGGATCAATAATAATGAAAGACGCCAGTGGGTGACCGGACCAATATAATTCTTGTTGTTTATTAATAATCTAGTCTATCTTCCCATCAATGTCAAGATTTATTTATTCACTGATGATTTGGCCTTGTTATGCTATGGTGACTCATGGGATGCAGTTTTTCACGCCTGTAATAATGATGTAGGCTTAATTAATAAATGGATCACCAACAATATCCTAACTGTCAATGCATCTAAGTACATACTATTCACCCGGTCCAGGGATAAAGAACCATTTTTCAAGTTGAAATGCACTTGTGTGGCTTCAACTCGCCCTGTGACTGCCCCGTGCTTAGTAGGGTTGAAGAATGTAGGTATCTAGGGAGTCATTATCGACAGATATCTCTGGAGGGAACCAAATATTCAAGGGATGATGAAAAGATTAACACATTTCTCCCAATTTTCTATCAATTACGCAACGTCATGAGTCTTGCCTAAAATATAACGTACAGAGAGCCACAAGAGGTTCAAATTGCACGTCTTCTCTTCCTAATAATTTCTCAACCTAATAGGGCTAGAGGGCCATAAAACCTACAAGACCTTGAAAATCATGGGGAAGAAACAAAATGCGGGATCTGTTCTGAACACTCTCAAAGCAGCAAAAATTTTGCATCTTGGCAGAATGAGATTATGGCTCATTTTAATTTCTTCAAACAAGTCCAGCTTCCGAGGGAAGCATTCGACTACTGGTTGACTGATGCCAAACACCTTGTGAAATTTTGTGGATTTGAACAGCTCCAGTGGAAAATACTACGAACTCTGTTTTGAAAATTCACAACAGACATTCAACAGAAACTTCTGACGTCTGACCTCAGCCTCAAAACGACGTTGTCTACAATGATGGTTTTGATGAAGCTGTGGAAGTTGTTGATCGTCATCGTCAGCAGTGGTCGACAAACCATGTCGGCAGCCAGGTTCCAAGGAGGTGAGCGTCAAGAAGCCTTGTGCGTACTGTATAATCCAATGATCATTTTAAGTGAGTACGCCAACAATTTCGATTGGATAATAACAAAAATACGTCAGAGTTAGTTTGCTGTGATAAGGAAGGGCTACTGTTGACATTATCCTACTACATATATTTTCTTTACTATGTTTAATATTTGCTGCAACCCTTATAGTCTCCCAGATAGACTTCAAATTCCCTTGTGCCTCATTAATTAGATTTCCAAAAAATAAGTTTTTAGCTTTTCTAATAATCAAGTTTAGTAAGTTTCGGTACCGACTGAAATGTCGACTCAATTCAGCATCAAACGGTTGAGTTTTCAGTTTTCTCTTAATCTTGTCTCTATTTCTAATTGAAACTACAATCCCAGCCGTTACCCAACACTTCAATTTCTTAAATTTAGAATTCCTTCGAGGTATCCACTCCTTCGAACAATGTGAAACATGCCTCCGTAAAACATCAAAGAATGTCTCAACAGCTCTGTCAACGTCTGATTCACGGTACCTACACCTCTTCCCACGTTTCACACCCTATTAACTCTCTTAGTTTTTCCTTTATCACAACGCTTACTCCACGAGGAAGATCTGATTCTCGATTTTTTCTATCCACGACCAATGATAAACCTGCCAGGGCCATTGAATGCTCAGTTAGACCACAACCATAAACAATACCACGACTATCTTCCACTATGCTACCTCTAACAAATATATGATCTAGACATGTCTTCGATCTAGGTCTTGTCCATTTATTGATAAACTGTAGAAAACCGTATTGAGCCATAACATTCAGGTAATTATTACATAATAACGAGTCACACTGGACATTGATATTTATATCACCCCCCAAGAACACCAACAGGGAAACAACCAGAGTATTTCTTCAGACAATTATCAAGATTCTGTAAAAAACGGAATGGATCCCGAGCTTGCGACCTGTAAATTGCCACTACCATCCCCCTCAAGTTATACCATGTGAAAGCAATTAAAACCGAGTTACATTCCTCAATACAGTCCACGTTTACTTCATTCACAGCCAAAGTATTATGAATATATACAGCCACACCTTCTGCTATATTAACATGTGACGAACTATGAAATACTTTATAATCCGGCAGATCAAAATTAAGCAAACTGTCATTCCACGTTTCTGACAATATAATGATATGAATGGTACAATCCAGGGCGTTCAAGAGAACCCTAAAAGAATCAAAATTTGTCTTCATACTTCTAATGTTCTGATTCAAAACTGTAAGCCCATTTACCCTTGACAGTGTAGCACCCACCTGTTCTACCGTATCACAATCCGCAGTTGAAACCGAATTAAAGGAATTCAAAAAAGAACCAGCTTCATCCATAGAAAAGGCAAAGTCACAGCTACAACTAATAACTCTATATAGGTATGAGAACGGATCAACTAACACATTGAATTTATATCCTCCATATTCCTGATCCTAACAGCTCTTTCACCCTCAGCTTTTCTTGTGTAAATGTTGAAGTTCTTGGTCCAAACAAATCGTATGCCTCTTTCCGCCGCTTTCTATTTCGCTTTACGAAGCAAAAATGCCCGAAAACTGGTCAAGTTTTCGTTTACATATATGCGCGTATCCGGCCACGATGCATGAAGCTGATGAGCCACCAGGTCTTTTCGTCGTTTTGCAGCACTAACAAATTCCTCCCTCATGTCTTCAGAACTCAGTGTTACCAAGATCTTCCTGGCCCGATCCGAAGTCGCTGGTCCCACACGCATAGCCCGTAAAGCCTTCACCTCAAGCCGAAATACGCCCGCGATGCCCCCCACAATCCCTTGACAGTCCTCATTCACTGTCTCGGGAACTCCATGAACCTCAACATTCATATTCCGTGAATTTAACAGTTGATAGATGACGACTACTTCCCAAAATTTTTATTGTTTATCAGAATATGCTGGAGAACCAAATCAAAGAGCAAAGTTACCATGATGTGTCCAGTAAATCCAGTCCAGTAGATTAGGCAAGATGATGTGTGGGTGAAAAGATATTTCAGGGTTGGAGGTCCCTAGGTCCTATGTTGTCCGAACGGCAAAGAGAAACCTAGCAATTCTTACTTCCTAAGTAAGTGGAAGTGGAATGAAAAAATACACAAACAAGTAGAATCCTCCTTCAAACTCAAACTCATAGATAAACCGAACTTAATAAAAATCATTAGCAATATGCGGGGGTGATCTGCTCCGGGCTTGGATGGCATATCTTTGTGCATAATAAAAACTCACATGGAGGTTCTCAAGTCACCCATCATTCATATTATCAACCTGAGTTTAATGACATCCTCGTCCCCCGATTATCTGAACGTCGCAGATGTTACTCCTCTTTTCAAATCCGGGTCACCTTATGACTTATTAAATTACAGGCCCATATCCCTGCTCAGCATGTTGAATAAGTTACTACAGAAGTGGGTTAAAAACCAATTGACGGATTACTTGGACTACAACTCTCATCTCGGTTCCAACCAGTTTGGAGTGGATGAAGCTTTGATTCAATTGACTAAGGACCTATATGATTCTGTTGATAAGAGGAAAAAAGCATATTAGTAAATATGGACATGGCCTAAGCCTTTGATTCTGTGAGTAGGAGCAAATTGTTGGAGACCTAGTCCACTTACGGGATCAATAATAATGAAAGACGCCAGTGGGTGACCGGACCAATATAATTCTTGTTGTTTATTAATAATCTAGTCTATCTTCCCATCAATGTCAAGATTTATTTATTCACTGATGATTTGGCCTTGTTATGCTATGGTGACTCATGGGATGCAGTTTTTCACGCCTGTAATAATGATGTAGGCTTAATTAATAAATGGATCACCAACAATATCCTAACTGTCAATGCATCTAAGTACATACTATTCACCCGGTCCAGGGATAAAGAACCATTTTTCAAGTTGAAATGCACTTGTGTGGCTTCAACTCGCCCTGTGACTGCCCCGTGCTTAGTAGGGTTGAAGAATGTAGGTATCTAGGGAGTCATTATCGACAGATATCTCTGGAGGGAACCAAATATTCAAGGGATGATGAAAAGATTAACACATTTCTCCCAATTTTCTATCAATTACGCAACGTCATGAGTCTTGCCTAAAATATAACGTACAGAGAGCCACAAGAGGTTCAAATTGCACGTCTTCTCTTCCTAATAATTTCTCAACCTAATAGGGCTAGAGGGCCATAAAACCTACAAGACCTTGAAAATCATGGGGAAGAAACAAAATGCGGGATCTGTTCTGAACACTCTCAAAGCAGCAAAAATTTTGCATCTTGGCAGAATGAGATTATGGCTCATTTTAATTTCTTCAAACAAGTCCAGCTTCCGAGGGAAGCATTCGACTACTGGTTGACTGATGCCAAACACCTTGTGAAATTTTGTGGATTTGAACAGCTCCAGTGGAAAATACTACGAACTCTGTTTTGAAAATTCACAACAGACATTCAACAGAAACTTCTGACGTCTGACCTCAGCCTCAAAACGACGTTGTCTACAATGATGGTTTTGATGAAGCTGTGGAAGTTGTTGATCGTCATCGTCAGCAGTGGTCGACAAACCATGTCGGCAGCCAGGTTCCAAGGAGGTGAGCGTCAAGAAGCCTTGTGCGTACTGTATAATCCAATGATCATTTTAAGTGAGTACGCCAACAATTTCGATTGGATAATAACAAAAATACGTCAGAGTTAGTTTGCTGTGATAAGGAAGGGCTACTGTTGACATTATCCTACTACATATATTTTCTTTACTATGTTTAATATTTGCTGCAACCCTTATAGTCTCCCAGATAGACTTCAAATTCCCTTGTGCCTCATTAATTAGATTTCCAAAAAATAAGTTTTTAGCTTTTCTAATAATCAAGTTTAGTAAGTTTCGGTACCGACTGAAATGTCGACTCAATTCAGCATCAAACGGTTGAGTTTTCAGTTTTCTCTTAATCTTGTCTCTATTTCTAATTGAAACTACAATCCCAGCCGTTACCCAACACTTCAATTTCTTAAATTTAGAATTCCTTCGAGGTATCCACTCCTTCGAACAATGTGAAACATGCCTCCGTAAAACATCAAAGAATGTCTCAACAGCTCTGTCAACGTCTGATTCACGGTACCTACACCTCTTCCCACGTTTCACACCCTATTAACTCTCTTAGTTTTTCCTTTATCACAACGCTTACTCCACGAGGAAGATCTGATTCTCGATTTTTTCTATCCACGACCAATGATAAACCTGCCAGGGCCATTGAATGCTCAGTTAGACCACAACCATAAACAATACCACGACTATCTTCCACTATGCTACCTCTAACAAATATATGATCTAGACATGTCTTCGATCTAGGTCTTGTCCATTTATTGATAAACTGTAGAAAACCGTATTGAGCCATAACATTCAGGTAATTATTACATAATAACGAGTCACACTGGACATTGATATTTATATCACCCCCAAGAACACCAACAGGGAAACAACCAGAGTATTTCTTCAGACAATTATCAAGATTCTGTAAAAAACGGAATGGATCCCGAGCTTGCGACCTGTAAATTGCCACTACCATCCCCCTCAAGTTATACCATGTGAAAGCAATTAAAACCGAGTTACATTCCTCAATACAGTCCACGTTTACTTCATTCACAGCCAAAGTATTATGAATATATACAGCCACACCTTCTGCTATATTAACATGTGACGAACT
Source organism: Leptopterna dolabrata (assembly GCA_954871275.1). NCBI lineage: Eukaryota > Metazoa > Arthropoda > Insecta > Hemiptera > Miridae > Leptopterna > Leptopterna dolabrata. The sequence continues at coordinate 88,942,032 of OX940974.1, read as the reverse complement.
ATGAAATACTTTTTAATCCGGCAGATCAAAATTAAGCAAACTGTCATTCAACGTTTCTGACAATATAATGATATGAATGGTACAATCCAGGGCGTTCAAGAGAACCCTAAAAGAATCAAAATTTGTCTTCATACTTCTAATGTTCTGATTCAAAACTGTAAGCCCATTTACCCTTGACAGTGTAGCACCCACCTGTTCTACCGTATCACAATCCGCAGTTGAAACCGAATTAAAGGAATTCAAAAAAGAACCAGCTTCATCCATAGAAAAGGCAAAGTCACAGCTACAACTAATAACTCTATATAGGTATGAGAACGGATCAACTAACACATTGAATTTATATCCTCCATATTCCTGATCCTAACAGCTCTTTCACCCTCAGCTTTTCTTGTGTAAATGTTGAAGTTCTTGGTCCAAACAAATCGTATGCCTCTTTCCGCCGCTTTCTATTTCGCTTTACGAAGCAAAAATGCCCGAAAACTGGTCAAGTTTTCGTTTACATATATGCGCGTATCCGGCCACGATGCATGAAGCTGATGAGCCACCAGGTCTTTTCGTCGTTTTGCAGCACTAACAAATTCCTCCCTCATGTCTTCAGAACTCAGTGTTACCAAGATCTTCCTGGCCCGATCCGAAGTCGCTGGTCCCACACGCATAGCCCGTAAAGCCTTCACCTCAAGCCGAAATACGCCCGCGATGCCCCCCACAATCCCTTGACAGTCCTCATTCACTGTCTCGGGAACTCCATGAACCTCAACATTCATATTCCGTGAATTTAACAGTTGATAGATGACGACTACTTCCCAAAATTTTTATTGTTTATCAGAATATGCTGGAGAACCAAATCAAAGAGCAAAGTTACCATGATGTGTCCAGTAAATCCAGTCCAGTAGATTAGGCAAGATGATGTGTGGGTGAAAAGATATTTCAGGGTTGGAGGTCCCTAGGTCCTATGTTGTCCGAACGGCAAAGAGAAACCTAGCAATTCTTACTTCCTAAGTAAGTGGAAGTGGAATGAAAAAATACACAAACAAGTAGAATCCTCCTTCAAACTCAAACTCATAGATAAACCGAACTTAATAAAAATCATTAGCAATATGCGGGGGTGATCTGCTCCGGGCTTGGATGGCATATCTTTGTGCATAATAAAAACTCACATGGAGGTTCTCAAGTCACCCATCATTCATATTATCAACCTGAGTTTAATGACATCCTCGTCCCCCGATTATCTGAACGTCGCAGATGTTACTCCTCTTTTCAAATCCGGGTCACCTTATGACTTATTAAATTACAGGCCCATATCCCTGCTCAGCATGTTGAATAAGTTACTACAGAAGTGGGTTAAAAACCAATTGACGGATTACTTGGACTACAACTCTCATCTCGGTTCCAACCAGTTTGGAGTGGATGAAGCTTTGATTCAATTGACTAAGGACCTATATGATTCTGTTGATAAGAGGAAAAAAGCATATTAGTAAATATGGACATGGCCTAAGCCTTTGATTCTGTGAGTAGGAGCAAATTGTTGGAGACCTAGTCCACTTACGGGATCAATAATAATGAAAGACGCCAGTGGGTGACCGGACCAATATAATTCTTGTTGTTTATTAATAATCTAGTCTATCTTCCCATCAATGTCAAGATTTATTTATTCACTGATGATTTGGCCTTGTTATGCTATGGTGACTCATGGGATGCAGTTTTTCACGCCTGTAATAATGATGTAGGCTTAATTAATAAATGGATCACCAACAATATCCTAACTGTCAATGCATCTAAGTACATACTATTCACCCGGTCCAGGGATAAAGAACCATTTTTCAAGTTGAAATGCACTTGTGTGGCTTCAACTCGCCCTGTGACTGCCCCGTGCTTAGTAGGGTTGAAGAATGTAGGTATCTAGGGAGTCATTATCGACAGATATCTCTGGAGGGAACCAAATATTCAAGGGATGATGAAAAGATTAACACATTTCTCCCAATTTTCTATCAATTACGCAACGTCATGAGTCTTGCCTAAAATATAACGTACAGAGAGCCACAAGAGGTTCAAATTGCACGTCTTCTCTTCCTAATAATTTCTCAACCTAATAGGGCTAGAGGGCCATAAAACCTACAAGACCTTGAAAATCATGGGGAAGAAACAAAATGCGGGATCTGTTCTGAACACTCTCAAAGCAGCAAAAATTTTGCATCTTGGCAGAATGAGATTATGGCTCATTTTAATTTCTTCAAACAAGTCCAGCTTCCGAGGGAAGCATTCGACTACTGGTTGACTGATGCCAAACACCTTGTGAAATTTTGTGGATTTGAACAGCTCCAGTGGAAAATACTACGAACTCTGTTTTGAAAATTCACAACAGACATTCAACAGAAACTTCTGACGTCTGACCTCAGCCTCAAAACGACGTTGTCTACAATGATGGTTTTGATGAAGCTGTGGAAGTTGTTGATCGTCATCGTCAGCAGTGGTCGACAAACCATGTCGGCAGCCAGGTTCCAAGGAGGTGAGCGTCAAGAAGCCTTGTGCGTACTGTATAATCCAATGATCATTTTAAGTGAGTACGCCAACAATTTCGATTGGATAATAACAAAAATACGTCAGAGTTAGTTTGCTGTGATAAGGAAGGGCTACTGTTGACATTATCCTACTACATATATTTTCTTTACTATGTTTAATATTTGCTGCAACCCTTATAGTCTCCCAGATAGACTTCAAATTCCCTTGTGCCTCATTAATTAGATTTCCAAAAAATAAGTTTTTAGCTTTTCTAATAATCAAGTTTAGTAAGTTTCGGTACCGACTGAAATGTCGACTCAATTCAGCATCAAACGGTTGAGTTTTCAGTTTTCTCTTAATCTTGTCTCTATTTCTAATTGAAACTACAATCCCAGCCGTTACCCAACACTTCAATTTCTTAAATTTAGAATTCCTTCGAGGTATCCACTCCTTCGAACAATGTGAAACATGCCTCCGTAAAACATCAAAGAATGTCTCAACAGCTCTGTCAACGTCTGATTCACGGTACCTACACCTCTTCCCACGTTTCACACCCTATTAACTCTCTTAGTTTTTCCTTTATCACAACGCTTACTCCACGAGGAAGATCTGATTCTCGATTTTTTCTATCCACGACCAATGATAAACCTGCCAGGGCCATTGAATGCTCAGTTAGACCACAACCATAAACAATACCACGACTATCTTCCACTATGCTACCTCTAACAAATATATGATCTAGACATGTCTTCGATCTAGGTCTTGTCCATTTATTGATAAACTGTAGAAAACCGTATTGAGCCATAACATTCAGGTAATTATTACATAATAACGAGTCACACTGGACATTGATATTTATATCACCCCCAAGAACACCAACAGGGAAACAACCAGAGTATTTCTTCAGACAATTATCAAGATTCTGTAAAAAACGGAATGGATCCCGAGCTTGCGACCTGTAAATTGCCACTACCATCCCCCTCAAGTTATACCATGTGAAAGCAATTAAAACCGAGTTACATTCCTCAATACAGTCCACGTTTACTTCATTCACAGCCAAAGTATTATGAATATATACAGCCACACCTTCTGCTATATTAACATGTGACGAACTATGAAATACTTTTTAATCCGGCAGATCAAAATTAAGCAAACTGTCATTCAACGTTTCTGACAATATAATGATATGAATGGTACAATCCAGGGCGTTCAAGAGAACCCTAAAAGAATCAAAATTTGTCTTCATACTTCTAATGTTCTGATTCAAAACTGTAAGCCCATTTACCCTTGACAGTGTAGCACCCACCTGTTCTACCGTATCACAATCCGCAGTTGAAACCGAATTAAAGGAATTCAAAAAAGAACCAGCTTCATCCATAGAAAAGGCAAAGTCACAGCTACAACTAATAACTCTATATAGGTATGAGAACGGATCAACTAACACATTGAATTTATATCCTCCATATTCCTGATCCTAACAGCTCTTTCACCCTCAGCTTTTCTTGTGTAAATGTTGAAGTTCTTGGTCCAAACAAATCGTATGCCTCTTTCCGCCGCTTTCTATTTCGCTTTACGAAGCAAAAATGCCCGAAAACTGGTCAAGTTTTCGTTTACATATATGCGCGTATCCGGCCACGATGCATGTAGCTGATGAGCCACCAGGTCTTTTCGTCGTTTTGCAGCACTAACAAATTCCTCCCTCATGTCTTCAGAACTCAGTGTTACCAAGATCTTCCTGGCCCGATCCGAAGTCGCTGGTCCCACACGCATAGCCCGTAAAGCCTTCACCTCAAGCCGAAATACGCCCGCGATGCCCCCCACAATCCCTTGACAGTCCTCATTCACTGTCTCGGGAACTCCATGAACCTCAACATTCATATTCCGTGAATTTAACAGTTGATAGATGACGACTACTTCCCAAAATTTTTATTGTTTATCAGAATATGCTGGAGAACCAAATCAAAGAGCAAAGTTACCATGATGTGTCCAGTAAATCCAGTCCAGTAGATTAGGCAAGATGATGTGTGGGTGAAAAGATATTTCAGGGTTGGAGGTCCCTAGGTCCTATGTTGTCCGAACGGCAAAGAGAAACCTAGCAATTCTTACTTCCTAAGTAAGTGGAAGTGGAATGAAAAAATACACAAACAAGTAGAATCCTCCTTCAAACTCAAACTCATAGATAAACCGAACTTAATAAAAATCATTAGCAATATGCGGGGGTGATCTGCTCCGGGCTTGGATGGCATATCTTTGTGCATAATAAAAACTCACATGGAGGTTCTCAAGTCACCCATCATTCATATTATCAACCTGAGTTTAATGACATCCTCGTCCCCCGATTATCTGAACGTCGCAGATGTTACTCCTCTTTTCAAATCCGGGTCACCTTATGACTTATTAAATTACAGGCCCATATCCCTGCTCAGCATGTTGAATAAGTTACTACAGAAGTGGGTTAAAAACCAATTGACGGATTACTTGGACTACAACTCTCATCTCGGTTCCAACCAGTTTGGAGTGGATGAAGCTTTGATTCAATTGACTAAGGACCTATATGATTCTGTTGATAAGAGGAAAAAAGCATATTAGTAAATATGGACATGGCCTAAGCCTTTGATTCTGTGAGTAGGAGCAAATTGTTGGAGACCTAGTCCACTTACGGGATCAATAATAATGAAAGACGCCAGTGGGTGACCGGACCAATATAATTCTTGTTGTTTATTAATAATCTAGTCTATCTTCCCATCAATGTCAAGATTTATTTATTCACTGATGATTTGGCCTTGTTATGCTATGGTGACTCATGGGATGCAGTTTTTCACGCCTGTAATAATGATGTAGGCTTAATTAATAAATGGATCACCAACAATATCCTAACTGTCAATGCATCTAAGTACATACTATTCACCCGGTCCAGGGATAAAGAACCATTTTTCAAGTTGAAATGCACTTGTGTGGCTTCAACTCGCCCTGTGACTGCCCCGTGCTTAGTAGGGTTGAAGAATGTAGGTATCTAGGGAGTCATTATCGACAGATATCTCTGGAGGGAACCAAATATTCAAGGGATGATGAAAAGATTAACACATTTCTCCCAATTTTCTATCAATTACGCAACGTCATGAGTCTTGCCTAAAATATAACGTACAGAGAGCCACAAGAGGTTCAAATTGCACGTCTTCTCTTCCTAATAATTTCTCAACCTAATAGGGCTAGAGGGCCATAAAACCTACAAGACCTTGAAAATCATGGGGAAGAAACAAAATGCGGGATCTGTTCTGAACACTCTCAAAGCAGCAAAAATTTTGCATCTTGGCAGAATGAGATTATGGCTCATTTTAATTTCTTCAAACAAGTCCAGCTTCCGAGGGAAGCATTCGACTACTGGTTGACTGATGCCAAACACCTTGTGAAATTTTGTGGATTTGAACAGCTCCAGTGGAAAATACTACGAACTCTGTTTTGAAAATTCACAACAGACATTCAACAGAAACTTCTGACGTCTGACCTCAGCCTCAAAACGACGTTGTCTACAATGATGGTTTTGATGAAGCTGTGGAAGTTGTTGATCGTCATCGTCAGCAGTGGTCGACAAACCATGTCGGCAGCCAGGTTCCAAGGAGGTGAGCGTCAAGAAGCCTTGTGCGTACTGTATAATCCAATGATCATTTTAAGTGAGTACGCCAACAATTTCGATTGGATAATAACAAAAATACGTCAGAGTTAGTTTGCTGTGATAAGGAAGGGCTACTGTTGACATTATCCTACTACATATATTTTCTTTACTATGTTTAATATTTGCTGCAACCCTTATAGTCTCCCAGATAGACTTCAAATTCCCTTGTGCCTCATTAATTAGATTTCCAAAAAATAAGTTTTTAGCTTTTCTAATAATCAAGTTTAGTAAGTTTCGGTACCGACTGAAATGTCGACTCAATTCAGCATCAAACGGTTGAGTTTTCAGTTTTCTCTTAATCTTGTCTCTATTTCTAATTGAAACTACAATCCCAGCCGTTACCCAACACTTCAATTTCTTAAATTTAGAATTCCTTCGAGGTATCCACTCCTTCGAACAATGTGAAACATGCCTCCGTAAAACATCAAAGAATGTCTCAACAGCTCTGTCAACGTCTGATTCACGGTACCTACACCTCTTCCCACGTTTCACACCCTATTAACTCTCTTAGTTTTTCCTTTATCACAACGCTTACTCCACGAGGAAGATCTGATTCTCGATTTTTTCTATCCACGACCAATGATAAACCTGCCAGGGCCATTGAATGCTCAGTTAGACCACAACCATAAACAATACCACGACTATCTTCCACTATGCTACCTCTAACAAATATATGATCTAGACATGTCTTCGATCTAGGTCTTGTCCATTTATTGATAAACTGTAGAAAACCGTATTGAGCCATAACATTCAGGTAATTATTACATAATAACGAGTCACACTGGACATTGATATTTATATCACCCCCCAAGAACACCAACAGGGAAACAACCAGAGTATTTCTTCAGACAATTATCAAGATTCTGTAAAAAACGGAATGGATCCCGAGCTTGCGACCTGTAAATTGCCACTACCATCCCCCTCAAGTTATACCATGTGAAAGCAATTAAAACCGAGTTACATTCCTCAATACAGTCCACGTTTACTTCATTCACAGCCAAAGTATTATGAATATATACAGCCACACCTTCTGCTATATTAACATGTGACGAACTATGAAATACTTTATAATCCGGCAGATCAAAATTAAGCAAACTGTCATTCCACGTTTCTGACAATATAATGATATGAATGGTACAATCCAGGGCGTTCAAGAGAACCCTAAAAGAATCAAAATTTGTCTTCATACTTCTAATGTTCTGATTCAAAACTGTAAGCCCATTTACCCTTGACAGTGTAGCACCCACCTGTTCTACCGTATCACAATCCGCAGTTGAAACCGAATTAAAGGAATTCAAAAAAGAACCAGCTTCATCCATAGAAAAGGCAAAGTCACAGCTACAACTAATAACTCTATATAGGTATGAGAACGGATCAACTAACACATTGAATTTATATCCTCCATATTCCTGATCCTAACAGCTCTTTCACCCTCAGCTTTTCTTGTGTAAATGTTGAAGTTCTTGGTCCAAACAAATCGTATGCCTCTTTCCGCCGCTTTCTATTTCGCTTTACGAAGCAAAAATGCCCGAAAACTGGTCAAGTTTTCGTTTACATATATGCGCGTATCCGGCCACGATGCATGAAGCTGATGAGCCACCAGGTCTTTTCGTCGTTTTGCAGCACTAACAAATTCCTCCCTCATGTCTTCAGAACTCAGTGTTACCAAGATCTTCCTGGCCCGATCCGAAGTCGCTGGTCCCACACGCATAGCCCGTAAAGCCTTCACCTCAAGCCGAAATACGCCCGCGATGCCCCCCACAATCCCTTGACAGTCCTCATTCACTGTCTCGGGAACTCCATGAACCTCAACATTCATATTCCGTGAATTTAACAGTTGATAGATGACGACTACTTCCCAAAATTTTTATTGTTTATCAGAATATGCTGGAGAACCAAATCAAAGAGCAAAGTTACCATGATGTGTCCAGTAAATCCAGTCCAGTAGATTAGGCAAGATGATGTGTGGGTGAAAAGATATTTCAGGGTTGGAGGTCCCTAGGTCCTATGTTGTCCGAACGGCAAAGAGAAACCTAGCAATTCTTACTTCCTAAGTAAGTGGAAGTGGAATGAAAAAATACACAAACAAGTAGAATCCTCCTTCAAACTCAAACTCATAGATAAACCGAACTTAATAAAAATCATTAGCAATATGCGGGGGTGATCTGCTCCGGGCTTGGATGGCATATCTTTGTGCATAATAAAAACTCACATGGAGGTTCTCAAGTCACCCATCATTCATATTATCAACCTGAGTTTAATGACATCCTCGTCCCCCGATTATCTGAACGTCGCAGATGTTACTCCTCTTTTCAAATCCGGGTCACCTTATGACTTATTAAATTACAGGCCCATATCCCTGCTCAGCATGTTGAATAAGTTACTACAGAAGTGGGTTAAAAACCAATTGACGGATTACTTGGACTACAACTCTCATCTCGGTTCCAACCAGTTTGGAGTGGATGAAGCTTTGATTCAATTGACTAAGGACCTATATGATTCTGTTGATAAGAGGAAAAAAGCATATTAGTAAATATGGACATGGCCTAAGCCTTTGATTCTGTGAGTAGGAGCAAATTGTTGGAGACCTAGTCCACTTACGGGATCAATAATAATGAAAGACGCCAGTGGGTGACCGGACCAATATAATTCTTGTTGTTTATTAATAATCTAGTCTATCTTCCCATCAATGTCAAGATTTATTTATTCACTGATGATTTGGCCTTGTTATGCTATGGTGACTCATGGGATGCAGTTTTTCACGCCTGTAATAATGATGTAGGCTTAATTAATAAATGGATCACCAACAATATCCTAACTGTCAATGCATCTAAGTACATACTATTCACCCGGTCCAGGGATAAAGAACCATTTTTCAAGTTGAAATGCACTTGTGTGGCTTCAACTCGCCCTGTGACTGCCCCGTGCTTAGTAGGGTTGAAGAATGTAGGTATCTAGGGAGTCATTATCGACAGATATCTCTGGAGGGAACCAAATATTCAAGGGATGATGAAAAGATTAACACATTTCTCCCAATTTTCTATCAATTACGCAACGTCATGAGTCTTGCCTAAAATATAACGTACAGAGAGCCACAAGAGGTTCAAATTGCACGTCTTCTCTTCCTAATAATTTCTCAACCTAATAGGGCTAGAGGGCCATAAAACCTACAAGACCTTGAAAATCATGGGGAAGAAACAAAATGCGGGATCTGTTCTGAACACTCTCAAAGCAGCAAAAATTTTGCATCTTGGCAGAATGAGATTATGGCTCATTTTAATTTCTTCAAACAAGTCCAGCTTCCGAGGGAAGCATTCGACTACTGGTTGACTGATGCCAAACACCTTGTGAAATTTTGTGGATTTGAACAGCTCCAGTGGAAAATACTACGAACTCTGTTTTGAAAATTCACAACAGACATTCAACAGAAACTTCTGACGTCTGACCTCAGCCTCAAAACGACGTTGTCTACAATGATGGTTTTGATGAAGCTGTGGAAGTTGTTGATCGTCATCGTCAGCAGTGGTCGACAAACCATGTCGGCAGCCAGGTTCCAAGGAGGTGAGCGTCAAGAAGCCTTGTGCGTACTGTATAATCCAATGATCATTTTAAGTGAGTACGCCAACAATTTCGATTGGATAATAACAAAAATACGTCAGAGTTAGTTTGCTGTGATAAGGAAGGGCTACTGTTGACATTATCCTACTACATATATTTTCTTTACTATGTTTAATATTTGCTGCAACCCTTATAGTCTCCCAGATAGACTTCAAATTCCCTTGTGCCTCATTAATTAGATTTCCAAAAAATAAGTTTTTAGCTTTTCTAATAATCAAGTTTAGTAAGTTTCGGTACCGACTGAAATGTCGACTCAATTCAGCATCAAACGGTTGAGTTTTCAGTTTTCTCTTAATCTTGTCTCTATTTCTAATTGAAACTACAATCCCAGCCGTTACCCAACACTTCAATTTCTTAAATTTAGAATTCCTTCGAGGTATCCACTCCTTCGAACAATGTGAAACATGCCTCCGTAAAACATCAAAGAATGTCTCAACAGCTCTGTCAACGTCTGATTCACGGTACCTACACCTCTTCCCACGTTTCACACCCTATTAACTCTCTTAGTTTTTCCTTTATCACAACGCTTACTCCACGAGGAAGATCTGATTCTCGATTTTTTCTATCCACGACCAATGATAAACCTGCCAGGGCCATTGAATGCTCAGTTAGACCACAACCATAAACAATACCACGACTATCTTCCACTATGCTACCTCTAACAAATATATGATCTAGACATGTCTTCGATCTAGGTCTTGTCCATTTATTGATAAACTGTAGAAAACCGTATTGAGCCATAACATTCAGGTAATTATTACATAATAACGAGTCACACTGGACATTGATATTTATATCACCCCCAAGAACACCAACAGGGAAACAACCAGAGTATTTCTTCAGACAATTATCAAGATTCTGTAAAAAACGGAATGGATCCCGAGCTTGCGACCTGTAAATTGCCACTACCATCCCCCTCAAGTTATACCATGTGAAAGCAATTAAAACCGAGTTACATTCCTCAATACAGTCCACGTTTACTTCATTCACAGCCAAAGTATTATGAATATATACAGCCACACCTTCTGCTATATTAACATGTGACGAACTATGAAATACTTTATAATCCGGCAGATCAAAATTAAGCAAACTGTCATTCAACGTTTCTGACAATATAATGATATGAATGGTACAATCCAGGGCGTTCAAGAGAACCCTAAAAGAATCAAAATTTGTCTTCATACTTCTAATGTTCTGATTCAAAACTGTAAGCCCATTTACCCTTGACAGTGTAGCACCCACCTGTTCTACCGTATCACAATCCGCAGTTGAAACCGAATTAAAGGAATTCAAAAAAGAACCAGCTTCATCCATAGAAAAGGCAAAGTCACAGCTACAACTAATAACTCTATATAGGTATGAGAACGGATCAACTAACACATTGAATTTATATCCTCCATATTCCTGATCCTAACAGCTCTTTCACCCTCAGCTTTTCTTGTGTAAATGTTGAAGTTCTTGGTCCAAACAAATCGTATGCCTCTTTCCGCCGCTTTCTATTTCGCTTTACGAAGCAAAAATGCCCGAAAACTGGTCAAGTTTTCGTTTACATATATGCGCGTATCCGGCCACGATGCATGAAGCTGATGAGCCACCAGGTCTTTTCGTCGTTTTGCAGCACTAACAAATTCCTCCCTCATGTCTTCAGAACTCAGTGTTACCAAGATCTTCCTGGCCCGATCCGAAGTCGCTGGTCCCACACGCATAGCCCGTAAAGCCTTCACCTCAAGCCGAAATACGCCCGCGATGCCCCCCACAATCCCTTGACAGTCCTCATTCACTGTCTCGGGAACTCCATGAACCTCAACATTCATATTCCGTGAATTTAACAGTTGATAGATGACGACTACTTCCCAAAATTTTTATTGTTTATCAGAATATGCTGGAGAACCAAATCAAAGAGCAAAGTTACCATGATGTGTCCAGTAAATCCAGTCCAGTAGATTAGGCAAGATGATGTGTGGGTGAAAAGATATTTCAGGGTTGGAGGTCCCTAGGTCCTATGTTGTCCGAACGGCAAAGAGAAACCTAGCAATTCTTACTTCCTAAGTAAGTGGAAGTGGAATGAAAAAATACACAAACAAGTAGAATCCTCCTTCAAACTCAAACTCATAGATAAACCGAACTTAATAAAAATCATTAGCAATATGCGGGGGTGATCTGCTCCGGGCTTGGATGACATATCTTTGTGCATAATAAAAACTCACATGGAGGTTCTCAAGTCACCCATCATTCATATTATCAACCTGAGTTTAATGACATCCTCGTCCCCCGATTATCTGAACGTCGCAGATGTTACTCCTCTTTTCAAATCCGGGTCACCTTATGACTTATTAAATTACAGGCCCATATCCCTGCTCAGCATGTTGAATAAGTTACTACAGAAGTGGGTTAAAAACCAATTGACGGATTACTTGGACTACAACTCTCATCTCGGTTCCAACCAGTTTGGAGTGGATGAAGCTTTGATTCAATTGACTAAGGACCTATATGATTCTGTTGATAAGAGGAAAAAAGCATATTAGTAAATATGGACATGGCCTAAGCCTTTGATTCTGTGAGTAGGAGCAAATTGTTGGAGACCTAGTCCACTTACGGGATCAATAATAATGAAAGACGCCAGTGGGTGACCGGACCAATATAATTCTTGTTGTTTATTAATAATCTAGTCTATCTTCCCATCAATGTCAAGATTTATTTATTCACTGATGATTTGGCCTTGTTATGCTATGGTGACTCATGGGATGCAGTTTTTCACGCCTGTAATAATGATGTAGGCTTAATTAATAAATGGATCACCAACAATATCCTAACTGTCAATGCATCTAAGTACATACTATTCACCCGGTCCAGGGATAAAGAACCATTTTTCAAGTTGAAATGCACTTGTGTGGCTTCAACTCGCCCTGTGACTGCCCCGTGCTTAGTAGGGTTGAAGAATGTAGGTATCTAGGGAGTCATTATCGACAGATATCTCTGGAGGGAACCAAATATTCAAGGGATGATGAAAAGATTAACACATTTCTCCCAATTTTCTATCAATTACGCAACGTCATGAGTCTTGCCTAAAATATAACGTACAGAGAGCCACAAGAGGTTCAAATTGCACGTCTTCTCT